>CM021107.1:19780379-20103506 GCA_007115665.2 Sequoiadendron giganteum | reverse complement strand
AATATGAAACATATTTTTTGGGATTGCCCTTTTACTAAGAAACAATGGAATGCTATCTTTAATAATTTTTTTGCTATTTTTCATCGTAGGTTGAATTGGAAAGAGGCTCTATTGGGATTTGGTTTGCATAAATATGTGATTTTTTATTCTATAAGACAAGTTATTTTAAGACATATTTGGAAGGCTAGGTGTATTGTTGTGTTTTTAAGCAACTATTTTAAGGAAACTAGTATTATAATTCTTTACTCTGACATAGTTTTCCAGGTTGCTTTTTTGTGTTCACAACTTCAATATTTTTCAAAGAAAAATGAAATGGCCATGACTCAACTTCAAAACAACTACAACATGAAATTATGTAGAGTGTTTTAGTTGAAATATTAGCCTCTTGTTTTGTTGGGTCATGACCATATGTTGGCTCATTGTATTTTTCTACTAAGTTGTATTGTTTTTTTCTTCTTTAGCTACTAGTTGGTAGTTGTCATTCTTTGTAATCTTTCTTTGCTCAATACAAAAAAAATGTCAATGGATAATTTGTCAATTATTTTCTATACTTATCTCATTGGAAACAAAGTGTATCTCATGAATTTTTTTGATTTGTGTCAAACCTTTGAATATACAATAGCAAGATGACATACAAATGTTTGACCTTGGAAGGAAAAATAAATATTACATGGTATTGGAGGCAAAATAAATTATTAAGATCCTTGTTATTGTTTTTTAGATGCATGCTTTTGTCCTTAATAAATATCATCAAATTCCCTAATATCTAGAGTACTATCAATAGAGAAAATTAGGATGTAGCAATTAGTTGTCATCTAAGACCTAGTAGGTGGGTGTTAAATAATGGTTATTGTTTTTCAAAGTTGAATCATTTTTTTATTAAAATTTTATAAGAATTATTATTTTTTATTGAAAGAAGAATACTAATGTATCTATTGGATGCAACTTTTTTTACTTATTTAATCAATCATTCTATAGAATTAAAAAAATTGAACAATAAATCTAAAGTCTATAATTAATTTTCTTATTTGATAATTTTAAAAATATCATTATCTATTTTCCTATTGGTTCATGTTGGGAACTGTTAGTTCATAAATGAATTTACTATTTAAATTTTATTACATTTTCAATGCATTAAATTCTTGTGATAAAATTTCAACTATATCAATAATGTAAGTCTCATTCAAAAATTAATTTGAGAATCAAATTTAAACTCTATTAATGTTTTATTGTTGCTAGCCATCATAATTGTCCTCTTATATTGTGAGGTGGTAGGGTAAATTAATATGAAAATTAATTATGCCTTCAATGAGATTCTCTTCTATAAAATTGCATTGTTGAATTTTAAATTATTAATTTTTGGAAGAAAGAATTACACTAAATAGATTTAATTAATATATTTATAAAAATTGATCCACACTTATCTAATATCACATAATTGCTTCAGTGCAAAAATGACTAGCCAAAATTTAAGTCATCTATGATTAATGACTTGCAATTACTACATAATACACTATTTATGCAATCTAATAGCCACTAACCTTCACTTAGACTACGATTTCAACCATCAAATCACTGATATGAACCAAATACAACATGGTCAAGCACATTGTTGGCCTAAAATCATAGTATGATTTTTAATTTGGAGCTATTTAAGTTCACAAGTGGACATGTTTGGGCTCTCACTAAAATTAAAATATTATTTTATGATTATATTTTTGGTTGTGCATGTCCTTGCATTCATCTCCCTAAATGATGTTGAATTCTTTGTAACTAAAAATCCTAAATCCCTATATTATCATGCCCATGTGTTAGTTTGATGGGGTTTTATTGGTGTATTACTCCTCTCCCCTTAACGGGGTCTTCTTCCTTCATTAGCCCCTTCGTTTTCTTAGTTATTTAGAATGAGTCTTCAGAGGTATGGAATGGTTCTGAGCTTCATGTTGGGGAAGTGTTTGAATATCATCATCTCTAACAAGTCAAAAATTATGGTGATAGGTTGATATAAGTATTTACTTGGTGCTCATCAAATATTTGGGGTGGTTCATGTTCTCATACTAGGTATCGATGTTAGGGGATGTTTGACATGTGTTTTCCTTATGTATGTAAGAGTTTTGGGGTGGTCCATGTTGTCATACCATGTATTGGTGTTACACTCCGTCTCTTAGTTATTGAGTTACTTTTACCTTCATGAGTGAATATGATGATAAATATTAATTAGGAATTTGATATGTTAAAGTAGGAGAATGAAATACTAAATATGCATTATGATGTTATTACTTTTGAATAAATTATTATGTTTTATACTGATGGGAAATATGAAGAATGAATATGAATTGAAAATGATTGTGTTAATGCTTTAGTGATGTAAATGATTACTAACTACTATACTAAGTGGAATCCAAGAACAAGTTCAAACCTCCAGAAGAGAGGGGAAGTATCACTCAGGAGAGGAGCTTTCTTTGGTAACCCCTACTGAGCTTAACTGAGCATACACACACTCACATCCTAGATTGGGTTAGTTGAGTTAAGTCAGTTTGGAAAATGGTAAGTAGTCTTTAGTCTTGTTTTTGCATGAATTAGGAGAGGTTATGATCTTGTTTTGTGAATGTTCTTGATTGGGATGATTTGAATGACTTTAGTTTTAGTCTTTGGTTCTTGATTGCTCTTAGTTTGATCGAGTCTCCATATTGGGTATATACATGTTTACGTATAGAAGTGATTCTAGTATCTTGAATTGATTGAGACTTGCATGAATATGTGTATATATATATATATCATTAGAGTCGATGGAAAAGTAAGAAATTACATATATATATATATATATATATATTAATATGTATGTATAATTTAAATAAGTATTACGTTTATACATGTATTAAAGTATATATATATATATATAATATATATATCGATATCCTTATAAAAAGAAATTGTATATTAGATATATATATGTAATAATTTATTATTATTATTTTAATAAATGTATAAATATGTTATTTAATATATATTTATATTTGTATTCAATCAACAAGTAATGCATTTATGTGGGTGGAAGGGTAGGCACCCCTCCAAGCTGGCAGAAGGGGTGCACTTGATGCCACGGTGTAAGGGCAGTTGAGGCAAGGAAAATATGAGTTGGCGAGAATACTGGCAAGTGATGCAAAGTATTTTCGTAAGGATAGTTGAGGACAACTACGACACCCTATCCCATGTATTGTGATGAGTGCATATTGCCTGAAGGATTTACTCCTCATGGCAAGGACATTTTGCAAGCTGTTTGGTGTACCATTCGTGTAGGTTGGTGGCACTCGAGGAATTATTAATTGTTGCTTTATATTTTTTTGGTTAAGTTTTCTTTGCAGGTTCGAAGTGGAGTCTACAATATTTCCCTTTCCTTCTTCTTGGGTGTAGATGGAGTAGGGTTGGTGATGGCTAAGTGTTCAAAATTCATAATTGAGGCCTTGATGGAGGGCCTTGCGAGATTTGGGGTTGATACTCCAATTTTGTTGTGGTCGTTAGCGAGACAAACCTCCTTCAGGGAGATTACCGACCAAATATTGAAGTGAATTTTTTTAAATTATGATCCTTTGGTCATTGTGTCTGTGAAGACGATTTTGGGTATTGGGCATGTGGAAAGCAAGGAGTATGAGAGGGATAACTTGCATGTTTCTTCTTGGTTCCTGGCTTCTCTCTTGGACAACAAAGTTCCAAAGGCCGAAGCAAAGGGTTTGTTGGTTAAAAATTTTAGGGAGGACTTGGTGGAAGGAGTGGACAAGGTGCTTAGTGTGGTGATTGAAGGCAAGGGTTCCCCGAGGCCCTACGATTTGGAGTGGCTCCACTCAGAGGAGACAGTGAATATTTTCCCTTTTCTGCTGGATTTGCACAGGTCGGGTCTTATGAGGCATCATATGATTATAGCAGTGGCTATAGAGTTTCTCAAGATTTTTTTTGGGCTAATGGTGGTTGGTGGAATACACTAGATAAAGGAATTTGCAAAATTGAACGACTTTCTGTAAGTCGGGCTATGGGCTGTGGGTTTTGGGTATGTGGGGTTGGTAAAGTTTTTTGTTAATATTGATAGAATTTTGTTTATAGCCATCAAAATGGAAATTTTGTTGTGATTATCTCAGGTTGCGGTCTCTAAGGGTATGGACAGGTGGTTTCTTTTTATATATTGGCTTTCTGTAGATGAATTTGTTGGTGGGGTGGCTAACTGGTTTTGGTATTAGAAATTATACTTGCATTGCAAAATTTTGCAGCCCTAATACTATGATATTTTAATTAATAAAATACTACTCTTGCGTATCAAAAAAAAGAAAGAGAAATGCATTTATAAGTTATATTAGTATGATTATATATATAGATAGATAATATATACACCTATGTATTGTTTGATTTATTACGCGGAAGGCGTTTCCTTATTTGAACTATTAAAGCTCATTTTACCTATGGATGGTTGAAAGGCAACAAGAGACCCTAGCTGACAGTAAAACCAATCTCAGCTGTCCATCATTTTTTGCCATTTTTCGACTGCTTTTCATTGTTTTTCGACTATTTTTTGCCATTTTTTTTTTCTGCTTTCCCGCCGCTATCAGTTTTCACTCCTCCAAAATCTTTCTTGCTGGTATTTTATTACGGGGCAAGCAGTAGCTTGAAAATAATAAGGTTTCAAAAAGGGTTTTAGAGTATGTTTATTAAAAATAAGATTAAACGGTCCTAACAACATCAACAATTTCGATTTGTTCCCATTCTCATATGTATTGATTGGGAAGTTTTTGTGGGCATAGAGATAAATATCGGTAAAAACCCATTCACATCCAGGGACCCATCAACCGTTCTATCATTATTCACATTTATCATAATCTATCACCGACAATTGTCAATGCAATCACTATTGTTCTCACCCCTTAGTTGTTTGTCCCTGATGACAAAGACACAAATGGTGCTATGGTATTTACAGGTACAGGTTCAGGTTGATGGTATCTCAGATTGGTTGACATTGCATTGAATTATTGATGCACATTATTGAAGTATTGTTGCCTATTATGTTGTGGTGACATTCATGATATGTATGGTCATGATTCAAAGGTTATAGGGTTGGATTGGTATTCAAAGGTTACAGGATCTTTATGCTAATTCACATTTAGGTCGATCATGTTCATGATGCTTTAGTTTCAGGTTATGTGTGATATTCATTTGTAGATGTTTATGATAATATTGGACTGACAATGTTGTTAAGGCTGGTACAGGTTATTTAGGATGATCATGGTACAGGTTGTTCAGATTGATCATATTTTGAGTGATCATTTTCTTCCGGGCATGTATCTTTGTTTCAAGTTTCTATATGATGATACTAATGTTGACAATGCTTTTCATTTTGACAGGATGGTCCTTCATTATTGCATGTCATAGTTGGTAAGATATTTATACCATGTATTACATGGTCAACATCACATTAAAAGGAATTTTTCAGCCATCATTATCATTAACTATGTCAGCATTTTGGGTCAAAGTTTTGTTAGACATTCACAAGGTATCAATGTTGTTTTGTATAAAAGCTTTGATCGTTGGGTTTAATGTTTATATCGAGTGGCTATTTCATTTCATTGGAGCTATCGTTGTTAAAGTCACATTGTTTGTGACATCAGCATCAAAGGTGATTAAAGTTGTTGCATGGTTTATAAACCCTATCAGGTTTCTTTGAACTTATGGTTTTAATCATATTTCTTTGGTCTCTTGGCACTCAATTTGAAATTGACTTTGAATAAAGTCACATGGCAGCGATTAATGTATTTTGTTACAATGACTTCATTTGGCCTTTGTTCACCGTAATGAGGTATCAGGTTTTATATGTTATTTTTGGTGGCAGGTTTAGTCATCATGTTGTCGGTATATTTGGCAATGCCTATCATGATATGCATTGACAAATATTCTTTGATGGACTTCAAATTGTTTTTAATCATTGTGTATACTCTCATGGATTTCAAATCATTATTACTTTTGTCAAAGTCTTTGAAAGACTTGAAGGAGGAAAGATTAGGGCAAAGTCTTTTTGTTTACATTGTTTAGGGTTTGGAACCCTAGCCACCACCATGATTTTTTTGTGTTCTAAAATTATTTGATACCTTCAGCTGACATATTGTGGTTTTGAAAGCCTGCTCACTGTATGAGCTTAGCTAACACATGGAATGTTTTGAGCCTGAGAAACTGTGTAAGTGCGGGTATTTGGTAAAGAAACTTCAATGGCAGTTGGCTTTGGACGGTTATCAGGTTTTGTTAAGGCTCTTTTCTTCTGTTTGCCTCTTTCATCAAATCAGGTATTTGCAATTATTTGGTTACAGCCTTGTGAACAGTTTTGTCATGAAAAAGATTATGTTTCTTGGTAGTTTTTATCCGTTATTGGTTTATGAATAAAACCTTGTGGCTGGAGAAGTTTTATATGGGAAAAAAATTCCTTTATGTGTTGTCCACCTGTCAATGCATTCAAAGTTTTTGAAACATAACCGTTATTATATTTTGTTTCATCTAAAACCTTTGGTGAAGGTACTTGACAAAATATGTGCATATTTGTAAAAATATAAAAACAGTGATTAATCACTGTTGTGGAGTGGGTATTTTTTCGAAAAGAGTTAGTGAACAAATTTTTGTAATAAAAATATTTCAAATATGATACAGAGTATATAACTAATGTGTATGGTATTTTGGAGATTCAAGTATGAATCTTTAAGATATTAGATATATTAGAATGAGAGATATATGAGATTTGTATTGAAACAGAGAAATCCTTTGATGTATTATTGTTCTGAGTTTTGTATAAGGGGTTGGTGCTCCTCAGAATGGTTGTTCCTAAATATATAAGGGATTTGGTGCTCCTAGAGTGGGTGCTCTGAAGTTTTTCTAGTGAGGCATTGTAAAATGTGAGTTTTGAGTTTAAGCTAGTGAGGCATCCTTTCTGGAGTGGTTTTTTCTAGCCTTAAAGGGTTTTTCCACTCAGAAAATTCTTTGTCTTACGGTCTCATTGCTTTGATGTGATAATGCTTCAAGACTGTGATGATTTTGTGAGTGATTGTTCTTATTATTTTGAATATTGTTGAATGTTAGTTCCTTCATCTCTGAAAATGTTTATATAAAAATGTCTTGCACAAGTGTTCTATCATTGTTGAAAATTATGATTCAAAAGAAAGAATAAATGTATTCATTTGATTCATAGATCAAGAATTGTTATGATGTACTAAAGCTCTTAGTTATTTCATGCTTTTCATATGTCATTCCATTGCATAGTTGTTTTAGTATCTCATAAGTCTACATTGAAATCTGGTGGTCTTGAAGTGATTAAACAATGTTGGTCTTCATATACAGTCTTATGAGTTGCACCTATTTTTTCATCTTGCACTGATTGTTAAACAATGTCAGTCATCTCTTTTGTAAATGTAAGATATCTCACACAAGTTTTAATTGGCATAAGTTGTCAAAAATGAACTAAGTTAATGCTGTCATAAATACTCTCAAAGCAATTACTCTGCCCTATTATCAAAAGAAAGGGAATCTGAACCAAAAGCCTTTGTCAAAAGTGTAAAAAGGTTCAATTTTTAGGTCTGTCTATTAGACACTGATTCACCCCCCCTCTCAATGTCTATCCATACTCCAACAATCACTTTGGTGACTAGACAAAAAAGGTGTTCGATTTAGCTTCACTGAAACTTCTCAACCGTTGCTTTAAGAATTCCCCACGCCCTCTCATAGTAAAATGAAAATTATTTATTATATATTTAAAACTAATTAATTATTATATTTTTTAAGGGAAAGGATGTCGTAATGTTAAAATCTAAATGTGCTTATTATTAGGGTCATATTAATAGTTAATACATAATAATGACATAAATGATACATATTTATATAATAATATAATAGTTAATACATAAAATTTAAAAAATAAATATAATAATATTATTCTATAATAAAAAATAAAAATAAAATAAATAATAATATTAAAATCATTTTCTAAATGACCTACCAATTGATCTCATACACTACATAAATGTGTGCAAAAAATAAACCATTTTTTTCCTAATTGACCTTCGACGCCTCTTCGGCATACCCATTGCACAAAGTGCCATAGCTAGTATTAAGAATGCTTTATAAAGAGCACGACACATTATTATATAGTAGCCATATATGATATTTTAACCCAAGTTTAAATGTTGCGCTTGAACTAAGGGAGGCTTCGATATATACAAAGGGATGCTATTGTATATGAGTTGTCTTGAAAACATGCACAACAAATAACTTGGGCGCATAAGTTAGAGAATGCAAAATGACAAAAAGTAAATAAAGTGGTATAGTGCATAGGATAAAGAGTTTAAGACAACACATAGTATGGAGTAAGAGGTAGGTAGTGAATGAATAGTGCTTATTGAGGGAGGAAATGAATATGTAAGCTAAGAAATAAAGTTTTTAAAGACCAAGTCAAAGCATGAAACAAAGCGCGTACGAGTTAGTGTTGTTGTGTGAACATTTTAGAATGAAGTAAATGTTGTTTATGAAACTAGTGGATTATGCCAAAATCGTGCTAAGAAGGTGGCGCCAAAATTAGAGAGGCGGTGCCATATTTTCTATAGGCTGGAATGTAAAAGAAGTATTTAAATTTGTATAACCTTGCAAATAAGTTTTTGGATTTAGTCAAGTACAAACTTGGCAGAATTTTGTAAAGGAATTCGAACTAGGGAACTTGTTTTAAGCTTGTTGTCCCAAATATTAAGTTGACTCGACCATTTAAATGGTGAGGACTTCAATGTGTTGCAAACCTGTGAGTGAGTTGTTACATGAGGATGAAAGGTGGCAGAAATACTTACTTGTTTGTAGCCTTTGGTTGCTCACAGATTAGTATAAATAGAGGTGCTCATTCTACCAAATGCATCACTTGTCAATATGATTTTCTTAGAGTTATTCTGCTACAAATTTAGTGCAAAGTGAGTTGAGAGATTGTGAGATTGAGTTGTATTGTTGTTTTATATTTGTTTTGTTGAGGGATTTAGAGTGGAGATAGTAGAGGAAATTAGGTAGATCGTAGTGGAAGTTGCAAGCGATCTTGAGGAGAAGATTATTTAGTTGGAAGCTTTAAACAAGCATGTTGATTTCCACCTCTTTGTTATTTTTTTGGAAAGATTGTTTATTTTATTGTCATGATGAAAGATTATCTTTATGTATGTATGATGCTTGGAAGTGATTGCATGTCTCTTGTTGGGTACATGCATTAGTGAAACCTTTCGTGGGTTTATACTTATATAGATATTTATACTATTTAGACTATACATAGTTAGCCTATACTATACATATGTAGAGTGAAATATGAAATGTGGAATATATCGATGTCTTGAGATAACTTGACTTTGTTAGCTTATAATGCTAGATAAACCTTTATGAATAGTGAGGTTAGCCATACAATGGTAATAATGGTATGATAGACATGTTTTCATCGATAGGATGTGACATCATGCAAACCATATTGATAATCTATACTTGATTGATCACTTGATCGTTACTTTACTTTGATTGAAACCCTAGGTTGCAAATAACCTATTTTGGTTGGGTTGATTACTTGAATATTGATTGAAGAAAATAGGTTAGGATTAACCTATATAATTGAATTGTTCACTTATTGTTGACTTTACTTTTGATTGAAGTCATTTATTATTGAATTTATACTTTTGATTGAAGTCATTTATTGTTGAAGTTATACTTTTGATTGAGGTCATTTATTGATGAAATTACACTTTTGATGAGAGTCATTTATTGTTGAGATATACTCTTGAATGGAGACTTTTATTGTGGAGATTTTACTTTTAAATAGATTCATTTAACCTTTATAATGTTATGTTCATCATACATTAGCACTATATGTATGTAGCATAAGATAGATTTGCTTTGGGATACTTGTAGCAATTTCGTTTAGATATGAGTTAATGGAAAGGTTATTCCTGGGGTTAGGATAAATCCATGTGAAAGGGGATAACCTCATAATAGAATATTAATGATCAATAAAAATCGAGCAATTAAATGTGGTGATTTAGAAGACCTCACTCAAAGTTACTGGGTGATATATCTTTGGCCAAAGTAGTGTAGGTAGCCACTATCTACATTATCAGTTCACTGTGTGATCCAATTTACATTCTAAGTTGGGGTAATCATATATGAGGTAGTTGATATTGTGGTAGCTCTAGATATGTAGGACACATCACTATGTTTATAAAAGGCTATTTGAATGATGAGGTTGCCAAACTAATCTCTTCGTTGAAGGGAGGGCCATCTTACCAAGTTTGGTAGGGGATCGAAGTAAGTCCATGATTGGCGAAAAAGTGTTTGAGTGATGCTTCTCCTTATGCAATTGGAGGCCAAGATTTGGAAGGTGGATATTTTTTACTATTGGTATTTCTAATTCAATAATTGAAGATGTATGCACCGGTATTAGGGACAACTAGAAGGTATGCACCAAGGAAAGAGGACATCTAGAATGTTTTCACCAATGCTGGGAAATCTGTAATAGTTTGTAATTATAGTTATTGTAAGCTTGTTGAAGTAATGTATGTAATAATGTATCCATATATATAAAAATTATAAATGCAAAATATTATCTTGAATATATTTATGTAAAGTTAAATCATACTTATATTATTGGAATTATTCTTTAATTATGAAATGGAAAGTTTGGATAAAGTTATATTTCAAATGATGCATTTATTATTGAATCGAAAAGAAATATTTTATGGCTCGTAATGTTGGTAGCGTAATTGTCCACTTGTGGGTAAATCTTAGTAGATTTACTAGGTTGAACAATGGGCATGTTACAATCAGTGTTAGGTGACGTCCAACATACTTGTGTTTGCCTTGTGTATGTTAGAATTTTAGGCTATTCCACACTCTTTTCCCATGGTATTGACTGATAGAAAGTTCTAAAAAATGATGATAGGCTTGACAACGATCAAAGGAGATGATAATTTGTTTAGTTGAGACAATACAAGAAATTGCAGTATTCTTGTCAAAACTTTGGGGTAGTCTATCATGGACATGTTTGGGCTCTCACCAAAATTAAAATTTTATTTTATGATTGGATTTGTGGTTGTGTATGTGCTTGTATTAACCTCCCTAAATGATGTTGAAGTCTTTGTAACTAAAATTCCTAAATCCCTATATTCTCATGCCCATGTGTTAGTTTTATGGGATTTTATTGGTGTATTACTACCCTCCCCCTCGATGCGGTCTTCTTCCTTCATTGCCACCTTCATTTACTTAGTGATTTAGAATGAGTCTTCAAAGGTATGGAATGGTTGTGAGCTTCATGTTGGGTGAGTGTTTGACTATTTTCATCTCTAACAAGTCAAAACTTATGGTGATTGGTTGATATAAGTATTTACTTGGTTCTCATGAAAGTTTTAAGGTGGTCCATGTTCTCATACTAGGCATCAATTCTAGGGGATTTTTGACATACTTGTGTTTTCCTTATGTACGTTAGAGCTTTAAGGTGGTCCATGTTCTCATACTAGGTATTGGACATGTTAGGGGATGTCCAACATACTTGTATTTGACTTATGTATGTTAGATTTTTAGGGTATTTCACTCTTATCCCATGGTATCAACTAATAGAAAGGTCTAACAAATGATGAAAGGCTTGGAAAAGAATCAAAGTAGATGCTATTTGTTTTAGTTGAGGCGATACAAGGAATTACAATGTTCTTGTTAAACTGTTGGGGTAGTACACCCTCTCTTCCTGACTCAAAGCATTTGAAGGATGATGCATACTGCTATTTATTGGGGTGTTGGGGTTGTACATGAATCCATCATAAGTGTCAATTAGTGATGAGAGTTCAATAGATAAATGTGTTTGGAAAACCAAAAAACAAATAAAACTAACCCATGTTAGGGATTCGTGAGATTGCATAATACCTCCAAAAGCCCAAGAATCGTAAGGATCCTCACATGCTATAAGAGTAAATCCATAATACCTATTGGAGGTGTGAGAATATTAATGCATATCTCATAATAAGGCTCAATGATGTAAGAGGGTACTCCCCTCTCTCCAAAAACACACACTCATACAAGTTTGAAATTCAATCAACAACACAGTGAACAATTGCAGCAACAAGACTTTCATTTTATTCAAATCAACATAAAATTAATTCATTACAAAAAATTTCAACTCCGCCTTCAATGAACTCTCTTACACATTTAATTTTCTTCTCCTCAATCTGGGACAACAAACTCCTCTTCTCATTTCCACCTGCACAACTTATTTTTTGATCGTCTTAATTAATTAAATTCTCTTCTATATGCAACTCTCTAAAAGATTCATTCTTGGCATCTAAAACCAAAATGTGTGCAACCCCTCACCCAATTCTCTCTTCACTATGGCACTACCTCATCTCCTTATTTTTTGTTTTGCAAGATAATAAATGGATTTAACCTTTTCATTTACTATTCTCTTCTCTCTTCTCTAGCTCTTCATATTCTTCCCCCTACATTGCCTTTTCTTTTATTTATTTTAAAACTTCCAAGTTTTGGTGCAAATTGGAAATTTTAAATAAAAGAAAAATATTTTTTTTCTTCAATTGTAAACACTGTCATGTTCGATGGTTATAAGAATCATAGTCATTTAATCACTTGGAGAAATTGGTGAATAAAAAAATTTCAAATGTTTGATTCCATTGCAATAATAATTCCTTTCAAAATTAATTTGAAGAAGACTGAAAATGCCAATTCGATGTAAATGGGTGTCGACAAGTGAAAAAATAAAAGTTCTATAATTCACACAAAACTTGGAAAGTAGGCTCAAGATGATGTCCTCGGGTCCTCTGCAAAACAATTTTGCTTCAACCTTCATAAATTTTAAAAAATTAAAGTTTCTGTAAATTGGCAACACACTTTTTGCATTAAAAGCATTAATTTCTCCCAATTGCTGAAAGATATAACTTTGATTATTTTTCACATTAAACATGGTGCCTCCAAGAATGTCCCTACAAAGGGAATTTATTTGATTCCTTACTATTTTTTTAGAAATAATTTTCAAAACTGCCCATGGAGCCTTCAAACGACATTTTGGAAAAAAAAGCTTCAAATTCACAATTTAACTGCATAGTTGAGTTCCTTTTCTAGAGAGATGCCACACATGACCGGAACAAACCAAAAATGGAATAAAATTAAACCAACAATATTTTTAGTTGGTGTTGATCGCATGTTCGCATGTGTGCTCCTGCACCACTCGATAACAAGTGAATAAGCTTAGAGGGGTATAATGTTAAATATCTTGGCATTTGTCAAAGACTTAAAAATAGTAATGCACTTGCCTCATGCAGTTTGCATTCTTGAGAGGATATTAAGGATTTGGCACATGGTGGCTTCAAGTAAGAATATTGATACAAATTTAGGACTTGATAAGGCTCTTAGAGAATGAGTTTTCCTAGCCCCATGAACCACCATAAAGCAACATCCATAAGTGTGGTGGAAATTTTTTTAGCCTATATGTATCAGTAGTGTAGTCATAACTTCGACATATAACATCAAATTTAAATAAAAATGTATCAGGATCCTTCGCGATCAAACCATAGAAACTGGGTAGAGTTGAAGGAGGTATATTCTTGAAGGAAACTACACATTCTTGGTCTACTATTGGAAATTCAAATGTAACCAGTTCAACATGATTCTCTTTCACTTCTTCTACTATTATGTTGAGATATCGCTTCTTTTAAATCTTGGATATCTTTTAGTGTGATAGGTACCTCTATTTCATTGACTTATTCAATTAGCTCTTTTTATGATATGAGAGGTACTTATATTGCATCAATATCTTTGATTAACTCTTCTTGGTTTTGATTTGATGGAAGAAATCTCCCTAAATAATCTTTTCACTGCTACATACAATGGAATTTGAGATAGTAGCTCTCTTCCTACACAATGTTAGTAGATAGTTCAAAATATAATTGAAAATAATAATAGTCCTAATTGCTAGAAAGATATAAAATTCTCTATACTAAGAGAGCAATATATAAATAACCCAAAAACTCAAAAAATCTAAACCTTAGCACCATCCCCAACAATGATACCAAATATGTCTAACTCCATTTATGTCCGTTAAATTGATATAGAAGGGGCATGCATTTGATTCTATGGACCAACACATCCTTTATCAAGCAATTTACTAACTATTTAGTGTGTTACATTTAATTATGTAAAACTAGGGAATCATATTCTTCTTGGATGGTATCTGCACTATATATGTGGTTAAGGATTTTTGAGTTGTCTTAGAGGTTGTACATAGAAAGCTTGACTCAAAGTAAACTTGACTAAAAGTAAAGACTATCTTATAAACCTTAACTATTGATAGTTGTTATAGGTAGGTAATCATGTTGGGATAGTAACCAAATTTTTTTAGCTATGTTGTAATTTTTTATTGATACAACTACGTAAAATATATGTTGATAATTAAACACATACTGCTTAAAACATTTAAATTAAATTAATGAACACATATATTAAATATTTTAGCAAATCATTAACAAACAATATAAAATATAAAGAGTACTACATTACCTCAAGTGGCCCTTGCTTGGGTGACTACAATATCATAATATCAAGTAACCAAATCTCAACTCAAGAATCTATCTATTTGATTGAATGTATATTCTTTATTGCATTCTATAATTGTAACTTAAATTTGATAACAAAATACTGATAACAAGAGTACTGATAGAAAATTTTAGTAGATTTTTGACTCATACATGATTTTCCATATATACATGATCCAGAAAGTCTAATTATTTTGGACTTTAAATAACTTAACAACATTTGTCAACTCATCCAAAAATATATGGAGAGGACTTATTCATATCCTAATCAAAACATAAATAGGAAATTGATCATGTAGAGGTGCATGAATATCATATTCCTATTATAACTCTTCATTATAAAGAAGGAAAATATAAATGAAAACTTGGAAAACATATCATAATCCATAATTATGAACCATGATATTTTTTTGTCATAAATTCTTTCTTCTCTTCATGGATATCTTCATTGTTGGTGACAAAATCAGTGATAAAGAGAATGATTTATAACTAAACCACTCTTGCAATACTCAACTACTTCTTGCTTAAACCACGAGTTGCTAGGACCCAACATGACTTATTTTAAGAAATCTACTATCCTTAATAAAAATAATTACTATTTCATATTTATCTCTACTAAATACAATAACTAATCAACAAAAATTAGATGCAATGCATCTCTTCTTAAAATAAGAATTTATACTTAGAAATTAGGTTCTAAGTACTTATTATGTAGATACCTATTAACAGATATATTGGTAAGCTAAGAAAGTGGGTAAATATTAAGACTTGTTACATGTCTTTAAATAACTACCTTACATTTCACTTTGAGTATATTTCTTAAATTATTGTTTTTGATATTAGAGGTAAAAAGAGGGTATTCAAAGGGCCTCACAACCTTGAACAACATCACCAAAACATATTATTCATATGTTTAAATATATTATAGTTACAAAATCTTATTATTCATATGTTTAAATATATTATAGTTATAAAATCTTCATTGTTGATGTATAGAGATAATAGGTCCAAAACTACCAAGTGCATATATTATTTTATCATTTTCATTATATTATTTTAATAATTTAATTATTTTTAACTTTTATAAATTTTTTATATTTAGCCAATAAAATCAATCTCTTGAGTTATTGATCCAATAGAAGAGTAGTCTTTTTATTATAACCAAAACCACTAACTCTATATAGAATATGGTTAGTACAAGAAAGATATTCATAAGAGATACTTAGATTATTAAATGAATAAAATATATAATTTATGGTTGTTGCATGTGTTTTTTTATAGTATTTTTTAAATCAATTAATTAGTTGAACAAGGTAGTGATATTATGCTTACTATTAGAAAATCAATATTTAGATTTGTTAAGTAAATCCAACCCAGATTACATTGTGGTTCCTAGCCCATAAGTCTCAAGATCATATTAACATCTCAAAATTCAAAAAATATGATAGTATTTAAATGTGTTGATTGGAATGAAATAATATTTTATAGGTTGTGCAACAAAACAAATTCTCTTAGGATCAGACATAGGGGATATGCAAAATTTTATAGGGGGAGTTGACCTCTAAAAATTAAAACCATTTCTTGATTATAATATTTTTTATAATATTAAAGTTCAACAATAATTATATATTAATATAAATTTGTTATACAAGAATGCAAATATATATTTTTAATTTTTTAATTATAATATCAAAATGAAAATTTATCCTTAGATTAAATTTAAATTTAATTGATATAAGAAAATATTAGACCTAATTTTCTATATGAAGTATTTCATGGGTGGTAATAGTTTTCTATCATTGTCATTTTTCTTAAGATGTCTCGAGGGATTCTTTGTACTATATTTATTTTATTGTACTTTGTTATTGAACCTAATCAACTTGATAATCTTGTACATTTATTTTATAAAGTATTGTAAGAGATTGAGATACTTGAAATGCTATATCATATCATTAATTGCATATGAGTCTATCACAAGGTAATGTATATTAGAATAAATTGTGACTAGTCTAGGAATTATAAACACCCTATTGATAGCATTAAATTGATATAAATAAAATCTATTTGCATCACATCCTTGTTAGATTTAGACTTGCTCTAAGGCCTTTTTTGAGTGAATATGTGAATTGATATGAACTTTATTTAATGATAATTATGTATTTATTTCTCTTCAAATTATATTTGGTATAGAAAGAAAGGATAGTCGTGTAGTTTACAATGCATGATTATCATCTTCGAATGTGTTTTGAGTATGTACATTATATGAAAATCAATAATATGTGACTTCATCATATGCACATGCATTTAATTTGCTTAGTAAGCACTATGTAATCACAATATACATTTTTAGAAAATTTATGTTCAAGTTACATGTAAGAGAATAAGACATCTATATTAAATATAAGGGATTGCATGGATGAAGATTTTGAAAAAGTTAAAATATAGAAGATTTAACAGATAAAATTGCATTGACACCCAATTGCATTATGATGTGTTTCATGTAACTTTACCAAAGAAATTTATATTTTTAGTTATGCAATTGATTGGAAAAGTATATACATTGAACATAATTTAAAATTTAAAATTAAACCTAAAAGTAATACTAAGAAAATATCTAGAAATATGAGAAAAGAAAAGAATCATTGTAATGTCAATAATGTTACATGGAAAAGAATACATCTTTCATAATCAATATCTTCCTTTATTGACAAACTATTTTTGTAAGCTATGATGGAGATGTGCCTTACACTACTAAGGACAATAATGATTTACAAGGGGGAGAAATGCTATGGGACTTCTTTTTCTAATAAAAAAAATGAAGACCATCAGTTAAAAGGGATATTATAGTAAATTATTTAGACTTGTTTTTTAAAGGCATAAATAATTATATTTATTTAATTAACATTTTTTTTTATAAGTAATACTAAACTAGGGGTATAAACCCTCTGTATTATTTGTAGAAAGATATTAAATTGATTTGGCTCACTCTTGTAGCTACTATGTGGATGGGCTTAACCGTTCAGGTGGCTCATGTGATTCCATTCCTTCCTCCAAAGTCTATTACGTTTTTTCCCGTTCAAATAGTTAGCCACCATTAACGTTTGAATTCAAACATTTTTCCCACGTGGAAGTTCAGTGGATGCTAGTAAGCGTTTGATGGCATGAAACAAAGAAGATGACAAAAAGCATTCTCTTTACCTCACCCCTATCATGGAATACCTCGTTGCTGAAGTATTTTCACAGGCCAACCCAACCCGATTATGGTCAGATATTACAATTAGAAATGCTTTGGTATACATGTATGCAAAATGTGGAAGCATAAACAAGGTGCATGAACTATTTGATTGAGTGCCTCAAAGAAATATGGTCTCATGGAATATTATGATTGCAGGATATGCATAAATGCATTTGTTAAAAATGATTTAGAAACATTCAACCAAATGCGATAGGCAGGTGTAACACTATAATCCGTTGGGACGGCTTAACCAGCATACTCTAAGCATTGACCGCTTAGGTGGTCGGGCCCACTCTTAACCACACCCTCCTTGTTCGCTCACTCTTAACCCCACCTCTCTGGTTGCGTTTTCAGATTTTTCGTTCTAGGTATTCCATTCCTGTGTGAATTAACTGCTTTGTTTCCCGCATCAAAATCCCACGCACCCATCATACATTAAACATTTTAGAAGCGAGAGTTTTAAAAGTGAGAATTTTAAAATGACAGACATGCCACCGTGTCCATCCCTAAATGCTTCTTTTTGTAGTGTAGGGAAATGGTGGAGGAGAGTTTCTCGATGGTGGATGAGGGCGAGTGCGATGAAGAGGATTAAGGTGGCTGACCAGAATCTTTCATGAGGATAGAAGGCAACCTGGGTATTAACCAACTCTCAGCACAAATCCCATCTAGCTCTCAACGGTGGCAGACATGAGAGACGCCATGGCCATTTGGATGGACTACCTTTTTTTTAGGTTTCCTTGGTTCAGTTTCAGTTTCTCTTGGAGAGAAGGGCTCTTCCTCTTGCTTTGAAGTGTAGAATAGGGAGAGAATAGAGAGAAGATTTTCTTGCTAGAAATGTATGTTGTGAAGCTCTATTTGTGTTGTTGCCAATTGAGATTGTAGTTGTGACATTTGATTCTATAGTTGATGTATAGTCCCTGCACACCCATATACAGGATCTAGCATTACTAATCCTTTCTTTCTTTTTTTCTAAATAAAGTATTGCTGCTACACAGGCAAGTTTTATTTTTTTTATATATATATATATATATTTCCTTGTTATATATGTTTCACTAACTTTAGTGATATGAACTAATTAAAAACTGATACTGTTCTCTTTCATTTTCTCCAGGGGTAAACATGTCAAGGCAGTGGAAATACCACAATGGCCAACCCCCTTAAGGCCAAGGGGTTACATCCCACAGTCATTTGTTACTAGCTAAGCTACCAAAGTAAGGGTTTTGGCCTGCTCTACTAGATTTAACTTCCTATTTACCAAATGTTGCCAACAGTGAGAGCTTGCTCTCTTATTTGCAACTTTAATAGTCAGATGTATACTTTGCCTCTCTGCCTATTTCCTTCAATGAGATTTTTGAATCCATTTTTTTTATTGTATACATAAGAAAAATAGTTATTATGTTTCTATGATTTAGTTTCTGGAATAAATGTAATGCAATTTCTATCAGCAATATTTCCCCTCCCCTGACGACAATAGTTGTTAAAATGGGGTTGATGAACCGTTGACCCAATAGGCTCAGGGGCAATGATCCATCAGTTCTAGGTAAGGAATAGAGTTGGGGGATCTGGATCTAAACACTCGACCGGTGCAACTCAAACATAAATTTTAATTTATTTTATTTTTTCTTTTCCCTTTATTTTGTTGGCACTGTCTATGGAGGCAACAAAATCAACCTTTGAAATCCATATCCGTCAGAAGCCCGCAGTCATCAGCCTCGTGTTTGTCAGGAGTCTTTTCACATGGACTTCAATGTTATTTTTTTAATATATTTTTTTCAAATGCCAAATAAAATCTAAGTTATAAATATAATATAGATTTATATTTTCATAATATATTTTTATTATATATTAGATAAATATAATATAAAATATATATTGAAAAATACTATAAATATATTATTATTATTATTATTATTTTAATATATATTTTATATTATATAAAAATAAGGGTTTTTCTATATAATATAAATTATATTTTAAAAAATAATATAAAAAATGTTATATTAGAAATTATATTATATTTATATATTTATCTTTAATATATATTATATGTTATATATAAAAATAAGGTTTCCATATATAATATATTAAAAATTATATTATATTTATATAATATATAATAAATTTATATATTATTTTTTAATATATATTTAATATTATATATAAAAAGAGGGTTTATATATATAATATAAAATGTATATAAAAAATAAATATAAATAATTATATTAAAAATTATATTATATTTATGGAATATATAATAAAAATTTATATATATAATATATAATATTTAATATAATATAATTTTTAATATATTATATATAGTAACCCTATTTTTATATATAATATAAAATATATATTAAAAAGAAATATATAAATATATAGCTATAATATAATTTTTAATATAACATTTTTTATATTATTTTTTAAAATATAATTTATATTATATATAAAAACCCTCGTTTTTATATAATATAAAATATATATTAAAAATAAATAAAAATAATATATTTATATCATATTTTAATATATATTTATATAATATATAATAAAAATATATTATGAAAATATAAATTTATATTATATTTATAACTTAGATTTTATTTGGCATTTGAAAAAAATATTAAAAAATAGCATTGAAGTCTATGTGAAAAGACTCCTGACAAACACGAGGCTGACGGTTGCAGGCTTCTGACGGATATGGATTTCAGAGGTTGATTTTGTTGCCTCCATAGATAGTGCCTATTTTGTTGTGTACTCCTAACCCTTTTGGGAACGAGCATGTAATTAGATAAATCTTGCAATTTGATCCAATCACATTTTAATCGTACCCATCAATGATTATAGAGAATATATGAAAGAAAAATAATACAGTTCACATATGTGGATTCTTTCATGGGTTTTTTTTGGGCAATGTGCTAAGGACATAACAGAGCTAAATAAACCATTAAAAATGAGGGATGTGTATAAGGTGTCTAGGCACAAATGTGGAATGAGGCAACAAGACATGACGGCTACCATCCAGCGAGTCGTTGAGCGGAATGTCAAGCAGGGCCATGTCAATCTTAATGTCAACTAGTTATTGTTACTTTGGCTCACTTTGTTCCGTGGAGTGATTGGGTGACACTAGTAGAGCCCCTATAAATATTGTGTTCTCAGATGTAAATAGTATGCCACTTTTTTTAATAAAATATTTGGAGAATTGTTTATGTACAATAGATTTTTGGCATGCATTGCTTCTCAACATTTTATTGTATAAAGAAAATATGGTATGTATATATGAGAAAAGATGGTATGTATATATGAGAAAATATGTGATGGTTCTTATGAATGTGCAAAATTTCTCGAATCTTTATGTTACACGTGATATCTACAACACTATTAGGATTTTTTCTTATTGCATCACCCTAGGATTTATTTCTCTAATATGAATAATCCAAACTTAGGCTTATATTCTATCATAAAAAAATATTTTATTTTTACAACCCTCTTTTTGGTGTGTAAAAGGAGAAGCTACAAAAATAAGGAGATAAGTTTACAGTAAACAATACTACCAAGGAAACAAGTATTAATAATAACTATTATAGTAAATGAGAGGGGTTGGGAACCTACAGGTTGATACAAGGAATGAAGGGGAATCTTAAGAAGATGATACCACTAAAGTAGGTCTAACAAATTCATTAGGGATGAATAAAATTCCAAATAAAAACACCCATGCCAAAAGGAGAGAGCAAGAGATTAAGATAATTTTTTGAATAAGATAGCTCATGAGATGCACATGGAAGAAGAAAGAATATTGAGACAAAACCAAATAAGATAAAGAAGATTCCAAAAAAGGATAGAAAAGGCTAAAGAAGCCTCAATTGAGTGCACCAAGAGGGTTGTTGAAAGTGATGAGTATCCACCAATAAAGGAATCAATATTTATTGTGATATTTAATAACAATGAAACATCTAAAAGAAAAAATATCCATATTAAAAGAGAAACTAAATTTAACCAAATTAGAAAATTACATAAAAGAATATGATGAATATAAGGAGTCTTTGGATAGAGGTTTCACAAGCAATAGCTCTCAAAACAAGGTGTAGAAGTAGGGGTATTGCACCATTTAAATTTTTAACTCATGAACCATATTTTGAATTGGAACTACCAAACATAAAGGTCACAATTAATGAATAATTTGAGGTCTTATCAACCCTAATCTTAAAAAATCCTCTAAATTTGAGAGAAGAATAGTTAGATAATATAGTAAGTAAAAGTGTATGTTTACAAAAGAAAATATGATGAAAATTTTAGTATTTTAGGAAAGATAAATAAGTGAGGAGAAAGAGGGTATAAGGGAAATACGAAATAATTTTAAAGTAATTGATATAATTGAATAAGGATGGGAGATCCCTATAATCTTTATAAAAATATCATTAAATAATGACAAATTGCCAAAAAAATGATCTCCTAAGATAAAATGACACCTTGAAAAGGTGAACTGTCCAAATTAGGAGTCACCCCCTATGCCACAAATTCAAGAAGAGTATCCAAATAAGAGATAAGGATTGAATCCTTATGCTACGGAATTGAAGATAAAGAAGGGATTATGTGAATAATTTTGATGAGATTTTAAGTAGTGGATATTTTGAGATTTAATTAACTAGAGGTAAAGGTAAAATAAAAAGATTACTGAAATAAAAATAGAGTATAACCAATAAAAAAAGAACTAAACAAAAGAGGAAGATAGGTTAATAGGAAGTACAAAGCCTGAGTCACAAAAAGGTAAATAAAAAACTCCATTAACTCCTATAAAATTGTTACAAATAGGACTAAATTCCCTTGTTTAGTAGAGATACCAAAGTTGCAAGTGAGCATAAATTCATCTTGGAATCTTACTAGAGTAGGGATGAATTTGATGATGACTATAATTAGTTACCAAAATATTTTGTGGAATTAAAATTACTTCATAAAGGGTTTTACTAGTTTAATATGTTTGTTTACAGGTAAAATGATATGTAATGAAAATTTAAACTTTCAAAAAAAATTAATTTATAGGGATCATGGTTAGTATCGAATCTCAAACTTGGTTCACTTAGATCTTAAATTGATTTGGTTGTGACATATAAAAAAGTTACCATCCACATTAGTCAATTAATTAGTGACTCAATTTTCACTAAGATATTAATTGTTTCTATATCTATACCATTTCCCATTTATCCCCACCTTGATGAGAGTGTCTTCTAGTGCAGCAATATATTGATAAGTGACATATTATTTTCTTTAGTTCATGGTCTAATCCATATCCATCTTTATTGTACCTTGTTACAAATATTTCATCACTCTAGGATTTATTTCTCTTACATAAATAATCCAAAACTTAGGCCTATATTTTATCATAAAAAAATTCTTTTATTTTTACACCCCTCTTTTTGATGTGTAAAAGGAGAAACTACATAAATAAGGAGATAATTTTATGGTAAAGAATACTACAAGGGAAAGAAGTATTAATAATAAATATTATTGTAAATGAGAGGGGTTAGGAACCTATGGGTTGATACAAGGAATGAAGGGTGATCCTAAGAAGATGATACCACTAAAGCAGGTACGACAAAGCCATTAGGGATGAATAAAAGGATTAGTAAAATTCCAAATATAAACACCCATGTCCAAAGCAGATATCAAGAGATTAAGATGATTTTTTGAAGAAACTATGAGATGTACATGGACGAAGAAAGAATATTGAAACAAAACCAAATAAGATAAATAAGATTCCAAAAAAAGATGGTAGAGGCTAAAGAAGCCTCAATTGAGTGTACCAAGAGGGTTGTTGTTGAAAGTGATGAGTATCCACCAATAGAGGAATCAATATTTATTATGATTTTTAATAACAATGGAACATATAAAAGAATAAATATCATTGTTAAATTATAATTTTTGAAATATAAGATAATATTTTGAATAAATATGTAAAATAAAAAATATCATTGTTAAATTATAATTATTCTATGGATACTAACCATCCATATTGTTATTATATTAAAGGTAAAATGATAGAAAATGATAGGCAGTTTGATATTTATTGTGATTTTCAATAACAACTTTATTAAAGATTGCATATGACCTAATAGTCAAAGGCTTGATCACTTACCCCTCAATTATCCTTATACCAAGGTTACTCCTGAGGAAAGAGTTAAATGTCAAATGAAATGAAACATCCCATGTGACATTTCCTTCTTTGGTACTTTGGATTGGTTGGAAGTCTTAAAGACTAATCTAGATTTCCAATTAGTGTTATAATTCACATGCATCCACTTCCTTAACATTTCCCGACATATCTTAAAGTAATCACATAATCCAAATATTTGATATATATGGAGGATATTTTCCATGGTTTATAACCATTTTATTCCCACCTCTTTTTTTTATTCCCCTATTTGAAAACTTTAGATTGCAAATTGAGACTTGGACTTAAGGAATAAAGAGCATGGACATATTAAATCTTAAAGTACAAGCATTTACTATTTTACTATTCATCATAACTTGATTCTCCATTTGTGAGTTTTGTTGAAGTGAATGATTTAAGAGTTGTTTAAGTGAATGGTGTTGTTTCTATTTGAAATGCAAGCCTAGATTTACATAATTTAAAAATTCATGGGTTTGGTATGTTGTGAATTGTAAGTTAAAAAACTTTAAATTTTTTGAAACACAACACATTTTGAAGCCTCCTATTTGTCACAATAAATTCATAACTATACATATCTAGGTCTCCATTTCAAATAAAAATAGATCGTTTCATGATAGTGTGTTTGGGTATGAAAAATTGCAGGATTCAAAACACACCATGATTTGTAACTTGCATTTCATATGGTATCTAAAAACACACCATTTTTTGTAACCCTTACTACCAAAAATTATATCCAATTTACCTAATAACATGAACAATGTTTTTGTTTATATTTGAATTGCAGACCTATATATACGTAGTTTAAAAACACATGGGTTGGGTATGTCGTGAATTGTAGGTTAATAAACACAATGTGTTTTGAAACACAATACATTTTGAAATGTCCTATTTCTCATAATAACTTCATAAATATACATATCTAGGTCTTCATAATTATACTCATTATGTGATATATTTTGATGTTGTTATGATACTTCATTCAATAGTTGATGCAATATATTGGTGTGTTTTTATGTATTTTTTCTATCTGTAACAATGTTAAAAGTCTTGAATTGATGGTTTCATATTAAAAAAAAATCATTTCATTTGCTACATACAAATGCTTGTTTTACATTATGTTAAAATTTGAAAAAATACATGTCCTTTTCATCATATTAAATATTGGCCTCACTACAATTCAAAGGGTGATTACTCTATTGTATTTTTCACATATATAGTATGTATTATTGTCACACCTTTATTGAATATTAGCCTTTAGTTTTCAAAATCATTTCATATTTTTTATTGAACATTTATAGTTTACTTGAACAAAATATAAGATATTCATAACTATACTTATATATCCCTTATTTACACATGTATTTCAAATAATAATAAAATTTCAACACAATGTGTTTTGGTTGGATTTCAGGTTTGTGATGAAAGATCTAGGTGTTATAATGTACATTCTTGGTATACAAATACATAAAAATATGAATAATAAGAAGCTATGGTTAAACTAGAGTAAGTATCTTGAGACTATTCTATAGTGGTTCAACATGCATGATGATAATACTATGTATTAATTTACCAATAGCCACTAAGTTGAGCCTTTGACGATGCCCTAAATCTATGGAGGTTTTGAGGGACATCAAAAAGAAATATTATGCAATTGTGATTGATAGCTCTATGTATGCACTGAAATGTATGAGGCTTAAACATTACTTGAGCAAGGTGGTTCTAAGTAGGCTCATACCAAATCTTTGTAAAGAGCATTAGATGCAGGTGAACATATATTAAATTATGTACTTGAAAGGAACTCTAAACTAATAGTTATGTTATCATGACACTAATAATGTGGGAAAGTTGTTGAATGTATGGGGGATTATTGATTTTAATTGGGATAGAGATTTGGATAGCTAGATATCAATGAATGGTTATATTTTTACTCTATTTGGAGTAGTTGTGAGTTGGATGATTAAGTGGAAGTAGATAAACAAATTTATTGTACACTATTAAACAAAAATACATGGCAACACCATATGATTGCAAATAAGTTGTTTTGTTACATAAACTATGTTACAATATTGATTTTAAGTCATATATTGTTGAATTATGATTCATAGAGTGTAATTTATTTTGTAGATAATTTTTTACCATGCTTAAACTAAACATGTGGATGTACAATATCCTTTATTAAGGAGATAGGTGAATTAAGGAAAGTAAAAATTGAGGATACTAACTCTTAAGTAAATGTTAATAATTCTTTAACAAAACCTATGTTCATACTATATTTTTTTATGGTACAAGGATGAGATGGGTTTATTTATATCTTACACATGAGGTTAACTTCTTGGGATGATATAATTTCTCCTACAATAGATAGCAAGAGAGATAATCTTAGAAATTTGGTGTTATATTAATAAATTAAACCATAGATAGTTATTGATGTGTTTCATAATGGTTTCTTCAAAGATATGTGTTTTCATATTAGATAGATTAGGTCATGACACATTAATGCCCCCACTCCCCTATTATATTTTTCAACCATTAATTGAAATGAGACAAATACATGTCCTAATAAATTGGCCTTCAATTCCTCCTTCTCTATACTATACCATAATGATTTATCATTCACATACTATTCTCTACACTGGTTCTATATTGAGATCCACACATGAAATATTTAACTAACAACATTATAGTAGTCTTCCAAGGCTCTAGAATATTGTCTTAACTAGTTGATTTACTTTATCATATGAAATCCCTTGAGAGTAAAAAAATCACAAAATCACATCCTTCTCAAAACAACCTAAAAATGGGAGTGAAGGTGGAAAGAGTTTAATTTTTTTTCTATTGAGAATGGAGTGAGATTCATCAAATAATAGATGAAATCCTTAAATATATCATCATTATATTCTTCAAAATGAATTCCATCCACCTTACCACCTTCAAAAAAATTGTAACCTCCTCTTTCTCTAGAAAAGGATTCATACCATTTTGTTCTACCTTTCATTTCTCTCTTTTTTTACTTTAAATGGAAAGTGATGAGATATTAAGAGCATTCAAGAACAAGAAAATGTATTATGAGGGTTTTATTTATTTTTTGTGTAAGAAAGAAATGGAAAAATTCTTCAAATAAGACTAGTATGAAAGACTATAGAACGTCAAAATTTAATTAAAAAATAATGACATTATTATCAAATATGTAGAATGATACATTGAAACACTTTATGAGAAAAGTGTAAATTTTAAATTATGGAATTTGTGTGTTGCAATTACTTTTTCTACATATAAACATTTCTAAGTAATCATTGCCTTGAGAAATCATGAGTGCTTATTTTAATGGGCTATATGAACATGTGGAATTGTTTTAGATTGGGGTGCTTTAGTGGATTTATTTAGAGCTAAAGTTAAAATTATAATTAATAATAAAAATAGGATATATACCTAGAGATACATCTATTTTACCATGATTCATCATGCCAATACATGTGTTAAGAGTGAAGATATATGACTCTAAAATTTCTAGAATGTAGTCTAGGATCTAAAAAGATAAAGTGTATTTGAGTTTTTTACTATGCACAAAGGGGTGATTGTAAGCATGGAAAACTAAGAGAAACCTTTAGAGAAAATAGAATCTAGAGTTATTATTGAGTTGGTGAATTTTAAGTGTTGTTGAATTGAATGATGTAAAGAGGTGTTTAAGTGAATGGTGTTGTTGCTATGAATTGTAGAACTAGATATATGTAGTTTAAAAACACATGGGTTGGTATGTTGTGAATTACAAGTTAATAAACATTGTGTATTTTGAATCACATGTTTTAAAACATCCTATTTCTCATAAGAATAATATAATAATAATTATAAAATAATAATACAAATTTAATTATATTATAACAAATTATAATAATCATAATTATAATAATACAATAGAATAATATAATACTTATATAATAATATTTTAATTATAAAATAATCATATAAGTTTATTTACATTATAATAAATATATAATAATATAATATAATATAATGATTATAAAATAATAATACAAATTTAATTACATTATAAAAATATAAAATAATAAAAATAATAATAAATATATAATAAAATAATATTATAGTATAATATAATATAATAATAATATAATATTATAGTATAATATAATATAATAATAATATGATATTATAACTTATAATATAATATAATAATAATATGATATTATAGTATAATATAATATAATAATTATAATATTTTAAAACTAATATATAACTAATATAATTAATTATAAAATAATATTATTATTTTAATAATACAAATTTAGTTACATTATAAAAAAAAACAATAATATGTACAATAATAAATATATAACAATATAATAAAATAATATGATACAATAAATTGAATTTAAATTAACTTGGATTGCACTTTAAGTTTGAATAGACGAAATCAAAACTGGGCGGCAAAACTAAGTAACAGATCTGCAATTCTCGTCATCCCTCTGTCACTTCCACTCCTCTTGGTCTGTCACTTTTGCTTCGCCTTGGTTTCATATGATGTTATCTATGCCCATATGCTATTTTCTACATTTTTGTCGGTACAATAGCTGTGTCGAATGGGAACTTCCACATATGAAAATGACAAATACGAGAACAAAATCAGAATCCCTGAAGCGATTGCAATGACAAATCCGTAAATGGAAAGTTGCGAAGGAGAAAGGTGAGGTTAAGAGTGGGTCAGAAATGGTATGAAGGGGAAAGGTGAGGTTAAGAGCGGGCCCGACCACTTAAGCAGTCAATGCTTAGAGTGTGTCGGTTAAGCTTGGCTGAATCCGTCACCTTTGTTAGCATCCTCTGAACGTGTGAAAAAATGGGAGCTTTCAAATAGGGTATGGACATTGATCATAGTATAAATGATAGGGGGATTTTGTCAAATCTTGTAGCTGTAATTGCTCTACAAAAATTGTAAGAATATACAAGGTACGCAAACTCTTTGATAGAAGGCCATGATTGCAGGATACGCAAAATGTCAAAGCATAGACAAAGCACGTGAACCATTTGATAGAATGCCTCAAAGAAATGTGTTCTCATGGAAAAAGTGATTGCAGGATATTAACAAAACGAAACTGTTGAAAAGGATTTAGAAATTTCCAACCAAATGCAAGTGGCATGTGTAAATCTAGACTCTACAACCTTTGCTAGCGTACTCCCAACCTATGCCAAATGGGAACTTTGGAACATGGTATGGACATCCATCAAAGCATAAAGGATAGAGGATTTTTCTTAGATAGACATGTATGCAAAATGTAGCTACATATTGATAAGTAGTTTTGATTCCATAGGTAATTGTAGCTTTAATTCACCATAAAAAATAGTAAATAATATATGAGATTAAGGGTGTTCAGGAAGGTTTAGATGAGGTACATGCTTAGGTTGAAACTAATGAAATAATTATTTTGTGGATGTGCATTGTGTGTGCGATTTGTGATGTTTTTAAATTGTGATGATCTATGTCTAGGATAGAGTTCTTAGTTTAATGTTGGATAGTGTTTACTCATACTTATACAAGTACTACCTGTTATGCCTTGGATAACTACCCCATTTTGTTTCTTGTTTTTTCCTTGGTTCTTTTTGTTTTTTAGGTTCGGGTCTCGGGAAGGAACATACATTTGTTCCTTTTCATAAGGTCGGGCCTTGTTCATGTCCTGAGCCCGACACCCATCTTTTTGCCTTGATCATTTTGTTCCATGTTCTTGCGGGTTTGGGTCGTGGGTCGGCATTGGCACTTGATGTTTTCAGTGGGTGCTAGTTCCTTCCAATGTCTCGGTCCCAGTTTCTTTTTTCCTTGTCCGTTTATCTTTGGTTGGGGTCGGGTATCGGGCAAGAAACGAAACCAAGAACTTTCCAAAGTTCTTGTTCCCGTTCCTTACCCAATCCTTGGGGTCTGACCTCTTCTTGGTTCCCGTTTTGTTCTTGTGGGATCGGACTTCAGGTGGTGATTGAATTTTGGACTATTCAAAGTTTTGGATCCTTCCAAAGTCCTGATCCCACCCTCCGTATTGTTTGCCCTCCGTATTGTTTCATTTGTTCCTTAGGATTAGCTCGCAGACTTGTGGTTGAACTTTGCACCTGCTGAGGGTTCGATTCCATTTTGTGCCTCGACCCCGACTTCCTCTTGCCTTCTTTATTGTACTTGGTAGTTATGAACCCACACAAAATCTGAGGCACGACCAACCCGCCATTAATGCCATAACGGCTTGCATGCACGAATGGGTTTTGAATTTAATCTCTCCTTGATTTTCATTCATTCTATTTTCAAGAGTTTGAGTGAGAACTAGAGCGACGAGGAGCTAGGGTTCGACATTTCAGCCCAATTCATCAACTTGCTGCCAGAATCTTTTGGTGCATTCGAAGGTAGGTTCTCTTGTTTCCTTTTTTTGTCTTTGTGTTCTTATCTTGCAGGTTTGCCTGCTTGTTCCTCTCGTTTTCTGGTTTTCTTTCCCTCGTTTCTTTTTTCCAATTCGGTTCCTTCTTTTCTTATCTTCATTATCATTTGCACTGCTTGGTGCATCTCCTTTTTGCATTCGAATCCAAGTTGGGTTCATTTTGCATTATTTTTGCTTCCTAGTGTCGTCGTTTCATCTTTTGGTTGCGAGATTGTCCATCTCGCTTTGCCCTATGTTTTTAGGGTTTCATTTTGTATTCAGTCGTCATACTTTAAATTGTCATTTTTTGAATTGCGGACCGTTTGAAATGGAAGCTTGATCCACAACCCGGTCTCGAGGGCATATTGTTACATCTTTTTATTTTGACTGAGTTTGGTGTCTTTCCATGGTCCAATCCCGACTCCTGTGAACATTCCAGGATCGGACCATGGGTTGATACCTAACTTAGTTACTATCAAATTCTTAAGTGTTGAACCAAGCCCAAGACCCGATCCCGGTTCTTGAACATTACGGAGTCGGGCTTTGAGATAACACTAAACCTTTTCTTAAACATTGGTCTGGTTCCAGATGATGACCCGATCTCAACTCCTGACCACAAAGAAAAATTAGATTGCGGGTCCATAACTTAACATGCTCTCTAGTATGGGTCTGGTATCTATCCACAACCCGATCCCAAACCCTGATAGAACTCAGTTTTTTGCATAAAATTGGCTAAGTCCTTTACACTGTTTCAACCTGAAGCCTAAAAATGATTAAATTGACATACTAAACTGATTTCTTTCTGGATTAATGTTGATTTATTATGAATGCCTATGTTATCATGTTATGAATATGTTTCTTTCTATAACTAATGAGTGTCAGTAGTGCAGGATATTTGACCAATGTCTAACTCAGAGGAAGAGGTACCTATTGAGGGATTGCCTACTGAGGAGATATCAAAGATAACATCAAAGAGAATTAGGGAAAATAAATTGAAACCAGAATAGTTGCCCTACACAATGAAGTACAAGTATTAAGGGAATCCAATCCCATCAAAATTTGACTCCCAAGTTGTTAATATTACTGACACCTTGGTGGGGCATTTGGATTTGGATCAGTTTGACAAAGACATTTTTTGAGGATGTTGGTCCACAAGTAAAAAGAATTATAGAGTCAGGGTTGGCTCATGTAGCTTCCTTTCCTATTGTAGTGCAATGTCTTGAGTTTATTTTAACAGCTGCATAGGCATACAACCCCACTTAGAGACAATGCATTGATGTTGAGGGTAACGTGATTATAGATTTGACTCCAGCTATGATCAGATTGATATTTGACCTCCCTCCTTACTCTAATGTCAATATGATGAGTGAGGCAGGGGAACTTGAGCTATGGAATAAAGATGTGGAAGGAAACACACAACTTATCAACAAATGATGGTTGAAGAAGGAGAAGAAGTCAGTAAAGAAGTTGCCACCCAATCCAAAGAGGTCGGATTTCTCCTAGGATGTGGGAGTTATTATCACACTATTGGCTAGAGCATTTGGAAAATTTGAATCCCACAGTTTTGAGCACTAGATGTTTCCTTTTATCCAGTTGATCTTAGAAGGGAAGCAGTACTTGGATTGGGGGCAGATTGTCTCAGACAATATTCATAACCAACTTCTCTAGGTAACACAGACCAAGAAATTTTACATGTCTTCTTATGTTATTTATTGTGCAACAAGAATTGGAAGGTTTCCTGGGTTGAATACTGTAGGGTCAATGGAAGAAGGCCTAGATCAAAAGAAGGTCTAGGAGCATTATGACCAATTGGAGATAAAGGAGTTAGAAAAACACTTCAAAAGAGTGAATGATGCTTTTTTGTATGTTATAATAAATCAGCTGATAGGGGACATAGGCTTCAGATTATCCCCGAAATCTATGGCATTAATTTGAGAATGGGGATATTGGTTCATTCAATACCCCAATTCAACTTATTTCAGGTTTTTTGGTTTTGATGGAATTTGCAAGGCAAGTTGCTGAGGTAAATGATGTTTTCTCTTCACAACATAGGACTATTGTACATCCTTTCCCCTTGGAATTGGGGTTTTATTCTTGTTCTTTTACAATAATGGCCAAATCAGCCATAGAGGAGTTTTAGGCTTTGAATTTCCAACAACACACTTCTAGAAAAAAATTTGATCCGAAAGGAAAAATTCATGCACTTTATCCTTCTCATTTTACTCATCATATTCCTCTTCTTGAGGATTTTTGGGCTAACCGTCAAGATCAGTTTGAGGTGAGGAAAGAGGTTACGAAAGGTTGAAAATTCCTCATATGAGGGATTTTGCGGTCAAAATTGATATTCCTACTGATACTAAAGATGATGGGATAACCCTTGATCCCATGTATGATATTGACTAAGTGGATACAAAATCCCTACCACCCATCAATTGGGCAGAGAAGGAAGTGACCAAGATTACAAAGATATCACGAGTAGTGGCGAACAAGAGCTTGAGATGGATAGAACTCTGGTTGAAACAACCAAGGGCTATGATAACAAAGAAAAAAGGTCCTAGCGGTGAACCTTCTTCCTCTGCACAGACCAAGCAATACAAGAGATTGAAGAAGGGTGTTGCAACAACAGAAGAAGCCACTGAGGAGATTCAACAAACAGAAGAAGATGTTACATTACAACAAATAGATGAGGCCTTGTGTAAAGAAAAGGTTACTTATGTGACAACTGTTGCTGGTGTTACATCAGGTTTGGTGTTGTACCTTTGACCATTGTTCACTCAAGTGAGGAGAGTTCTGCAGAGAAGCAGGTTGTTATTCTCCCATAAGTTGGGGGAAGCGATCCTATCATACCGTCAACTTTGGAACCACCAAGTATTGGAGAGGAGGGATAGGATGAGGTAAATGTTTAGGATATCTCCTCTGATTCAGAAAGAACACCATCCTAAGAGGCAGAAGCACCTGAATGGGAAGAATATCTAAAGAAGGTGGAAGAAGACCTGAGTGAAGAAGAAAAGGAATTTAAAGTTGGGAGTTTACACAGTCAACAAGTGGAACTTGATGATGTTTTGACAAAAGAAGAACAATATGAATTAATGGAAGATGCACAAAATCTAGTTGATGAACGAGCTTCCCAAGGAGAAGAGCAAAAAAGAAAAGCTGATGAGTTAGCTAGAGAAATGGAAGAAGCTCAAGCACATAAAAAGGTAGAATATGAGGCCTTGGAGATGGAAAGAAGAGTTGCACAAGAAAGGGCTAAAGAAGCAGAGCTCTGAGCTAAAGAATTAGAGCAAAAGAGGCTTAAAGATGAGGAAGAGGCTACTAAATGGGAGGAAGAACTAAAGAAGATAGAGGACATAAAAGCTGAGAATGAGAGGAAAGAGCAAGAAAAATTGCAAAAGGAGCAAGAGGAACTTCAGAAAGTTGCTTCTCAGCAAACGGTTGGCAAAACAACTTCCTCCACACCTCCAAGCATTCAACAAGTCTCCAGTCAACTAGCCGCACCCACTTGGTTGCAATTGAATTTAGAAAAGAGGCAACAAGTGCAGGCCCAACTAGTAATGTGGGAAGATATGAGGGCGACAATTGATAAGGTGAAGGAAAATAAGAAGGCCCATTCAATGCATTCAACTACACTTATTGATGAAGGAGATTTGGTAGCTGAAATTGCTACCTCAATTGTTGATAAAGATGATAGAGAGTTGCAACCCAAAGATTATCAGATAAGTATTGTTAATCTAGGAAAGCCCACTAGGAATCAACAAATGAATTTAATTGATATTATTGCCACTACTACCAAGTCTAGACTGATTAAAGATAAGCAGGTAAAGGATGAGCTTAAGGTTGAAGTGAATAAAATGAAAGATTTCTTGAAGGAGTTAATCTCATCTACTCGTAAGCAACCCACATCATCAAAGGTCCCCATTTTAATGAGTAGAAATTAGGTAGATGATTTGACTGAGATGAAAAAGAAGGCCACATGGTTTGATAATTGGCTTAATGTCTTTAAAGTTGATATGAATAAGTTTATAGATGAATCCTTTAAGCATTATGTTAGGGGACTTAAGTTGGTCAAATCCATAGAAGAATCCATGAAGGCATGGTGGGAAGAAGAGGATAAACTCAGAGAATATCTATGAAAGCTGAGGGTAATTGATAAAATTTCTGATAAGAAGCTGGTTCAGTCCCAGATTTTGGGTGAAGAGGATTCCCAATTTATTGCAAAGTCTATTCATATCTCTGCTTTTAAGTCACAAAATCTTATTGAGCATAGGATAGTCATGCTCAAAAGTGTTAATGAGATATTTGAACACGTAGGAATATTTAAAGAAATTGTGTCAAGGTTCATTAATCATAGGTTTGAATCGTTGGGGGACATCAAAGATGCATGGGAGGAACAGATGGATAGGATGCTAAAAGAGGGAGATACTAATGAGTCTCCACTCATGGACAAATTGTTGGAGCTTAGATGTGACTTGTGGTGGGCAACCATGGATGTTGGTCAGATGAAAGTAGTTGTTGATGCAGTTGAAAGGAGATTTAATGAATATGAGTTTAAATTTGATTGGGTTGATGGTTTGGATGATGATGCAATGAAATAAGTTTTTGCCAATTATGATGAGTACCTTGAGACCCAACGTGAAGGTGATAAATAAAATAAATTGTTTTAATTAATTGGTGGACAATAGTATCCTTTTAGGCAATTTTTTGAGTAAAGGGACGACTAGAAATCAGACCTGCCAGTTAGGAACGACTTATGGTAATAGGGCAACGACTTATATGAGGACTCGAAGTCCTGATTTTGGTTGGAGCAGTAGTTGGTGTGTCTTTTTAGCTGCAACAATTACAACAGACTGGAGTTATCCGAGTGTCCCTACAATTATGGATCTGAAATCTCTGATTGTGGATCATAATTTTGGATGAGAGGAATTGGTGTTGAATACGTCTATATGTAGAATATCTCTCCATTTTGTAAAGGTCGGCTCATTGAAGCAAGAATTAGCCGCCTAAAGAGAGATCTAGGATAGTTTTACAATTTTTAGAAGCTTTACAGTTTTATGCCAAGATACTTATATATTTTTACAAGTTTTCAATACAATTTATGTTATTTCCATAATGAATTTCAATGGTAATGTTAATGAACAATAGTCATTTGTATGCCAATGAATTTTGTACATAAATGTCTCTTATTTGATGAAAATCAATAAAAGATTTTGAATCTGAGACTATTTTCTTTGTGTTTATTGATCTATAAATTTTAGTAATGGGTTGGTGATGTGTTCTGGTTTGATTTCAAAATTTAATGATGATAAATGATTGTATGTCTTGAATTAGCACTATGAATGAATGCAACGGTATAGAGTATTTTATATTGTATCGTTTTATGGTTTTAGTTATTTGAAATAAATGCTCATTATGAAGTTCATATGTCTGAATAAAAGGAATTGACATTTATGTTTGTTGTCCTAAGCTTTGTTCTATCTTTTGATGTTTATTTACACCCCCAAACGTTAAGTTAGTTGTATTATGCAATTTGTACCCTTTACCAGTAGGCCCCTTGAACATCATAGTTATATAGGCCACTGAACGACATTAACACAGTTGAGAACCAACTACATAGACCTTAGAAGATAGGTGGCTATAGGTTATTTATCCTTTTAAGGAGAAATAGAGTAGTAATATTTTATTTTAACGTTGTTGTGTTATTTTGACCATCAACACTACCACTATTCCATGTCATCCTATGACAAATCTACATTTATAGTGTTCTTTCTACTACCATTCCATTCCCTCTTACCTCGAACTCTCTTTGGGAATCCTCCATTCTACCCATGTTTCTCATACCACTATAGTATTACTTGCACTTATAAACCTTCAATACACTACTGAAGTAGTTTTATCAACTTAAGAAGAAAGTGGATACTATGCTTGTAGATCTAATGAGCTATTACATTAAATAAATGCTTCTTATTAACACAATGATATAATTTATTAGTTATACCAAATGAATCTATGTCAAAGAACCAATAAAAATTTAAGAAAAAGACAAAATAAGGAGCAGATGAAGCCCTCTTCATTGCCTCCTAATGCTCCTAAGCACAAAAACCAATGTATAACTCTTGTTCTCTACCAATAAAGCAAGAGAAAGACAATTTCATTCCTCCATATCTATGAAAACGAGGGAGATTTCATCTTTATTGTCCAAATAAGAATAAGCAAGAAAATTCCAACAATCCCAATGCCACCTTATTTGAAGATACTACTTCTACATGGGTTCTAAAGCAAAATCAAAATATTTAAAAAGAATAAGTGGAGCCCACTCCACAAATTAATTTATATCGAGATTATAAAAGTTCTATATACTATTCTACATACATCAAGCACATTCAATGACATATTATATCATTATGAAATTGAAAATATGGAAAGTGGTTGTAAAACATTGAGATGAGAACAATCTATTAGACGTTGCTCTATCTAATATTATTAGTTAAGATTTGGAGCTTGTATACTCTTTTTTTTAGTAATTATCTCATTCTATTAATAGTATGATAGAACTTACACAAAAATATTGCATTGAATATAAGTATGATTGAGAAAAATTACATCTTCTCTACAACCAAAATTGATGTAGGACAAGCTAGTGAGAAAACCAAAGACAAAAAGATAAAACAAAGATAAAATGATTGAGAAAGAAAGTTGCAAAACTAGACTAGAATCATTAGATATTAGAAATAGTAAAACATATGATTGAGAGAGATATAAAAAGGAGCTTATATGATCCATAGGGGACTATCTTTATACAAAATATTATTAGATCTATATTGTCAAAATTAAGAACATAGAAGTGTGGGTTTTATCCTCCTATTTCACCTAGCCTATCCTTCATTTCATAAAATTAATTGCCTAAACAATCTTCTCCATGTCAAAAAATTCCCTAATTAAGGATAACTTCTTATATTCGCTAAGTCCCAAAACATCCAATGATAGGTTGTAAAAGCTCACCAAACCTTTGAGAACCTTAAATACTTACAATTTATTTATCCAATAGCTTGAATCTAGTCTCAATACCACAGATTATACCAATCAAAGCAAACCCATGTCATTCAAATCCTTTGAGAGGAAGAGTATTCACACTTATAAGATCAATGTTGTCAACAATTTCTTCCATGCCTATCATGCTCTTTTTCCAAATATAATATTATCCCATGGCCTTGGTAAGTTCCTTGTCAGTGATGAGGGTATACATATTACACACAAACATGGAGGAGATGTCAATGTTGACATTGTGTCAAATAAATCCTTTGATGAGATCCATACCAAGCACTTCTAAAATGGTAACCAAGATATCACCACCTTGGAAGACGATTTTTTTTCAAAATCTAGCTTCATTGATCTCCACAAGGATATTATGTTTGTTAGTTGTGCCTTTTGTTCTTATATCTCTATTTATGTTTGGCAGTTTAATATTATGTTTTTGAGTTGAGGTATTAGAAATAGTAATATTAATCTTGGTCTAATAAGATAATATTATAATTCAATCTATTATAATAAATCATCTCCCTGCATTTATGTAGTGTGCATGGGAACATTATTAAATTCACATAATGTGGTGGCTTTTGACTATTGTGTCTTATTATTGGTAAATTTCCATGAGGTGGTATTTTGGTGTAATTTAATTTTTTATTCTTTGAGTGGACTATAGTTTAATGACCACCACGAAAATCAAGCATCAATATTAGAAGGAAAGGGATCCTTTAAGAAGAGCTCAACTCATGGATAATATATTGCTTCAATCCTTTACTTGTAATGAAATACTTGCCTTAGGATCTCTTAAGTTATTTTTAGGTGACGATAGTTTGGATGATCACGTTCCCTAGATTATAAGGCTTTCATAAGGGATGATTTCATAGTGCTTGGTAGTAGCAAACCCCAATGTAGTTTAGAGTGTATAGATTATATGTTTTGTATTTCCTACACATTTCATGGACATGGAGGTGTTGAAATTTAAGGAAGAGGTGGTGGTAAATGTGGAAGAAAATTATTAGTGATGGTGTTAAGAAAATTCATTCAATTCCCTTAGGATTTATACCTACAGATAATGAAGAATTGAAGTTATTCATTGTAAGTTGTCATTTCTTTATTATTCTTGTCTAGATGTAGGGAAGGTGTTGACAACTTTCATGGTGATTTATAATATCAGCTAGAGGTCTCTAGCAATTTCAAAATTCTAATCTTTTGTGCAAATAAGATCCATAAAGATTAGCATAGGAAGGATTTATTTCATGAAGTAGATTCCCATCACTCAATCCCATAGTTGGTAGTGTCTTGAGGGATGTAAAGTAGAACACTAATGCAATAGAGGTTGGATACCTAGTGGATTGCAATATGGTAGAGAATTAAAGATTTTTGCATTAGGGAGTTGTTGATTTCCTTGCTATTTATGATGTTTTTGGATATGGTTGTGGTGTTTCTAAGGAGTGGCATTTATAATTTTATATCAAAATATAAAGACATGTTAACAACGGAGTAGAAAATAACTCTACAACCTGTAACAATGACAAACAAAATTAAAAGTTAAAAAAAATACCATGAAGTTTACTTCTGAGAAGAGTTGGGTCCTTTCTTATTTCCAAACACCACCACTAAAACAACAAAACTAGAGTAACTGATATATGATTCATTAAAATTTTATATCATATCTTTATACTCGACATAAACAACTAATAGAGTGACCATAATGATTATATATACACACTTAATGCAATGATCACAATAATGGTTATATATATACAATTAGTACAATGATCAAAATAATTGTTATATATACACAATTAATATAGCAAGCACAAGTATTGTTATATATACACAATTAGCACAATGATCACAATAATTGTTATATATACACAATTAACACATTGAGTACAATCATTGTTATATATACATAATTAACATATAAACAAGAACAAACCAACCCCATATTAATACATTGAAGAGTGACTTGCAGTAACATATCGACGATTGTAGAGTATACGCTTGTAAGCATGTCCCTTAGGCTTCTTCTTCTTGTCTTTCTTCTGCACTTTTGGAATTTGGCTTCTCACTTTCCCTGTTCTGGCCAACAATCCGTGCACCTTCCCTACACCATTTTTTCATTCACTACAATCTTATTGAAGGAAATACATCTACAACAAAATAACTTGAGACGAAAACAATTTTAGAATTGACCACCCACATGAAAACCATCTCAAACAAGTGAAGCAGTAAAATTTCAAGCAAAGTATTATATCTATCGACACAGAGTTTCTTATTTGATGAAATAACAACATAAAAACAAATGATCTAGGTGGCAACAAACCCATTATAAATTTGTACTCAAATTCTTGGAGTTGTAGAGTCAAAATGCAGTAGCAAAACTAAATAAAAATTAACAAGAGTTGTACGGTGAGAATTAAAAACACTTATTTTGTAATGATTTTCATTTCCTTAATGACAATCAGTTAGCTTAAAAGACATGTATAGTTTTGGGACTCCTGGAAAAGTACTTATTTAATGGTAGGGTAGCTAACTAAAAATGGAAATGGCCTAAATTTATTTAGCGTACATGTGGTGCATGCATATATGAACTGTTACTTGCAGTAGATTCGCCTACGCTCCTAAGTGTAAGCTCTCGCAGAAAGAATACACAGTTTAGTATGGGATTGGTTATCCAACAATTATCATAAATTTAAAGCTAAATTTGAAAATTCAATGGTGTGGCATAAAGTTAGGAAACATATCACAACAAGAATACTAAGAATCTATGTTACTTAATATAATATAATATACTATAATAATTAACTTTTTGGGTTATTGGTAAATGTTTTTTATAGTGATCTTTTTTTTTTATGAATAGGCAGATATCTATATTAAATTAAAGATAGGAGTACATATCCACAAAAAACGGGGTGGGTGGTAAAAAGGCACACCCCAAGAGTCACATGGGAAATGCCTAGAAATAACAAAATATCAGATCACATGGGCCAAGCCCAGAAGTCTAAAAAGCATGAAAAATTAAAATAAATAGGCCATTATGCGGCCAGAGCAGTGCCAACAATGCCCTGGGGGTCTCTATCATCCATGTTTTTCCCCCATACATCAGCAGGGTCTGGAGTGATGTTAGGAGGAGCACACCAACCATCATCATCTTTCTCTTTATCTTTATCTTCTTCCTCGTGTCAGGGCGAGATTGCAAGCGGCAGTTGCAGAAAACTTTTATCACTGGCAGGTCATCCAAAACTAGAAGCAGGAGGATTATTAGAGGGCCACCCGGAACTGCCACCACCACCAAAAGGCAACCTAAGAATAGCCTGCGGTGGAGGAGAGTGAGCATGTCGAGGAGGACGAGAGTCCCGTTGAGTAGGGGGCTGGGAATGGGGACGAGCGGAGCCACTCCGCTGCCGACCTTGAGAGGGTGATCGACTGCAGGAGGAGGAGGGCGAGTCAGGGATTTGAGCCACAACACATGGGGCATTGCCCCAGTGGTCCAGGAGGACCTGTAGCCGAGCCACCTCCAGTGCAACTTTATTAGCTTGCACCTGAATTTGTAAAAGAACATTAGAACAAATAACTACTTTAGCATAGAGAGAAACATTGATATCCATTTGAGAATGAGCAAATATGCAAGAATTTTTGTCTTTCAAGATGTTGAAGAGGATTTCCACCTTGAAAGTGTGCCAAAGTTGGGTAAACTTAGTAGGGATCCAAGGTAGATCTCTCAGCAGAACCATATGCCAAGAAAAGGGTTCCGACCGAAAATGCCGAAAAAAGTCATGAATCCAAGTCTAAATTTGCTGAGCTCTGGGACAAAACCAGAAAAGATGCTTGAAGCTTTCCGATTGCCCACAAAAGGGGCAACGAGGGTCATGGATCCCCAGGTGAATAAGCCGAGACCCCATAGGTAAGCCTTGGAAAAGAATACACCAAGCAAAGTGGGTTAGCTTCGGACTAACACTTGCAGACCAAGTGGGGTCAAATATCCTTTGTCAGGCATGAGCAAAGGAATTAAGTAGCCACCTCTGGTTCAAACTGTTGATCATAGGAAAATGGGGTGAAAGCCATCTATAACCAAGTTGTGGCTTATAGCTCCTAAGAGGAGTGTCTGGAAACCATTTCCAGTCTTTCCACCAAGGTTTGTGTCCATGGATGCCAACTTTATGAAACATTTCAGCCAGAATGGCACTCACCAGCCCGTCGAAGGTGGCACGGTCTTGGTTTTGAAGATTGTGTTGGGCCTTAAAAGCATCCCACTGCATGATGCGCATAGTGGGCTGGTGAAAGAGCTATTGCAAGGTGTAAATGCCCTTTTTGTGAAATATGAGGGCTTTAAGCCAAGGCGATTTAGCCAAGGGTTGACCATTTTGAGCAAGAAGGGGATACCACCAGATGTTTTGCTGATTGAGCGAAAGCCCACCACAAAATCCAGCCCCGACCCATCGAAGCCAAGGCTTAACCGCCTCCCAAGCATGCCAAATGCTCTTGGCCACAAAAGTTCCAATAATTTGAACATGCTCCCTCATAAGCAAGAGGGTTTGGAAACCTATTCCTTTCCAAGAAAGTCTATGAATAGGAAATCCATATGGGATACAGTGCCTGAGGAGAATCTTCCATGCTTCATCACTGGTGAGGGCTCGGATAATCCATTTGACACAAAGAGTAGTCCCTTGCCGTTGACTGGAGAGTAGCCTAAGCCCTCCAGAATCCTTAGGGGGGCAACATAACTCCCAAGCCACACGATGGAAACCCTTGTGGGTTTCAGAGGAGGCCCATAAAAAATCCTGAAGAAAATTTTCAATCCTGCTGTAGGTGGCTTTGGAAGGAGCCCAACAGGATGAATAGTACACATGAGTGGCTGCCAAGATTTTAGAACAAACCTAAAACTTACTAGCCAGAGAAAGAGGCTTGGTAATCCAATAAGCCAACTTATGCTTGACTCTGGAGAGCACAGCTTGCCAAAGCTCCCTAGGGGAAACCTGGAAGACAAAGGGGATGCCCAGGAAATGAAAGATCTCTCCCTGTCCGATCCATTTCCAATTATAGGTTTGAAGCCACACAGGAGTGGGTAACATAGATTGCTTGTAACATAGGGTCTTGTGCCATCGGATGGTCGAGTTGAAGGAAAGACAAAAAGTGTTTAGATAGTCAAGGGCAACAATGATAGATTCTTCTTCCTCCAAGAGAGTGAGAAATGAATCATCTGCAAAGTGGCCATTAACAAGTTGCTCCTGCAAGTTCGAGAGAAGAATCCCTTTGACACGCTGCTGAGAAACATCATGGTCTAACAAGTAACCAAAGCCTTGAGCAACAAGCACATACAAAGAAGGGGCGAGAGGACACCTTTGACGAATTGAGTTAAAAAGACCAAAAGCAAAAGATTGGTGGCCATTAATGGTGATGCAAGTTGAAGCATCAGCAAAAAGCGTTCGAACAAATTGAATGAAGTTGGGTCCAAACCCCAGGGCTTGCAACATCGCAAGAATGAAAGGCCATTCAATGCGATCATAGGCTTTAGCAAAGTCAATTTTAACAAACACAAATTTCTGGTTGGAGCGTCGGGCCCACTCCATGCCTTCCCAAACAACAATGATGTTATCCAAAATAAACCTAGATTTAATGAAACCAGTCTGCTCTAGGTGCACAACCTGAGGCAAGAGATGGCATATTTTTAGAGCTAGGGCTTTGACAATGATTTTGTAGGAGACATTGAGAAGAGAGATGGGCCTCCAATTACAGATATCCTCCGGATCCCCAGGCTTTGGTATGAACTTTATATTACCCTTGTTTATTAAATTGCCTAGAGAATTGGCCTGAAAAGCTTCCAGATAGACATGATGCAAGTCGCTTCCAACACAATCCCAAAGAGCTTTATAAAATTCACAAGGGAAGCCATCAATCCCAAGAGCCTTGTCATCGTCCATAGAAGAATCGACTTCCTTGAGATCAATCACAAAAAATTATCTAGGCTAAAGAAAGCCTATGTGGCACAACAACAAGGCAGTCCTGAAGGGCTTGTTGTCGCATAGGAATGGAATCCTGTGTAGTGAACACCTGCTCATAGTGGCACACAAAGGCCTGGAGAATGTCGGGAAGCTCTGAGAGCACCCGAGTGTCATCCTTGATTTTTTTGATGGTTGGGGATGAGTGCCTGGCACAAAGTGCCAAAAAAATTTCTTTGGAGGCACAATCACCGATCTTAAGCCAATGTAGCCGAGCTTTGATTTGTGCTCCTCTAGTAGCATAATTATCAACCACTTGATTTTTGTGCCTTAATTTTGCCACCTTGACTTGATGGGACGGGGAAAAGGGACTGGCTGCCAAAACCTCCATGGTTGTATGCAAGTCAACAGTGGTAGCCTCATAAGATCACTTGCAGAAGATAGCCAACCAACGCCCATAAATGCACAAGAAATGATCAGTATGAATGATGGCATCATTCCACCAAGTAATCCAGCCTATTTGTCTAGTTGGTTTGTACTCCAAATTCCACACTTGACGAATGTGGGCCAGAGTGGGCTTGTGACAGAGCATATACGTGTTCAAAAAGAATTGAATTGTACACGTGTGAGGCTGGTAGGAAGTCCATTCAATGTGAAAATGAATTAAGAAGTGGTCAGACAGAGTCACATCCACTAATGACTTCACTGGCAAGGTAGAGCTAGCAAAAGAAAAGAAAGATTGAGCCGAGATCATGGCATGATCAAGGCGTTTAAAGACTCTGTTAGAACCGGCCCTGTAATTACACCAAATGTGCCAGAGGGAATGAGAATGGCGGCAACCAATATTGGGATAAAAAAATGTTAGAATCAAACATGCTCTGATACCATGTTAGAATTGGCTATGGATGCCAAGATCTATGGACCAAATGGAAAGCACAAAGAAGAGAGAAAATAATATGACAAGAATAAACTGTATTCAATGTCAATGATAATGCTTCAATGTGTGTTTACAATGAGAGACCCCTTGGTTATATAGCCAAGGTGAGAACATAAGAGTGCATAAGATTATGACAAGTGTCGTAATCTTATGACATGAGACAACAATGAAAAGCTATCACTCCACCTAAAGTGGAAAGGTGATAATGTGATAACCACCACAAATAGTGGATCTACCACAAAAGGTGGAACCCTAATCACATGATATGTCCATGAAAGGTGGAGGTGATAAAGTAATAAGAAGATAAGTCCACCAAAGGTGGAAAATCTCCAACAACTCCTATGTGGTCCCTAAGTAAACTTAACTAAGGTGTAATTATGACCTAGGACAAGGTACAAAATATTTAATTACACCAACACCCCCCCTTAAGTGCAACTTAGGGAGAATGTACACAAATGCAAACAATGCAAGATGGGTCCCGGCAACTAGGCCATGTTAGGTACCCATGTACAAATGCAATGCAATCTCTCACAAACGGAGAAAAGGAGAAAACCCAGTGGGACAAAACTCCTCCCCAAAAGAGAGATGAAATACAATAATGGAAATGCTCTCAATGATGCATGAGAAGGTAAAAACCCCATGTGAGGAAAAAGAACCCCCCATAAGAGAGAATTAGAAGAGAGACAAGGCAGCCCCCCCTCAATGTTCAGTCTCTTGCAATAATGGTAGAAGCTCGACATTGAATGCTGAAGATAATCCAATCTCGCCGAACAACGTTCCTCCCCTTAGGAAGAAACAAAACCAAGGATGTATGCAGGATGAATGATGTCTCTAAATGATGCTTAAGTGTCTCCATGTCGATGCCGAAAGATGACACACTCCAAACAGGCATTCTAGGCCACACTGCTGAAGAGTACAATCCAACATCTAGTAGAGAAAAATGTAGAACATGATCCAAAGAGAAAGATATCCCCTCTAAAGACAAAGAAGCCTCCTCCAAATGTTGTCCAAAAGTATCCACACTCACGCCAAACTGCAAAGAATGATCATGTAGAGAATGAAAAAGAGGGTCAGAGTGTTCCCTCACAACAACTGAAGAAGGAGCATCCTCATCAAAGAGAAGATGAATGTCATCAATAGTGTCCCCCAAATCTGCAAGATGAGACTCCACAAACAAGTCTGAAATACCTGTCAAGAAGCCATCCAAAGTAGCCATATCTGGAAGACAATGTATATCCTGTTGCACTGAATCACAAGGAACCCAAACTGTGGAATCACAAGTATCATCAACTACAACAATAAATGAATCTGCCAATGCTAGATCACGAGAGTCCTCAATCTCAAGATGTTGACTCATAGATGAAGAAGATGAATCCTCTAAATCTGGATTAGGAGCCATAGAAACTAAAGTCTCAATAGATGTCTCTGTAGGAGGAGAAGGAGAAGGTTCTGTGTCATCAAAACTACCATACCTTTCCCAATCAGCAAGTGTTTCAGCTGTTTTATAATCAATAGGTCGAAACTCTGCAAGTGGAACAAGACAATCTGCAACAGGATCCTCTGGAAATGGAGGTTCATTCGAGTCTCCATACATCTCCCAAAGTTTGGTCATAAGATCACGAGGGATCTCAATATCATCAATGGACATTAGTATATCAATATCCATATTACAAACAATTAATCCCAGAATATGTTCTATTTTTATGTCCCACACAACTCTCTTCCATTTTGATGAAGGTTTAGGAACTAATCCATAAAGATATGGCAAAAGATTGAGCCACCTACAATGTGTTAGGATTCCATCTCGCCAAGACTTAAAGTTCCATGGATTTAACCTTATTACAGCAGGATGTTTTTTGATGCCCATATTAAACTCCTCAACTTAGTCACACAATAGACCAATCAAGAGACATAAACCAACAAAGGAAAAAGATTACCCCCCCAAATCACTCAATCAAGAAACCCCCAAGCAATATCTGATTTGGCACTTTATACTTAGTGCGTTTACAATTTCCACTGCCAAAAACAACAAAGTGGACTTTGATCTTGGTATATGCAGATGCCAAAATAGGCCTCAAACTCACAGTATAAAAATTACAATAGATGAGATAAATCTGATCACACCACTGGAAAGTACAGGAAAAATCATGCACTTTAAAAAAAAATGACACTCAAAAATGTTATCGTAGGAGCAAGTTATGGGCTCCCAAAGTTTTCAAAATGAGGACGAAGCAGCAACACCTATGAGAATCTGCAATTTCTGGAAAATCCAAAAGCCAAAACCAAAAACTGATTGCACCACTTTGTAAATCACAAAAAATTAGCCCAAATAAAAAAAAATTGCTCGAAAAAAGGAGCCAAAATGACCGAGATATGGAGCTTCAAAGTCGGACTGCAAAATGAAAAACTCCAATGGTGAGGGGGTCAAAAATTTGAAAAGGATGCTGATGCACTGATGACGTAATGCTGATGTCAGCAAAACCTGAGCTTAAAATTGATGGCCTGTCGAGTGTAAAAAAAGAATATGCTTCTACCCTGGAATATTTTGTATGTCGGTATATGCTTTTTATTGCCCAGAATCTTGGAGATGCGCCGGTAAATGTTCTTGTCGGCCAGGTTTTGATGAAACCGCCGGTGGTGTAATGCACGGTTGCTGGATGGGACCAGCGAATGCCACTGGTTGGAGGGAAATGGGGAGCCCGCGGGGGCGAACCAGAAGCTGCCACTTGGCAGCGCTATAGGGGCTTTGGTACCCCTACAGGTACCCTCAAGTACTGCAGTATGTAGGTACAGTCTGCGTCCGCAGACCTTACAAATTTTGATTTTTTTTTTTGATTAAACCCTAATTTATTACGCATGTAGAACCACGCCTCCCTTTCACCTGCAGCCCAACAGAAGGGCAAGGTTCCATCCTTGTCATATGCCATCTCAACCATATTGAAATCCCCACAGAGCAACCGGGTGGCAACTAGTAGAGAATCAACAATCCAGTGCCAAAGTAAAGAATGCTCCACAACATCATTAGAGGCATAAACATTAATAATCCTGAACGAATGATTATCAATGTTGAGAAGAACCCAGACGACCCATTGGAAAGGATCAGTTCCATGATCCACAACACAAGAATGCAGTCGGGGGGACAAAAGAGTGGCAGCACTACCATGCCCAGCTTCATGCAGAGTGAAAAACATAGTATTGGCTGGCCAAATAGAGCGACCAGCTGAGGCAAGCAAAAATCCTAAAATTTTAACTTCTTGGAGACAACACTTCAATCCCCGAGTATTTCTGTAAAGTATCCCTAACAGAATACTTTCTAGAGAGGTCAATTAGACCTCGAACATTCCATGAAAGAAAGTTCATGGATGAAACTCCTCCATGATTTCAAAATCCAGTTCCTCCTTAACCAAGGAAGAAAAACTATTCTTCAAAAAATCCTATGGAACTAAGCCAATCTGAATAGGGGGCGAAAACCTCTATTTTTTTAGAACATATTCTCCTTCTTCTGACGGTGGAGACGGACTATGAGACCACCATTGAGCCCCCATTGTGGGAGGAATAGTCGGTTGAGCACATAGAACAATCGCAGGTTGAGGCGTTGCCTTTAACCTAGGCTGTATTGAAACAGTTCCAGAGCGGCTGTCCCCTTTTCAGAAGGGTTTGAAACAACTTTGGATAGTTCAGGGGCCTTGGGCGCCGACCCAGAACTAGTTGGCTTATTTTTTCAATTTGTAACCGTGGTCCACTTTGTTTCAGCCTTAGCAGAAGGCTCCGTCTGGTGAGGCTTTTCAACATCTCGTGACGGTGATGGTGTACAAGGAACTGTCAAAGGGCAGTCCTTGATCTTGTGGTCAACTGACTGGTACCGATAGCATGTGTTGGGCAGATTGAAATACGCGACTTTTTGGGTGTGCCTAATAGCACCAATTCAAATATCTACAAAATCTTTCAAGTCCTTGGACAAATCAACTTCCACACAAACCTGCTTCTGCGGTCGGGCTTGGAAGAACCTATCAGGTTCGATACAAACAACCCTACCCAAAGAAGAAGCAATGTGGTGTAGGAAGGGCGCACATGGCAAAGGCAAACCGAGAAACTCAATCCAGACCGAGACCCACATTTTGGTGTCATATGAGATAACAAAATCTTGGGTCCATGCTTGGAATACCAACAAGGATGACCTAACATACCAGGGCCCATGGCCTAAAATGGCCTGCACATGATTAACTTTTGCAAAGTGGAACAAAAAAAGCTTTTGGTCAAGTTTTGGACCATATCAAGGTAGACCCCATGAGGGACCTAAGCCTTGTTGACCCATTCTTTCAGCACACTTTCAGGGGGAGTCCTCCCAAAAAAAAAACCACAAGGGTATGTTGTTCAAGCCATTGGCAAGTAGAATCAAAATCAGGTAAAGGCAAAACTACATCAGTAGGGGCATCAAAATGCTTACCTCGTGAAAGACTTTCGAAACAAATTTCTAAGGGCATTTGTTCAGAGGAGGAGGCATTGAGCTGCACCGATGAACTGTTAACACTAGCATGAATTGTTGGGTTAATGCTAGTTGAAGGCATATTAAACCCCTAAAACCGCAGTAAATGCGACCGTACTCAATGAGGGAGGATTATTCCTGTGCAAAAGGTGCAGTATGACGCAAGAGGGGCCAAGGATGATCGCAAAAAAACACTCTTCTTCTTTTGAAAACTAGTTTGCAAATCTAGTGATCTTTTTAAGGATTTATATTCTTGTATATAAAATTAATATAATTATTGTTGGGGAGTAAAATGGATTTAAAAAAAAATCAAAATAATAGTTTACCATCAATTTTTCTAAAAATCCGTCTATAAAACCAAACTTTTTAGCCAATCATGTTCAAGAGAAATAGTTTTTAAATTTTCTAAAATTAAATATTTTATATGTTCACTTTAGAAAGATTTTTTTTTTTTTGAAAAGGATATATATTTTTTTAATTGATTTAAAACCAACTTATTTATAACTGTAGACATCCAAATTTGATCACTTCCATATGATCAAAATCGTCTACTCTATCCATCTATTTCATTAATAGTGATTAAATAATTTATTTAATCATTATTTCATTTTCTGCCTAAGGTTCCTAAAGTACGTAATTAAATAAATTAAATATTTTACCTTATCCCTTTTCTTTTCTAAATTAAATAAATATGACAAATTATTTAATTTAGTCTTTTAACCCATTTGGATTAAAATCAATTTTTAATTCCCCTTTTTTCTCTCTCCTTGTCACATTCTCCATAACCCTCTTTTAATCCAGATTAAATTAATTAATCTGTGATTAAGATATGCATCACTTAATCTTGATTAAGTGTCACATCCTCAATCTCCCACTTGCCTCTAATATCTCATTAATTATCTTAATCATGTGTTTGCACAACCTTAATCAAAATCATTAGCCACATTTGGCTTACCTTTTTGATCAACCTTCCCACTTACCCTTTTTAACCTGGACTCTCTTCCCCATGTGAATTTTTAATTCACATTTTATTCTTCCAAGGTTTACCCTATCCCCATGTAAGATTCTAGAAGCCTTGACTTGTCACTTCACATGTGCCAAGGGCTTCTAGAACCTTGGACTTGTCACATCACCCACATGTGACAAATCTCTAGCTTTTTGAAGACCCTTTTTTATCCACTAGATTTTTCCAATCATTGTGAATTTTTAACTCATTTTTATTCCTCCAAGGGATCTTCTCATCCCCCAAAGTCCTTGTCCTTATTCCACCTCATATACTTCTCTTCCACCTCATTTCTACATCATTCCACCCTAAGACATCTCACATTCCACATGTCAAAATGTGAGGGCTTGTGAGTCCTCAACTCACCATAGCCCTTCATTTTGATCTTGTTGGATCAATCTCAACCGTTGAATTCTCTAGAGAATTCCAATTATCCTATAAATACCCCCTCATTTCTCCCATTTTGAGGATCAAGTCTTTTGCCACCAAACTCTTGTCAATTTGCCATTTGAACTCTCATCTCATAATCATCACATCCTCATCCACTTTGCATATCATTTTGCATATTCAACATAGCTTGTCATCCAAGGAGCACACAACTCTTCAAGATCAAGGGCCAACCAAGGAAAGAGCAGCATAAAAGGTATAACAAACAACAATCAATTTGTTTATCTTCCTTTCATGTTATCTATTTCTTAGGCTAATCATTGAGGTGCCCTTTTATCTTGTTATTTCCTCTTGTTGCATTATTAGTTTTTATCTAACATCTCACATTAGGACATATCATTTTATTAGGATCACAATAACTAATTAACAAAAACTCATTACAATAGTATTGTTGAAGCAAATACTAATAAATATATCAATGATAATTATAATATTATATTTCTCAACATCTTTTAAATACCTATGATTAAAATATTATATTAATTATAATATTAATATTTTTTTAACTTCTAAAAATAAATATATTAAAAAATATATAGATTTAATCTATTATTAATAAGGTAATTAGATAATGATTTTGAGCGATGGTGAATGACGCATGATGGTGAACGATGTTGTTGTGCAACCCACACGACCCTAAGCAACCTGTTTGGTGCTCTCTTGGTGGTGGGGGTCAATGCATGTGCCTCTATCGCCTCTATATTTCCCTTCCGAGTGTGGTTTCAGTGCATGCAAAATGTGAGTTAGGTGTTTCATGAGTTTGGATACATTTAGTCTTTGATTTTTTGTTTTCATTTCTGGTTTGGGTTTGTGTGTTTGGTGCGGTGTGGTTGTTGGTTGCATGGCACCCTCTAAGGGTCCCAGGAACCCCTCTTGGATTTATTTTAAAACCGTAGCCTTAAATGGAGATTCTTCTTGATCGGGGCATGGTGATGCTGTAAACTTCCTTTTGCATGTTGCAAAGAAATCAAGGCTTAATCGTTCTTTGAAAATGAGATCAATACCAACTGGTTGCTTGGAAAGAAGCAAGGATCACTTGATTGTGGTGATCAACCCTAAAGATATAGCAGAAGATGTTATGTACTTGGCAGAGCATGTTTTAATTTGCAAGTTCATGGGAGTTTGTATTTTGTTTCCATTCTTGGAGGCATGGGCACGAAGAAACTAAAACTCAGAGGGTGATATGGAGATTACCTTGGGGGTGGATGGTTATTTTTTTGTGATGTTTTCCAAGCTTGCGGATTAAAATATGGTTTTTGAAGGTGGCCCTTATTTCCACAATCAGGCTGGGCTCTTTATTAATCCATGGCATTTGGGGTTTGATCCCTTGGAAGAGCTCCCATTGAAGATCCTTGTGTGGGTCCAATTGCCTTGGCTTCTAATGGAGTATTGGCGGAAAGACGTTTTGTATTCTATTGTTATTTCTTTAGGGAAACCCTTGGGCCCCTCTCGTCAAACCCTCAATCGTAGGGTGACCACCTTTGCTCGAATTTGTGTGGAAATTAACCTAAATATTTTGTTGCCAAAGTTTGTTGAGATTAGATCGGGAGATATGAGTTGGATCTAATAGGTTGATTATGAGGCACTACCTTTTCGGTGTAGATTATGCCACGAGTATGGACACCTACAAAGAAATTGTCCCAAGTCGGGAAGTAGCTCCCCTCATCCTCTGCCCGAGCGACATGCATCTGACTCGAAAGAAAAGGGTAAAGCTTCGGTTCAAAACGAGGGGATTGATTCAAAGGGGTTTATTCCAGTGAAAGGCAGATCAAAGGCTAGGGGTGTTGCTCATCAAAATAAAGCCATGCAAAAAGGCATTTTTGGTAACAGGTTTTATGTCCTCAATTTTTTTGAGGATTTAGACTCAATGGAGCATGATCTTACTCTTGGGGATCAAGTTATGCAAGATTTGGACTCGTCTTCTCATCCCCCCCAAGTTCTTGCTCATGGAATGGTTTCATTTGAGACTTTAGAGGATAGTAGTTCAAAGGCACCGATTCCTGTTTAGACCTTAGTGGATATAAATGGGCTTGATGGTGGTCCAGGAGTTGTTATGGTTTCAAACCCCTTGTGCGAAACCCCTCTAGAACCTGCTGATAATGAGGTAATTAATGATTTTCCTTTGGACTCTAGATATAAGGAAGATGGTAAAAAGAAAAATATGCTTCAATTGGGAATTAATTAGAAGAGCTTAAAGAAAGGGGCAACAAATAAGTTAACAAAGGTGGCTAGGAAAAATGATTTGGAAAAGATGAAGATTATGGGCGAGTCTTTAGTGGAATCAAGTGTGTTAAGATGTTAGACTCTCACTTTGTTTCATCCCACAAATGATTGTTCTTTCATGGAATGCAAGGGGTTTGGGTAGCATCTTTAAACAAAAGGCTACCCATGACTTGATCCATGATCACAATCTTGATATTATTTTTATCCAAGAAACTAAACTTTTTGTGGATGACATGAGGAATGTTTCTTCCAAGGTTCAGAAGAGACGTCTTTGCTAGTGTGTTGGTGCCCAAGGATTGGCTGGAAATGTTTCATGTCTTTGCAACCTATGTAAGATAATTCCCCTTTGGTGGGTTGCCAACAAGAATTCTCTATCGGTGCTTGCGTCCTGCTTTGATTTTGGTATAGTTTCTCTCTTTTCCAATGCCTATGCATTGAATGATTTGCCAGGTAAGGCTATGTTGTGGTCTCATATTAGATTCATTCAATCTTTGGAACCTTTTTGTCCTCGGATTCTTGTAGGAGACTTCAATTCTATTTGTTGCCTAGAGGAAAAATTTGGGGGGGTGGGTCGTTTGGGTCCTGCTTAGACCTTGATGTGCGATAATATTTTTGTCCTTAATCTGGTGGATGTGAAGCCCGTTAATGGTTATTTTACTTGGCACAACATAAGTTGTGTGGAGGGATCTATTTTTAAGAGGTTGGATAGATTCCTAGTTTTAGATCATTGGATTGGGGATTGTTAGAATTCTTCTTCTAGAATCTTGGGATGGAAGGGTTCAGATCATTGGCCAATCAAGTTTTCTTCTCTTCAATTTGCTATGCCCAAAAGACCTCCTTTTACATTCCATCTCATGTGGCTTCGTGATCCTAGCTTATACCAATTGGTTGAGAGATGGTGGTCTAGAGGGAAGCTTGCCTTTGGTACTACTATGTTTTCCTTTTTCAAGAGGCCACAATATGTTAAATACAAGCTCAAAAAATGGAATAGAGTTTATTACTTGGCCTTGTGGGGGATCTATGAAGGCGAGAAGTTCCCTAGGTTCAATCCTTGCTGAGTGCCCTTGTTGTTCTTTGGAGGGGAGTGATGTGTTGGCCTAGGGTAATGATCCTAAGAGGAAGTACACAGTGGCTCAAGGTTATGCTGCTTTACTCAAGGTCAACTTGGATATTTCGAGAAGAGTCCTTGGTGGAAAAGAATTTGGAATAAGAACAGTTGGCCCAAGTGTAATCTATTCATTTGGCTTTTGAGTCTTAATAAATGCCTCACTTGGGAGAATATTAGGAAAAAGGGGTTTTTGTGGCCCCTCGCTTTGCTTTTTGTGGGAACAATGAGGAAAATTCTAGTCGCTCTTCTTTCAATGCCCATTCTCATTTGAAATTTGGGGGCTATGGTGAAATTTGTTGAAGAGGTTGTTTGTTCAAGCTTCATCTTTATATGATCTTTGGGTGAATTTGGGCCTTCCTTCGACTTCTACTTCCTTCCTAGCGGCGGCTTGGGATTTGGGTCCTTCTTTAATTATCTAGAAAATTTGGTTGGAGAGACATGGATGAATTTTTCAAGATCGTAAGCAGGTTGTCCTCCAGATTTGGATTAAGATTGAAAGTATGCTTAAGAAGACTATTGTGGCTAAGTTTGACTTGAGGGAGCCTTTGTCCTCAAATGATTCTACTTTCTTTTCTCTTTTGGAGCTTTCTAGAGCCTCAACGGTTCATTCTTGGCTTGGTTCCATGATGAAGGTGTTGAAGAAGGTGAATTGGGTGGGCAAGTGGAGTCCACCTTCGATGGATTTTTATAAAATTAACATGGATGGGTCTGCTTGTGGTAATCCTGGTGTTGCGGGTATTGGTGGAGTGGGACGAGATAGCAAGGGTTGTGTTCAATTTCTCTTCTCCATTTATATGGGAGTGCATTCCAATAATCAAATGGAAGCATGGGCTATTCTTCATGCTTTGGAGAAAGCTTGTGAGTTGGGTTGGAGGAAGGTGATTTGTGAGATGGATTCAATGATTCTTGCTTCTCCGCTTAACAAATAGGATTTCAAGAATTCTTCATGAAGATTAGGCGTGATATTTAGACAAATTCTCAATCTGGGCTCCAATTTTGTTTCCATTTCCTTTGTGCATATTCCTAGGGAATGGAACAAAGTGGCTGATTGTCTTGCTAAATGGGCTTCTGATGAGATGGGGGTGTGGTCCATTTGGAGTTTGGGTCCGCTTGATCAACAAAAACGTCAACAACTTGCATAGTTTCTTCATGAGGATCATAAATGTTAGATGTGCAACGTTGGTTTGGTTGTATGCTCTGGTGTTGGGAGGATGGTTGGAGTGGGGGCCTTTTAGATACTTGTGATTTCTCCTTAAGATCTGATTTGGATATTTTTCTACTGTGTTGGAGCATTTTACCCCTTTACTGTCATTCTTTTAAAAAAATCTATTATTAATAAGTTATAATATAAACATTAATAAAAATAAATAAATTCACAAAATCATTTAATGACGTAATAGAAGAGCACAAGACATTTTAATTTATAAATAATTTTTTAATTCCATAATATTCGTAAATTTGAAGCCTTACATATTGATAAGTTAACCTTTTTACAGATGCCCCCAACAAGAATCCCCGCGTCATGTCTCTTACAATCTTAATCAACTTTTTCTATTGGTTGATTTTATTGTATTTTTATTAACGAAAAATTGAATTTGAAGAATCTGTTTAGAATATTTGGAATGTCTATTTGGACTGAATAATTTGGAATATCTACCTGTAACTGCGAAGGTTTTCCCTTAAATCTTATTATTATTTTGATAATAGAAACTGGATTAAGTTTTTATCTCTGAGGACATGATGAAATTCAAATGGAATTTTGGGCTTTGTTGCAGTTCTTTAAAATTTTTATCAGTAAATTGAAGAATTGTTCTCAAAACAATATCATCAAGGGCAGACCAAAAGTAGTCTGCAATTTTTCAGGAACGAAGAAACAAGCTAAGCACCTTCTTTTAACATTTTGCTCTACATTCCTATTAGTAGCTTAAACTCTTCTCTGTGAAAAATAGTCGCTCTAAGGCAATGGTCCCATGGATGGGGTGCTGCTCAGGAAGTTGTGGAGCTATTAGTAGCCAAATAGTCAGTCCCAGGCAATGATCCCTAAAGTTAAAGTTTTGAGGATTATATAGCTGCAAATGTTTAGTCAGACCCCTTGGCATTTATCCTATTTGTGTTTCATATTCTGAAACTTTTCATGGTATTACTCCATGGGATAAATAGAAACTGTAGCTCCCTCCATGGGGTTTAATTTTTTCAAAAGGACTCTTAAATTTGCAATTACAAGAAAATTTAACTTTTATGAGTCACTTGAGTGGGAGCAGTAGCCGATTCCATGGAACCCATTTTCAGTGAAGGCAACTCCTAAATTTTCTCTTTGTGTGCTACATAAATTTTTTAGCAGCTATTACCAGCGTTGGTCTAATGGCAAATGCGATTTTTCTGTTGTCCTTACAATTATGTTACTTTCATTTTGAAAACTAATTTCTAAATTATCTCAATGTGTGCTATAATCTTTCAGCCCACTCTCAAAAGCTTGGTTAAAGTTTCTGCAGGATTTAATCTTTTATGGAACCACCTACACATTGAAAATAGGAGCAGCAGCCCCATGAATGAGACTGCAGCTTATATCTAATATAATACTTTATTATACGGCTACATTCCCAAGATTCGCCATCAGGTCGCTGCCTCTGGTATTTCCTGTTTTGATAGGTATTCTTCGATTTGTGAGGCCGCTGTTTTGGGTTTGAAAACCTGCGAACATGGTTGCAAATCATAGTTTTCAAATTTGGTGAGTTCTCGCTGAACTCACGAATTCTTCTGCGTGGCTTGTAACTCATGAGCCAATTCCTGCAGAGAATCTCGCGAATTTCTTGGCGAGACTTACTTGAAACTCACGAGATTTCTCTGCAGACTTGTCTACCAAAACGATTTGCTGACTCTCGATAAATCACTGATTTTTTATTTTTTTCATTTTAGTCTTCAGCGATCAGGATCTCAACGGCACGAGTTGATTGCCGAGTGATTGAAAGGATTTATCAATGGTTGGTTAAAAGCAAATTATGAAGGACCTTAATTTGGATTTGGGGGCAGGGTCTCCACCCCTTGACCGTATATTGCGACAGGATACGCATTTCTGGCACTGCCCCTGGACCCTGCAAGGGACGCTGTCCCTTGACTGTGCTGGGAGCTGCCACCCCCATACCTCCACTCTACTTTTAAAAAGCTGAACATAGAAATAGTTTTGGGCTGCACCAGATGGAAAAGCAGAGTTTTACCCTTTATTTGTATTGAAATAACATTATCAGCGTTTCCCCCCTATTTTTATGAATTTTTCAGTGGTTCTAGTCTCTTGATTAAATCCTAAGTGATTAATTTCATTTATATTTTTGGTTTGTCAAGTCAATTTCATTTCTGAGTAACTTTACTATGATCAAAATAGACTTATGTGTTCTCTCAATAAACAATCCATTCTTTATAGCATTGCATGCATTCTTTAAGTTATTTTATGTAGTATTCTTATTTGCCGAGTCCTGAGTCTAAGTCAAAATATTAGGCTGCAGCCTGCCAACTGTTTGCCGACTCTGAATTTTTGAAATATTTTGCAAATAAAGGGCAGTAGCATAAGATTTTCCATAAGGAAGTTGCCTTTGGCTTCTCTTGTTTTCAATAGATTTTTCCAATTTTATGGTCATTACTTCATAAGGTAAGGTTGTTGCCTTGGTTTCTGCTGTATGTAAATCACTCTCTGCTGGATTGAAGTTAAGAGCTGTTGCTCTGCATTCCTTAACGAATACCTTACTCTGTAATTTGAAATAATAAAAGGAAAAGGACATTTTTTTGGTCATGGCCAAGCCAATCCCCAAATGGGAATTGAAATCCGCTTGTGGGCTTTCAATTCCTTATATTGTTTGAATTTTACACTCCAGGGTTTTGATCTCAAGATCATGCTCAAAAGTAACTAAACCTTGCCAATCCACCTAATGATATATGGCTTCAAGCTAAGCAGTAAAGCATATCCACCATTTGCTGTGCTCCAAACTGCTGCAGTCTATGAAGAACCTGAGCAGAGAGAAACCTTATTAGATGCATTGTGCTTAGTAGAAATTTCGTGCACTGTGGATGCTATGTGAATTTAGTTGCAGCCTATTTTGCAAAGATGAAGAATTGTTCAGTAATTATGTACTTATATAGCTTGTTGAAATATTAGTCGAAACAAAGTTTTTGTGTGATAGTCCGTATTGATTCATTTTAAGGATAGTTGATCTTTGATCTAGCAAGTTCAGAAGATGACTCCGCAATAATATATATTTGTGTTTTCCAATCCGCATCTCCATCCAGTTATATGCATGCGGAATCATAATATGCTAATGATAAAGTGAAGTTGATTGAATTGTGTGTTGGTAAATAAGATCTCTTACTTGTGAATGCCGTTGTCTGTGCTGGATCTAGTCTGTTCCAATTTCTTCCAGATGTTATGTTAAATTTAGAATGGATGTTATTGATACCTGTCTAGGGCGTTATTTTTTTAGATAAAACACAAGTTAAATGACTGAGAAAGTGACTCGATTTCTGTTATACTTGGCAAAGACTTCTCGCTAGAAATAGATGCTAAATTTGGAACAATCAAATTTTTTCAATTGTTTACACATTGGAATTGTAGACTAGATTTAATTGTACATGTTTCACCTTATATTTTGACGTTCTTTTATGAGTTTTAGTCGATTAGAAAGAGGGATTATACACCTGCAATTGTGGCCTCAAGAGCCATTTATGAGGGTTGTTTGGAATAACAAATTCTGAGATATTTTCAGCAATAATTCTGTAGACAACCATGTACACACATTGGTTATCCGAGATCCAAACAGGTTAAGGTTAGTTGCACCTTGTAACTCGATTTCTGGCTGTTTAAATCTTAGGTCTTATTAATAGACTTAAGCTTTTCTGCTTGTTGTGATGCAATTAGGGGCTTTAGAAATGGTGGCAGACAAAAGAAAAGTTATGAAACTTGACATGCGTAGTAAGGCCTCATAAATTTAAACCCTAAACCCTTACAAATAGATTTGTCTAAACTTGATTCCAATGAAAAAGATACCTTTCTGAGATTTTTTGTTTACCTTGCAAATTTAAATAAAAACAAAACATTTGTCCTAGTCTCAAAGAGTGCCTTAACAAGCTTAGCTGCTTCTTCAACTGCATTACATGTTGAAATGAGACTTACCATATAGATTTGAAAAATGGTTAGAAACAGTTGAATTTACATCATTATTCTAGACACATGAAGATATATTTTTATTTGATGTAGGTTTGGAGCGGTGGGATGCTATCCTGATAGAGTATGGAGGAGTTTCTTTTTAAGCTCAGATAGTGTTTAGAGTGGATGCACTTCCCATCGTGGAGGAGATCAGCAGCTGCAGCAATGCGAGTGCCCTCATGGAATGCTACTGCATTCCTAATGGCACGTCCTTTTCTTCCTACCACACCACTCAAGCAGATTTTACTCTCTCATTCTCCTAGCAGCAGGGTCATATGGGGAACCAGAGGAGCAGCTACAACTTCTGAGAAAACAGGTTGTGCACCCTTTCTGGAATGGAATAGTCCTGATAAGTGAGTCCACTGTTCAATTCACAGCTTCCTCCTGTCTTAGATGCAAACTGTAACTAACTTTCTTTATCAGTACCATATTTTTTTCTGAGCTTGAAATATAAACTCTCTTTCTATATACATATGCATACATATAGATACACACATACATACATAGATATGTATATTTGTATACACATACGCATATATGCATTCACGTAGACATACATATAATATAAGAAAGCAATGGTTTTTTAAGGTTCAAGTGTAGAACACAAGGGCCTTTTATACAATTTTGTATCCCTTAAATTTTTGTCTTGTAATCAAGCTTGGGGGTAAGGGCCTTTTCAACCCATCTACACCCTCAAGCTGATTCATCAACATCCTCAAGATAGATGGATTGGACTTGGTGTGGTTTGATAAGGATGAATGTGAATGCTAAGATAGTGGATGGAGTAAAAAGCTATGGTGCCTCTATAAAACTATTCCAGTAATCCATTCCAAAGGTGTATTAGATATAGATAAGTTCAAGCCTTCTATTCCAGGTGTTGGATTAGGGATTCATGCAGTAGCATCCTCCCCCTGTCATTTCCTTATCATGCCTTTTGATTCATCTCTTGCCTATGGTTGTTATCTATGTGATGTCTGTTAATTTTGGTGTTTCTCTGAGTTTCCAGGATGGATGGATGTGGGGATGTGTTCTATGTAACAATCTAAATTGCTCTGGGTGTAGATTGTTTCAATTAATAATTTGAATATACAATACAAATGACAACAATCTATATTGCTTTGGGTGTAGATTGTTTCAATTGATAATTTGGTTATAACAATACAAATGACAGCAGTCTATATTGCTTGAACTCAAATGGCAACAATATAACAATTCTAAGTCGTAATAATCTAAAAGACTAAATTGCTCCATTATGTTCTAGCAATTACGTGAGGATTTACATCCAAATTAAGAATCTTACATTTGATGTTTATGGTGAAGGAGCTGTATTCTTGGGCAGGTCATTCCAATATGAATTTGGGTTAAGAGTGTTTTTTCCTATATTTACACTTCCATTCACCTGGCTTTATAGTGAAATTCATAGATCGTGTGTTATGTATTTATAGGAATAATATTGTGTTTTGTCAACAGTGGATGCTCAACACTTTTATGGACAAATTTGTGTCTATTGATTGTTTTATTTGGTTAATGTTTCCTCATATGGCCTTTAGTGTATGGATATCTTGCCAGCTTACATGTGCCTGTAGTACTTCTAATTTGCAAGGAGATAATGCCACATATTACCCCTTCATTTTATTCAAGATCTGATGGAAATTTGAAGTTCAAAAACTGTTTTGATATCAATGTTATGAACTCAAAATGTCAAAATAGATTGAAATACAATATATATCTGATAATACCTTAGCCCATAGCAAAAATATAGAAGCACAATAGAAGAATAGAAGATTGTCCATTGATCTATTATGAGATTTTAAAGGAGAAATAGTAATGTCACCATTGGGTAGGGTTTCACCATTCAACCATCTTTGAGGGATTAACTCCATGGTTACCATTAGGGAAATACAAGCGCCCCACAAAATGATAATGGCACATGGAACTCTTATAAATAGTTTTAGCTTAATAAGACTTCGCTAGAGTAAGTCCATAGCCTAGTAGCACTAAGACGACTCAAATTATTACAAACATACCAAAAATGTAACTCAATTGACCCAATTTAGGGTTATGGGTGATGAGCACACGGTTATACTGAGGAAGGGGGGGGAGGAGGGGGGCGTGAATCAGTATAACAACAATCTTTACTTTTTCAAACTCAATACCATATTTAAAACTTGATCAATAACAATAACATCATTTACTCAACATCAATAACCATGCACATGAGAAGAACACAATAACACACAATATTTACATGGAAACCCTTACGGGAGAAAACCATGGCAAAAATATTGCTTTTATTAAACTTCTTTTTACAAATTGTGGAGGCATCAATCCCTCATTCGATTTGTGAGCACCAACCCATTGGAAGCACCAACTCTCACCTTTGAATTTGTAGGCACCGACCTACTAGAGGCACCAACCCTTCAGTTCGTAGGCACTAACCCCCACAGCTAAGCATCAACTTGGCTAGAGACACCAATCTCTCGTTTAGGAAGCCTCAACTTCCACAACAAAACAAACTTCCACCCTTAATATGTTGCTTCTTCAATGGATGATGGCCATTTATATATCATGCTTATTGTTTCACATCTATTTGCTTCTTCTTGAATGATCTTCATATAGATTCAAATTATTCCATCAACTTATTGTGAATGTTCTCTTCAATGGATGATGAACAATTACACCCAAATCTGCAAGTTCTCTTCAAATCTGACTTTACTCTCTTCTATAGATCTGTCATAAATATCTCCTCTATATCTCTACAATCTTCTCCTCTATCTCTGCATAGATTTCTCCTTTATATCTGCATGAATCTCTCTTTTTTATCTGCCCAATCTCTTCCTCACTAACTGCAAGATGATCTTCTTTATCTCAGCATCAACACTGCATAATCCTCCTTCTATATCTGCATATAACTTCTCCTTTATCTCTGCACAATCATCTTCTATGTATGCATGAACTTCTCTTCTATATCATCATTAATCTCTCTTCTATGTCTTCATATGCAGATCTGTATGTGTCCTTTTATTTCAATCTTCTTCCCTCCTCATGATTCACATTTCATAAACTTTATTAATATCTTGATATCTTTTTCTCCTTTTACATCTCTCCACAATATCTTATTCCTTTTATATCTTCACATCTTAATGAAGAGATGCATCCCTTTTCAAAATTGATACCCTTTCAAAACGGTCATGCCTCTTTAACTTTCCATCACTGCCTTCCTTTTAACTTAATTTCAATCTTTTTTTTTTAATTTCAACCTAATCGCAGCCTTCTTACAAACATAATCTTTGCTTCCTAACTGAATTGCTATCCTCCACAAGGAGTCGATACCTTTTCATAAAATAATTGCTCCTCTTCATAAACTAAGCACTGCTCATTATGGCATTAATTATTGCTCTATATTATGGTCAATTAATCGCTGCTTCTTTATTTATCACTGCATATAAGGAATTGCTGCCTCTTTAACATAGATCGCTGCCTATAATAAAATCTCTGCACTTTCTCACTAAGCGCTTCACCCTCTTTCATTTGTTAGTGTATTTCCTGGGCTATTTAGAAGCAATTAATATATGCTTTTACGTTAACATGAGCTTCAACATGTTTACCTCTTCCAGGGTGTTTATATTAACGTACTATGTACACAGGAAGTAAACAAAACTAATGTAACATACAGAACATAACAATACAGTATGATAGAACCATAAGATGTTTATATTCATATCCAGTAAATATCACCATGTACAATCACCAGTATAGCCTTCCTATCAGTCATGGAATCATAGTCATAACAAATAATAATCATCCCTCCCGACTACAACATGAAGTACATATAACGTTCGGCGGTTGGTTGAGCAACCAACCGTCGTGACGTTCCATAACAGCCCGCTACAACTAATCGGGACTTAATTACCCGATGTACATGCCAATAATTATTCTTACTAAGACTATAGTTTATTGAAATATAATAACTTGGCCGACTACGGCCGACTACATCATCCCCCCCACAAAGTAGTTGTCTTCTAGACGACTGAAAACCAAGAATGCCAACTGATCCTTCTTTGCCAACTGATTGTCACTCTCACCCAATACTCCATCTCTCTTCGCCAATTTCTTCTTGAGAGCTACAACTCTCATCTGCTCGGCAGACAATTGCTCCTGTACTATGATGGCTGGTGGCAATATGAGCTGGCAATTCCCATAAATCTGATGGGGGTCTAGAGGCAGTGCCCCTCGTGGGGTCGAGGGGCAGCGCCCCTCACGGGGTCCAGGGGCAGCGCCCCTGCCGCCAAGACCAATTAAACACTTTCGAAACCACACAAAACTCCATTCAGCGCTTCATTTTCATGAATTTCCAAGAGACACCAGCCAATGCTGATACAACCAAAAATTAGAGATTTTGCACTATTTAATTGACGGGTGATGTTCTCTGTCGTACTCTCTGTGAGGTTCTCTCATACGCCCTTCATCTTCACTCGTACAAATTTCTTTTGTTTCAGCCATATGACCTTCTTTACCTTCACCCGTACGGACTTCTTTTCATTTAGTCGTACGAACTTCCTGCTTGCCCAACGTACGAACTTCCTCGTTGCATAGTGCGCAGACTCCTTGTTTTGTCGTATGGTCTCCTTCTCATGGTGTACGAGTTCCTTCAACTTCCAACGTACGGTGTATGAATTAGCCCGTACGGACTTTCGTTCAAAGTTCTCTCCTGGATGTCGTATGTGCTTTGTCTCCTAGCGTATGGTTCCCTCTTTCCTTCTTTGTATGGATTTTTGCTCATAGTGTGCGAGCTGCTTGTTTTGTCGTACGACCTTCCCACAATGTCGTACAAACTGTCTCATGCCATGTCGTACGTACTGCCTCTTGCCATGTAGTACGGACTTCTCCCTTCTGCCAAGTCGTACGACGTGATCTCCCTTGCCAGTCCGTACGGCTTGATCTTTTTCTTTGTGAGGCCGTACGTGCTCTCCTATGCCTTTCTCAGGTCGTACGAACTTAGGAATGGATGGAAACCGTACGATTTTCTCTAGTGAAGATTTTCTAAGTTTTTGTCTTTGCCATACAACGCTTCTTCCTGGTTGTGCTACAAGTCTCTTGCTAGTTCGTACGGTGTGACTTTCTATGCTTTTGGCTGGCCGTACGATGCAATATTTTGTGTTACTACCAAGCCGTACGATGTGGCTTCTTATGCTTTTTCCTGCTCGTACGCTGGAGCCTTTGCCAAGCTGTACGATGTTGTTTCCTGCACTGCCAAGTCGTACAATTCTATTTTCTGCCTTATTGTCAGGTCGTACGTTTTCCTTCCTTGTGCCAGGTTGTACAAACTCCTTGATGTTGCTTGATCGTACGGCATGATCCCCTCTCTCAATCTGTACGAGCCTTCCTGCTCCTTCCTCAAGTCGTACGCCTTGCTCTATCTTCCTGCCAGGTCGTACGGCGTATCCTCCTGTCTTGTTGTTAATCCATACGATGTAACTTTCATTCCCTTCGCCAGGTTGTATGCTGTGGTCTCTTCCTCGTACATGCTTCTCTGTCTCTTTTTTTCTTTCTATCTCTTTTCTCTCTCCTTCATCTCTTTTTTCTCTCTCTTCATTTTTTACATTTTCTAATTCCTCTACTTTATTTTTTCCATTTTTTGGCTCTAACACAATTTTTCTATCTCGTACGTGTTCGGATTTGTGGGCTGGCGTATCGTCCGGTTCTGATATTCTTCCTTTCTACTCTTCGTACTCGGCCAGAAGTGTCTGGCTGGACATGCCTTGTTTCTTTTCTTCCTTGATTTCCCCGATCTGTAGCATGTTACACTCTCGGTGGAACACTTCATAGTCTTCCATCTGCCAATGAAATAAGCCATTCAGTGAGCTTGTCTTATCCTCCGAATAACACTCAAGTTCCAGTATGCCCTCGGCGTTTGGTTCCATTGTCTTCCTTCCTTCGTCAACATCTGATTCCCCTTCGTTTGACTCTGATCCAGAGGAAGCCAATTCTTCGCTCACGGCTTGGTTCTTCAAGTCGATGACATACTTTTGACCGTTGTTCTCGATCGAGAGTGTGTTTCTCTTCTAATTATGATTTGCCTTGGCAGCTATCAACCATCCTCTCCCAAGTAGTGCATCATACGCTTTCCTCTGTAATGGGATGACAACAAAATCTAGCACAAACTGTTGTGTCCCGATCATCACCTTCTGCGCCATGACGTTCCCCAACGGCTTGATACCATGCTGATCGGCACCGACGAGTTGGAATGTCGGTGGCCAGAGTGTAGGCTTCCCCAGGCTCTTCCATGTGTCTTCGGGCAGTACATTGACTCCTGATCCTTCGTCGACGATAGTATTTGTCAAGATATTCCCTTTGATCTCCATCTGCACAACCACCGGCATCTTCCCGATGTTCGCCGTGAGTAGTACGGGATCAATGGTTTGTTCACCGTACGGTGGTGAATCTAGTACTAATTCTTGCCTTCGGTCCTCCACTCGCGATTGCTTGGCATCCCCAAGGACGTTTGTCATTGCCAGTCCCAATTGCGGCAACGTCTGGAGAAGGTATGTTACTTTGATCGATATGGTGGTCTGCAGTACCTGCCATACGATGTTCATTTCCACCTCCAACTGCCGAGAGGTCTCTGGCTTCTCCAAAGATATTTTGTTCTCCTTTGCCATAGCCAGTTCCACTTCGGCTTTTGCTTCCTTCATCCTTTGTTTTTCTATACGTGGATCTGGGTAGGTTGCCTTCTTTGCTTGCACTCTAGTGATCACCAGTACCTCTTGTTCTTCTACTTCTAGCATATGGATACCCTTCTGCTCGGGGCATTCACTATCTTCATGGTCGCCTGGTCCACACCACTTGCACAATCTTCCTCTCGAACCTTGGTTGTTCTGGCAATCCTTGGCGAAGTGACCCCATTCGTTGCACGTTCGGCATTGGATCATGGGTCGTCCTTTACCGTTGTACTGTAATCTGTCCCTCGGACTCCTGTTGCTCTGGTAACCTCCAGGGGATGCATTGCTATTGTACTGGGACTTCGGTGGTGTGTTCGGCGGTGTCGACGGTTCTCCTTGAGCGAAGAGTATTTGTGCACTTTTGGCTTTTAAATTGTATGGGCATTCCTTGACGAAATGTCCCATCACTTGGCAGATATCGCAGAATAACTTCTTCGGATAGTTCGCCTTCGTGTGACCTTCCCCATTGCAGTCTGTACACCATAGTTCTCGTGCTTCCCTCGTACTCTCTTTGTTGGCTTTCAATTCTTTCATCATTCATATCATATCTTTCCTGAGTGCTTGTACGGTCCTAGATTCCTCGTCGCTATCGTCCGTACTCTCCTCGTCGTCCGTCTTCTTTTTCCCTCGGGAGGATGTTTTGTTTTCGCTTTCTATATCCATCGCCTGATTGTATGCTTCAGCGTACGACGATGGAGGCACGACTTTCATCTTCTTCCTCAGCGACGAAAGCAAGCCTTCAATGAACCATCGCTTCTTTAGCCCATCGACCGGTTGAACCTCCAATTTTCCCAACAAGTCTTTGAGTCGTCGATTGTATGTGCGCACATTCTCGTGTTTTCCCTGCTTCGTACTGTAGATTTCTGCTACAATCTCACTGTCATCCCTCAGGAGTTTGAATTCGTCCTGAAAGGCCTTCTTGAGTAATCTCCACGAAGCTTTATGTGTTTGGTCCAACTCTGAGTACCAATCGATGGCACTATCTCTGAGTGTCGCCGGAAATGCTTTTAGCCAATGATCCGGGTCATCTTTTCCACTCGCTATCCAGATTGTCTCACATGTTTTGCAATATTGTACTGGATCTTCTAACCCATTCCTCGTAAACTTCGGCAATTTTTGCCATTCTAGAGTCACCATCCTTCCCCGCTGTCCTCCTTGTATATTGGACCTGACTGGACCAGTTTCCCCGTTACGTTCCGGTGCGTCACTTGCACTCTCGGCCATGTACGAGTCACTTTCCGGTCCTCCGTCAGCGTCCTCTACACCTTGAGTTTCCTGGGTTCTGCTTCGGTGCTCCCTCTGCCAAGGGGTCTTGGGCTCAGATCTCCCTGTCCTCCGCCCTTCGTCGTCGTCTGATATGGACAACTCCCGAAAGTGTTGGATGCTGTTCTCAAGTTCACCACTCAAGTCTTCCTCATTTTCTTGGTTTTTATGTTTTTCGACGTATGGGGTGACGAATGGTTCCTTGTCCCTTCCTTCTACCGAACTCTGATGTGCTTTACTTAATCTCAGCCGTCAGTTTTCTTGCTCTTGCACTCTTAATGATTGCCGAATTCTTTCCTCCTCCACTTCGTGCTCGAATGGTACTCGGTTCTTGTCCTTGTTCGGCCGTACGGGCATTACAGGTCTTTCACGCGATCATTGTTGGTTGCCAAAGGTACGCCTCCGACTAGTGTCTCTTTCTTCCTCTTCTTGTTTGGTTTCTTCCTCGTACCGCTGCAAGGTTTGCTGTCTTCGGCGTTCTTGTTCTTCCTCTGCCCGAAGTTCTTGTAGGATGATGGAATGATGGGCCAACAATCTTGGCATGCAGTGGAGAAGGTGATCAACCTCGTCGTTTACTTTGAGGCGATCCCAAATAACTGCCTCAGGGACTTCTCATCGGAGGGCTTGCCTCCGTACGTGGTCTCGTAGGGATAGGTTCCAGAGATTTGTCAAATCCCGTGTCAAGTCGTCCTCTCTTTCTTCATTCGTTACTATGGGTTTGTCCGCTGGTCGGCCCATTACGCTGCTGTTACACCGAGTGCTTCCCTAGTCCACTTAGGCAACGACGCCAAATGTTTACCTCTTCCAGGGTGTTTATATTAACGTACTATGTACACAAGAAGTAAATGGAACTAATGTAACATATAGAACAGAACAATACAATATGATAGAACCATAAGATGTTTATATTCATATCCAGTAAATATCACCATGTACAATCACCAGTATAGCCTTCCTATTAGTCATGGAATCATAGTCATAACAAATAATAATCATCCCTCCCGACTACAACATGAAGTACATATAACGTTCGGCGGTTGGTTGAGCAACCAACCGTCGTGACGTTCCATAATAGCCCGCTACAACTAATCGGGACTTAATTACTCGATGTACATGCCAATAATTATTCTTACTAAGACTATAGTTTATTGAAATATAATAACTTGGCCGACTACGGCCGACTACACAACATGGGTCAGCCCATGTTTAAATATTAAATTAAATTAAATTTAACTTTCACTTTCCTCAAAAGGTGGTGGCAATAAATGGGGGTTGGGCACATCAGCAACATACATTAAAATACTTCATTTGAGGTCCTTTTAAGATCTTTGCTGTAGCTTCTACAATATCTGTAATTCTTTCATAGTGGAAACTCCAATAAACAACTTTGTCTTCAAACTATTATGAAGTATTTGTTGTAACTTCTTTGTATGTATGTAGTAATGGTTCATATTAATACCTTTCTCTTTTTCTGTGATCAAGATTGGTCTTGCTCATGTCTTCCATAATCTCTCCTTTGACATTAATGACAATATTTGCAACAATCTCATTTGTACATCAATGACGATATCCTTCTGCCATGACTTTGACATTAATGACAACATGTCCAACAATGGCCACAAAGTTTCTAATGTTCCATGGTTTCAATTAAGATATGATAATATGAATAATGGATAAGGGGTACAACAAGAGACTTTCCCTACTAATCAATAACTAGTATTGTCCCTTACAGTTCATCATACTAAGATTGAATACAAAATATGACATTGTGATATGGTGAATATAGACAGAAAGTAAACTACTTTCATCACAAAGTAGCATAGCAACTTCATCTAGTAGGAAGTGTTTATTAATATTAAATATTTCATTCTACCAAAGGCTGGTTGCAGCATTGTGTCCTTGAAAAGCAGGCTACCAATATTGAAGTGGTTGTTCCAAAACCCCAAAAGATATCCTTGAAGCGTTGAGTGGGAGCCAAAGCAAAAACAATTTCAACTTCAAGTGAGCTAGTAGATGGTGCTTATATATCCGTTTCCCGTGAAACTAATGATGTAAAACATAGTGGTTAAACTGCAATAGTAAAAGTAGTTGTGGCGGCCACCAAGAAAATCTGATGTTGGTAAGAATTGAGAAATCAATGTTGGAGAATTAGTTTGTGAACCAAATGTCTACATGCATTCCTAAGAGACTTGAAAATCAAAAAAGTGTTTGCATTAGAGTAGAATCACACATATAATTGGAAGATGTGATCCTGATCCTAGGAGATATTCAAATGGCAACAATCTGAATTGCTTGAAACCAAACGTGTTATATATGCAGAAGCAAAATTTATATGAGAAATCAGAAATTAAAGTAACTGCTAAAAATGATGCATAGGAAAGACAGAATTGTAAATACATATTGTTGCCCATGGTCCTCTCTCAAGAGAGGTGAATAATAGTCTATCCTCCTCTATCTTCATCTATCTCTTGATATGTAACTTCTTACATATGTACATACAATCATACAATGATGCAAAAAGGAAAGAACTGTCATGGAAGTGAAAATGCTTGCTCCTCCACTAATGACTCTTCATCTTCTGTATGTTATGGCTGAACAGCTTTGAAATGGAAAGGTTGAATCTGCTCTGCAGGTCATATAGGGGCTCTGCCCCATAATGAACAGGAACATGGATATTGTTGATACTTTAAGGGTATTTTGTATGGATAATTAAATTTTATAGTTTGGACTGTAGTTAGGTGAGATCATGGCCAATCCAAGGATGTACCACATGAAATTTGATGCACTCTCAATATAGTGCAGTGCAGTAAAGCTTCCAAGATTCTCTTGTGCACTAGGAACTGTTGGTTTGATATCAAGTGAAGGTAGAATATCGATCTTGGTGGTACCAAAATCCATTGATGTGATTTTGCATCACTATGGACCATGGGGTTGAGATGGATGTTACCTTTAATGATAGATCTGGAGCTATCGCTTGGATTATTTTGTTTTTTTTGACACTACCAAGAACTTTTGGCATTGGCATGCATTAAGAGATGGACAATAGTCAATGAGTATGCCATTCAAATATTTTCTTTCGTTCCTAAGAAAGTTGTAATAACTCCATTCGATCACACAAAGACATGCCTTGATGTGAGACATCACTGTTCAAAGGAAAATGAGTTTGATCCAGCATTGGCCCTGATGTGAGGATCATCAACTAAGTTTATCGCTGCTTGAAGAAACAACCATTTGATCAAGGTATAAGTAATTAGTTGAGGTCTTTAAAAACAAGGGATTTAATATTAAAAGAATTGATGTTAATAAAAGACAAAAAGACAACAATTTCAATCATCTAAAGGCAGCGATTATACTTAAGGGGTGCGATTAAGGACAGTAACCAATAAGAAAAGACATGCTGATTCGAAAGGTCATCACCTTTCAAAAGAGGTGTCTTAATCATGGGGATGTGAGGATATAAAATGTTAATAAGAAATGGGGAGAGCAGCATCAATCAATTGCAAATTTATATTCCAAAGACTCAGATCGAGTGCTCTAAGTAGCCCACGACCAGCAGAAGGAATGGACGCATGATTAATTAGTGAATCTCAGACACCGCGGCCTAGTACAAATTGCATGACTATAAGGTATTAATCAGGGATAGTGATCAAGATAAAGGCATCAGCCTATCACAAATTCCAATCGCATGAATTTAGAAATAAAATCAGGAACAACAACCCTACTATCTTGCTTATTTTCCATTCTGGAATCAATTATCCATTCAGACTCATTTCAGAACTTAAATCAGAAAATTGGTGTTATTATTACTGTCTTAACATCCATTCTTATTCATATCTATAAAGTGCTAGCATAATCAGAAATTAGAGTGTTCTTTAGAGGTTTATAACCTTTTATACTCTCTTTATCAAACATATTGTTTCTTGGCATATTTTGATATCTTTATCTATAAACTTAAAGGCAAAACTTAAGGTAAATCTATAAGGGACATTACAAAAGTTGATATGAGTGATTTGCCTTGGATTAGAAGCACATGTATTGTTGCAAATTTTTATATTGGCCACACTTGCCAAGAAAGTTTGATGTTAGGGCGCATGCAACAAATATTTTGGAGAGTATGTGACCCAAATGTCTACTTGCAAATAAGTGTTTTCATTGTAGCAGAAGGCACATATTTAATGTCCTGAATTGACATTTTTTTGGTTTCTGCAATTTTACATGGACAATGCATGAGCCTTAACACTTTTTGATCACTAAAGTCTTGATGTGGGCAAGGTAAGAGCATATGGTGAAAGGGGTTTAGACATGTATTATAATAACATTGCTTGTTGGCGGCATGCCACACACCTCAATATTGCAATCTTTTACAAAATATAAAAGCAAGATATGTTCACTTTGTGGGTACACCTTCCAGATCAAATACAAATTGAAGCTAGAAATGAATGAAACTGGTTCTGCCAGCAAGCTTTCTAGAAGAATTTCCAATATTGAATTTGGTGGAGAACTGCACAGATTATCGTTAGAAGTAATAATGCTGGAAAAGAGAATTGTTTTTAATGTTGTGGCAGCATAGCCATCCAGACCTAGAATATCAAAATCACCAACAATTCATCTATTATTTTTGGCAGTAAATCATATAGAAAATTACAACTAAAATATTATTTCAGTGATTTGAAATACTAAATTGTAACCATAGAAATATCACTGAAATAATTACTAGAAATTGGCAATTTCTTGTGAGAACTGAAATATTAAACCATACCTGAAAGTTGCAGCCTTCCCTGAATGGTATGACTGCTTTTGAGGTAGTAAGGTAGGTTGTGGAATATTATTTTTAGCAGCTTTAAGGCTGCAAACACCTTCATCCTACTATGCCAGATTTTTTTTTATTATTCCAACATAATATTAACTTCACACAGGATGAATTGCTACCTTCCTTAACAAATATGACAGCCTATAATCATATGACTATGGTGCGGCCAGTATAATAAGCAGCTGCAACCCTTTTTATGGATTATGAAGAATGCAGTCAGGCATAGTAGTTCGTACAACAACTTTAAGTCATACTAAATAGTAATCACTACTCTTAAAAAGACTACAACCATTAACAATGCTGCAATCCAATCCTTCAAAAAGGTCTGGCTAGTACCAAAGGTATGGTTAACATCAATACATAAAAATAAAATATTTTATAACTGGCAGAAGATTGAATATTAAAGGTATAACCATTATTACAATATATATTCAAATCATAAATCTGAAACTCCACACACAAACACAAACAAATTTTGGAAAATCACATCAAACTAAAACATATATATTGAAAATCCCACACAACCAAATAACTGAAACTGAAAGAACTCTACATCTGTTTAGCACAATGACAATTCCTAGATGGAATTATTCAAATGAATAGGAGGGTTTTCATCTCAAATTCATTCTTGGCCAAAGCGTTTTTGTCTTTGGGTTGAAAAGATGTGCAATGTTCAATCTCAAGAGAAATGAATTGGAAAAATATGAATTGGTAACTCTCTCTATTCCTTAACGCCTCCTTATATAAGCTTTTCAAGGAAAAATAATATTATTTTCTTTTATTCTTCTTTTCCCTTAAAACTTTATTTTTGAAAAGCGACCAGAAGAACCTTTATAAAATACATTACTTATGAACCCCATTAGCGTTACTTTTGGTTCCTCTTTTAAAACAACCTTTTTAATAATAAAACATAAGTTGCCTTTTTATGAATATAACTTAAAGTTACTTATGTGACAGTTTAAGTTAAATTATTAAATTATTTTCCCTTGCACCACCCCATTAGCCTTCGGGAATTAAAATAATAGGCCAAGGGTTTTTCATCGGAGTTACGCTTGAGAAGGGGACATGATAACATTATACAATTTGTTAGAGAAGGTATTCGATGCCATTTAGAGATTTCATATACTTTCTTTTGACTATTTTCTATCTAGTTTTATCTCCATTCATGTCTCCCTTCTTTAGTGGATTGTATAAATAGTTTCATGAACTATTAGAATCCAATCTATTTTTTTTCTTCCTTGAACAAAACCTCTTTGTTCTTTTTTTTTTTGATCAATCAAGTGAGGGTTAGGGTCCTCTCCCTTTATATTAATTCAAAAAGATCAAAATGATAACATTTGATATCCTTCCAAGCAATGGAGAGGATGCATTGTTTCTTTAGAGATACATGAGAAGAGAAAATTCATGTTTACATCACTATTCACAGCCCTTTCTATCCACTTATACATATTCTAGTCAAGCCGATAACAAAATGCCTATATATGGACTATAGCCCACCCATTTATTGACATATTATTTGAGCAAACAGATATACATAGACAAATGCTACATATTGCAAAAGCCCATAAACTCGATATAGTGACCAGCCCAAAAACATTACCATGAAAACCATTCTAGAGACACCAAAGAGACTAAAGCAACTTGCTATAGTTGGACCCATACAACCTATCCTCCATCTTCACCAATGTAGTGCTCACTAGAAACTTGATGGCTTTCTCTGCTTTTGCTATGTTGAAGTGTTCCTGCAATGGTGATAAGTCTTTCAGTGGCAAAAGCTCTAGGATATTGCATTCAAGACAATATGAAGACCCACCAACCTCAATAGAAAGATGTTTTTGGATAGCAGCCACCTCCTTGATTAATTCCTCTAGTTATTTCTCAAATACTTCTCATTGTGTAGACCAAAGGTAGCCCTCTTGAATTCAAACATTGTTAGGGAAGAGAGGAGAGTCACTCATTCTTGGCACTATCAATCACCTCAACTTAGCTTGCTCTAAATTTATCCCACACAAAATACCTTCCCAAAGCCTTGGTTAACTCCTTTCCCCTATTAAGACCAATAGATTTTCTACAAACATTGAAGAAATTTCCAAGTTCATCCTATGCCTCTTTGCACCATCCACAAAATCTTTCCCCAAAATTTCCATGATGGCCTCTAACAACTCCTCTTGGTAGAAAAATATAAAGAAGCTAAGGTAACATAACAACTTCCTACACTAATCTTGAGAGGAGGGTTATGCAAAACTTTTCAGATCTTTACAACCGTATAAAAACTAAACAAAAATAAACATAAATACCCTTCATACCACAACATAGTGATTTATGTGGGAAAAGCCCTTTTGAGAGAAAAACCCCGCACTCCAAAAGCCACCCAATGTATTATTCAAAAATCAACAACATTACAATATACTTGCAGAGCAAGCTTTTATTGAAGTATCACCAACCAGAGATCCAGAGGCAACACAACATCTATAAGGCGCTCACACCCAACCTTCATCTCAAGCACCTAATATATAGGAGATACAATACTTGAAGCGTTAAATGGTATTTATAAAACCATGAGCTAAAATCACCCAAAAAGTGGTGTCCAACTTATTTCCAATAAAAATATCCTATGATGTGTCAAAATACACACCAACACGTGTAACTCCCCCTTATAGCTCTTTTTTGTGTCCAACATGTTTTCATATTTTTCACATTGTTGGAAAGCTTGAGAAGTACTCTATCAAATTGTAACCCGTTTTACCAAATACAACCACTTTTGGGCCCAAAACCGGCCTCTAAGTGCCTCAAAATTGACTTTGAAACTTTAAAAAATGAAAACTTTAATATCTTGAAAACCAAATGTGATCTTGAGTCAAAACTATACCAGCATGCTTATTTGGAAATTATGTAGCTTGGAAAAAAATTTGGACCCATCTGTGCTCAATTGTAAACTTATTATCTATAGTAACCTTTTGTAATTACAAGGTTGAAACATTTTTTTCCTGACATTCTCCCATTTGCCGAACATCTTGCAAGAACAAAGGGAGTATCAACACCATCATTTAATTGTTAGGGGTCAAGAGGCCCATAGACTCCAAGCACCATCTAAACTTCTCTGTGCTCATATGTTTAGTTAAAGAATCTGCAACATTCATGAAAGTCTCTACCTTAACTAGCTTCACCTTGCCATCTTTGACCATATCTCTAACAAAATGATATTGTACATCAATGTGCTGGGTCTTGGCATGAAATGCTGTGTTTTTAGCTAAGTAGATTGCACTTTGACTGTCACAATAAACTGTCACTGCACCTTCTTTTATTCCAATATCCAAATATAGCCTCTTAAGTCAAATGACTTATTTACAAGTGTGAGTTGTTGCCATATACTCAACTTCAATAACGGTCAAAGCAACCTCAACTTGTTGCTTACTCATCCAACTGATTGCACCACCAAATGATGTAAACATGTAAGTATGGTGGATCATCTGTTATCAACATCACTTGCTTAGTCTGAATCCACATAACTATGAATATCAAGGGACATGCATGTATACCAATGAACTCTAGCATGATTAGACATGTATCTGGAAAGAACTCCCACTTCTTAGGCAATGTTTGGTTGAGTGCAGAGCATACCATACATCAAAGACTCCACTCTAGTAACACTTTGCTCATGTCTTCTATCTTCAATGGAGATGTTGGACAATGATGCAAATGAATTCGTTCCAACTATAAGAGGAACACACAATGGTCTACAATCTTGCATGTTAAACCTTTGTAAAATTGAATTGATATACTTACTCTAACCAAGCCATAGTTTTTTATTCACTCTCTCTTTTGATTTCCATCCCAAAAATGTGTTTAGTTGCACCTAGATCTTTCATTTCAAATTTAGCTGCAAGTTGAGATTTTAGGTTTGAAATTATTCCTTTCCCTTTACCAATAAATAACATATCATCAACATATAATGCAATAAATAGGAAATGATCACCATTAAATTTATAAAAAACACAACGATTTGATTTAGAATGCTCAAATCCCAAACTCAACACATATGTATCAAGTTTTTGGTACCACATCCTAGGACTTTGTTTGACGCCATACAAACATTTTTTCAATTTACAAACCAAATTACTTTAACTTTTCACCATGTAGTGCTTTGGTTGTCATTTAAATATCCTTCTCCAAATCGTCACGAAGAAAAGTTTTCATATTCATTTGCTCAACCTCTAGATCATAAGTAGCAACAATAGAAATTGAAAATCTAATGGATGTCATTTATGCAACATGAGAAAATATCTCACCATATTCAACACCCTCAACATAAGAGTAACCTTTTGCAACCAACCATGTTTTGTGCTTCTCAATACCTCCATCTGAACCAATATTTTTCTTGAACACCCATTTGCAACCAATAGGTTTTCGTCTTTAAAATAATGGTAATAGATCCCATGTATCATTTTTTCAAAGTTGCCATTTCTTCATCCATAGAAATATTTTAGGATTATACATCATTCATACCTAATGCCTCTTCTACAAATCTAGGTTCATCCATGTTAGTATTTAAAGAAAACATACATCTCTAGTCATCGTGTGAATACCTTCTAGGTGGTTGTCTATGCTTTGTAGACCTTTGAACAAGCTGAGTTGAAGGTTCTTCCTTCTCTTTTGAAGATTTAGAGTTAGATAAGCTCTCCTTAATTTCTTGTCTATTTAGGGGCCTCGATCCAACTTTCTTAGGTGTAAAAGGAATTTGAATCATATTTTTCTATTTACTTTGTTTGGCTGCAATGTAATAGAAGAAAGTTTAGTTTCTCTAAAAATCACACTTCTATATATTACCTTTTTTGCAACAGGATCCCAAAGCTTGTATCTTTTCACACCATAGCTGTTACTTGATAAAGATACATTTCACATCTATATTCTTCGACTTTGTTCATTTCTCTTTTGGCACATGTGCATATGCATCGCAACCATAAACTCTAAGATCTCTCAGTGAGGCTTGTGGCCAATCCATGCCTCCATAGGTATTTTATCAACAAGATTTGATATAGGAGACATACTAATCAGGTAGCAAGCAGTGGCAACAACTTTAGCCCAAAACATTTGTTCTAGACCAGCACCATTAAGCACACTCCTAGCCTTCTCCATTTGTGTCCTGTTCATTCTTCCTGCAACTCCATTCTGTTGTGGAGAGTACAAAGTTGTCTTTTGTATTTGAATGCCACAATATTTACAGAATCTATCAAAATTATTAGAGCAAAATTCACTATCATTGTCAATCCTCAAACACTTTTTTTTAGTTTGCAACTCAACTATTGCTTCAAATTCTTTAAGTCGACCAAAAACTTTAGATTTACTCTTTAGAAAATATACCCATGTCCTTTTGCTATAATCATTAATAAATGAAACATAATATGTGGATTTTCCAATGGAAAGAATGTCTACAAAACCAAACACATCAGAATGAATAAGATCCAATACACCACAACATTTATGAGAACTCAAGTAAATCTAAACGCGATTGTGTTTACCATAAATACAATGCTCACAAAAATCAAAATCAAGATTACAATTAGTCAACCCTTCAACAAGTCCTTATACCCTTTTCTCCAATGTGGCTAAGTCTTTGGTGCCATAAAATAGTCTTCTTTGTAGGTAATTTTGATTCAAAAGAAAAAACACCATTTGGGTACTCAGAAGCCATGACCATCTGTTGAAGATGAAACCCTCACCTTTTCCAACGAAATAGCCATAAACTTGGGGGAAACTCCGTGGTTAAGCGCGCTTGAGCTGGAGCAGTACTGGGATGGGTGACCTCCCAGGACGGACCAATGCTTCACCTCTGTGAGCATCACCTAGATGCAATGAGTGCTAAGTGGACCATTCATTATCATGAGAGATGGGTTCTTGTGAACCACTACTCATGAATCATGGGTCAATGAGTTTGACTCGAAAAACTACACGGTTGAATCCTGATAGCAATATCATAATTTGACACGCTGTGGAAGAAACCTCCTACTTATCAGCCATAAACTTGTTTTCGTATAAGTACTATTGTAGTTAATAATGTATGCATCAAGCTTATACAATGTGTCGAATTTGACACCTCTAGTGATCACTATAGCACCTTTAACCATCTTGCATTCAGCATTAGAAAAGACTACTTGCACACCCGCATTTATTAGTTTTCTCACAGATAATGAATTTCATACTAATCTAGGGATATGCATCACACCATTGATTCTTTTTATTCCACCATCAGGAAACTTGACCACAAGCAACAATATTTAAATAAGAATCATCAACCAAGTACACTTTACCTCCATCAAATTCTTCATATTCATAAAACCAATCTCTATTAGAAGTCATATAGAAAGATGCACCAAGTCAATTAACCATGCATCATTACTTTTACGAGTGGCCAAAGATGCAATGAGCGCATCACCATCTTCCTTCTTGGACTTAGAATTAGAATCAAGTTTCTTCTTTTTTCTTTTCTTTTCTTCTTTGCATTCCTTACAAAAGCATCCAGGCTTACCGCAATTTCAACAAATAGCTTTGGATTTTCTAGAAGATTTGGATCTCTCTTTGGACTTGGATTTATCAGGTTTCTCACTTTCTTGCCTTTTTCCTTAGATGTTCCATGAACATTTAGGACCTCTTTGGCATTGATAGATATCTTCCTCATCTTTTCAAAAAACAAATAACCCACAACATCCTCAACTTTGAAGACAACAAAAGTACTCCCAATAGCCATAATGAGAAAATGCCACAGATTTGGCAAAGAACAAAGCAAGACCTGATATCTCTCCTCATCCATTTTTACATCAATTGATGCCAATTGAGCCACCAACGTATTGAACACTTTCAAGTGGTCTGCAATTCATCCACCCTCTTTCATTCTCAAGGAATACAATTTCTTCCAAATGAAAATCTTGTTCACTAAAGATTTGGCTTGCTATATCTCACTAAGTTTTTTCCATAGTTTATTTGTAGAGGACTCTTCATGGACATTGATTAAAATATAGTGTATTAGGTACAATTTGATTAGATCCTTGGCTTTTTGGTCCATAACATCATATTGAGAAGCCAAAGTAGCATCTGTAGGCCTTGAAATATTCTCATCAACAACATCCCATAGATCTCGATCAATTAACAGATCCTCCATCTTCAGCTTCCACATCTTAAAATTGTTACGAAAACTTTTCTACCTCTATTCTCCCTAATGTGCTTGCCATCTGAAAATTCTTGCAACAAGATTACAATGTATCTTCTACACAAACTCCCACTCAAAATTGGATTAGTTCAGAAAATCCAACAATCCACAACTAAAACCAAAGCTGATCAAGCAAATATACCACTTATGAGGAAGCTAAGGTAGCGAAACAACTTACTACACCAATCTTGAGAGGAGGGTTATGAATTTTTTTTAGATCTTTACAATGATTATAGAAACTATACAAAAATAAACATAAATACCATTCATACCACAACACAATGATTTATGTGGGGAAAATCCTTTCGGGAGAAAAACTCCACACTCCAAAAGCCGCTCAATATATTATTTAGAAATCAACAAGATTACAATATACTTGTAGAGCAAGCTTTCATAGAATTATCACCTCCAGAGATCCAAAGGCAATTCAACATCTATAAGACTCTCACACTCAACCTCCTCGAGCACCTAATATGTAGAAGATACGATACATGAAACAATCAAACAAGTATTTACAAAACCATGAGCTAAAACAACCCCAAAAGTGGTGTCCAACTTATCTCCAATCAAAGATGCCCTATGATGTGTCAAAACACACACCAACATGTGTAACTCCCCCTTACAAGTTTTTTTGTTAGGAATTAGGTGTTGTACACCTTGCATAATGTTTAATTTATTATTATGTGTGTGGTGCATCTAGGGGGACCTAGAAGTACGTGCATCACTAGGAGTTAACATTCTTGGGGCCACTTTATATGTTGTATGAAACATTGGGACATAAAATGTATTTATTTAATAGTGGGGAAAGTTAATTAATAAAGTACCCAATATTAAATGTGGGGTCATGGTTTTATGTAATACCACTTGGTGGTTTTGTGTGAGCTTGTTTCTATAAAAGCAAACACAAGGGTAGTTGTCTAAGGTTGGATTTTGGGGTTTTGAGTCTTCTTTTGAAGAGTGCATATGTGAAGCATGGCATGGGATGTGTGGTTACATGCTTGGACACATGGAGGATGCATTGGAGAGGCTTGATGTGCAGAGGTGTTTATGGAGGATGCATTGGAGAGGCTTGATGTGCAGAGGTGTTTATGGAGGCTTTGAAGATGTATTGTAATGTTTATTGTTGAACAATACATTGAATGTGAATGCTTTTGGAAGTTGGGGTTTTCCCTCTATAAGGGTTTTCCTAGGGTACATCTTGTGTCATCTTTTGATGGGTATGTTGTCTATTCTCTTGCATGTGGATTTTTAATATTTATTTGCATAGATTTCTCTTTTGGTTATGTGGAAATTGTCATTAGATGGCTGCAAGTTTCCTTTCATTTTTTGGTAACACATTTTCATACTTTTCAATTCGGGAGACCTAACTTCTAGAGACCATAACTTTTGATTTGGGAGGTCGATTGATGAATTAGTTGAACTATTGGAAATCTCGTGAAGTGCTCTATCAAGTTATAACCCACTTTGCTTGTTGTGATCGCTTTCAAGCCCAAAAATGGCTTTTAAGTGCCTCAAAATTGATTTTGAATCTTTTAAAAATGAAAACTTTAATATCTTGACAACTAGACATGATCTTGGGTCGAAATTTTACCAACATGTTTATTTGGCAATTTTGTAGCTTTGGAGAAAATTTTGGACCCATTTGTGCTCAATTGTAAACTAACTATAAATAGTAACCTTTTGTAATTTCAAGTTCGAGACACTTCCTTCCTAACGAAAAATACTTTCCTCATTTGATTTGTTGTTATCTCTCCTTGAAATGCCATCTACCTTATGGTGGCACCCGATTGTAGAGCTAACTCCATAATAACTAGATACATAAAATCAAGAGATATGGATTCAAATGTGGGTGTTTTGAGAGAGTTCTTGTCCTATAATGAAAGTCCCACAAGAAATGATTATGGAAAAGTACTCCACCAATTAATCATGAATCAATGCCCATTGCCACCCTAATCAAAATCAATTTTCAATGGCATTGTAATCATTGGTTAATAGATTTTAAAGTAGATCATTGGTTAATAGTGTGAAGAAAAACGTGAAATATGGAAGGATGCTGCTCGAGAATAAACCTTCCAAAGTATAATTTGAAAACCCATAATGTTATTCAATCAAAACCACAAGAGACATGCTCTTGATTGAGCTTTACTAGTTATTATGCCCTCTGTTGAGTCCATGCATACTCAAGCGACAAAGATATCATACTCTTAATGTGTGTTTTTATTAACATTAACAATAACATGCTAGGACGAAATACTAACACTGAGGTGAATTTATGATGAACTCAGATTTGGCCTTGAGAATTATTGTTATCACAAAATGTAGATTGCACCTCAACATCTGAAATGCACAATGTAGATTGAACTTTGAGGCAATGCACAATGTAGATTGAACTTTGAGGCCCAATGTAATAACCACCCTAGAACTGAAACCAATTTTTTCCCAAAACCCACAAAGTGTTTTGCCTTCTATCATGTAGGCATTTCATCAAACACTTTGTATTTGATTAAAGTTCAATGTATTTTCAATGTGTTTTGGTATGGGATCATTCAAAGTGCAATTTGTGACAATATTGGTTCAACAAGTAAATCCACAATGCATAGAGTTATCATAGACATTTCAACAAACACTTTGCATGCATAAATATTCAGCAACAATGCACTCAACTATCATAAGAATGAGGTTAAATAGATAGAGAGCATATCAATCTAACCCGGAAGTCTTCACTGGATGTATTATAGAGAGATTACAGCTGTGTATCAAAATATTGCTTCAAAATGACATAACTTCTACAATGGTGACTGCTGTCATACAAAACATTCAGCTGTAGCATGCCAAAATTTAACCTGTAGCTGATTATACTCAGAAATCTGCCTAAGATCCACGCCAATCTGTTTGAAAACAGCCCCTAACAACAAAGCTTACTGCTGTGACTTCAACTCTTTTTCCAGCATTAAGTGCTTGGCATCTATAGTGCGGCATTCCACCCAAAAGACACCCTTACAGATGTGTTCCACCATTTTTAACCTCAGCAATCTCAATGCTGCAATCCCAATCTGCTCTTGACCCCTCACACGAGTCTCTTATACCACCAGCTTCATAACTTTCAACAACAAGCGTTCAAAACAAGCAAGCGATCTTCCTTTAATCAAAACATGACTCTACTAAGGAGTGCGATTTGCTTCAGCATTCAAACAAACTTAAGTTTGTCATTTACCTTATGGTGCCCATTTCCAAACAAGCACAAATTAACAATTTAAACACATTTATAAATCTTCTTCCAATCTGCACTGACAAATATAATATTTGGCACAAATCTCATTATATTTGTTTCAGTTGTGACAAGAGAATTTTACCATCAAACCCTCTAATCGGCAGCATTCAACACACATCAGTATGCACAAGGACACCTCCTCCACCAAGGACCTCTACTCCTTCCCCATCTCACAACCAAGGAGACAACATTGTAGAAAGCTCAGGTCTCCCAGTATTGCTAGAAAATACCATTTAGAAGAGAAAAAGAAAGTATGGGCTAGATGAGTTCCAAGTTATGGTACTAAATATTCAAAGCTCAACCAAAGCTATACTAAGCTCCAAGTGAATATTTTCAAACTTCAATTATCCAATGATCGTGTGAGAGGAGATGTAAGTTAGAATGCATATACACCAACTCTTCTGCCTTTTTTGCAGCCAACTAATCCATAAATAGGGTGTGGAGACTCCACTACATTGTCATCAAATGCTGGTTTTAACCTCATTGTGTGTCATGGCCATTTAAACAACTCATCACATGAGCAACTAATACATGATTTGATGTGTGTCCTTGAATGTGTCAAAAAATGTGACCCTAGAAAAAGGAAGATATCAGTGAGTGATCAAGTACTTTGCAAACCTGATCTGGATTCAGTAGAAAGTGCCTTCACTTTGTCATTTTATGAGGAGACTTAGAAGATTGATTTAGGAGAATGTGAGAAGGTTTAGGGGAAGAGTCTTTTTGAATGTTAAAAGCACATTGGCAAGCATCGGTTGAAAACATCTTCTTTAATGAAAGCAATTAAATTTTATTAATTTGTTTGACTTTCGTGTGAAGTCTCAATTCAACTCGAATGTATATGATGAATGCCTTATTAATTTTATCATATGAATATTTGAAATTTCCCTATATTTTTAATAGCCATCCCCTTTACTGTCCCTTGCTGTCTAAAATGGCCTAAAAAAATTCCATTCCCAAAACACGTCTCCCTATCCCTTACTGTCGCCATCAAAAAAACTTGGTGGAACGTAGCATTTCTCACAACCAAGCTCATCTTCAAATTCTTCTTCTATGCAAGGACTTCCTAGATTTGCAACACCTGTGTCCGTAGATATGCACAAAACCATAGATTTTTAACTGAAATCTACAAACTAAAACTTGGAAGTTAACCAAACATATAATGGTGCTCATAAGAACCCATGCACCTTCTTTAGGGTTTTATGAGGTTTGGCTTCATAATTGATAGCATACAACAACATTCATGCATGATTATTTCTTTGAGGCCTAACTTCAACTCAAGAGTTCAATGACCCATTCCAATGGGTTCTTGCCAAAAGGTGAAAGTGTTAGTTTTTAGGATCAGAAAAGAAAGCAATCAGAAAATGCAACACATAAGACAATGAACACCACAAGATACCCTGGGAAAACCCTCCAACTTGAGGGAGAAAAACCCAGCCAATATATCAATTATATATTGAATCACCACAATAATTGTTTCCTTTACAATGAGGCCAATCTCAAGGCCTATATTTAGCACCAACAATGATGACAAAACAGATAGTAATCTGCCCTTCCTAAAACTCAGATCAGCACTTGAGGAATTCAAAATCAGCCTCTTGAAGAAATTTGCACTTGAGAGAACTCTTGACAATCGAACTTGCTCACCCTCAAATGGAGAAAATGATCTTCTATATATACATATAGATAGAGAGGTCATACCTCTTCAAGAAATAGGTCGGCCATTATACAAAGTATAATTACAAATAATAAATGCTAATTTCAAGGAAGGTCGGCCAAGATGGAAATTACATTGTTGCCATGTGAAGCGCCCCTTCACATTAATTATCACAATTAAATGAATAGCCGATAGGCTATATGAATTTATGTCTTCACTCGTGGCTGGAAGGATGAGCCCGAAGCTGCTATAACATCAACAGAAAGATGAATCCTGTCTTTTTATATTGATATAAATGGAGATAAATTTGTTGTTAACAATGAGATAAATTCTCTCCAACACTGTCAAAAACTAGGAAGCTATTAGTTAATTTACAATTTCCAAGATAAATTTGATCATGTTTCTGCTGTTCTAAAATATTTTTTCTCAAATTTGACTACAGTCCATATATTACAAACATGTTTCTGTGTCTGGTCAAAGAATCCACCACATGATTGTCTTTTCCCTTAACATCAAAATCAAAATCACATAATAGCTCCAACCATCTTAGTTGGCATGATTTCACATAATGCTTTTTTGAAGACTAAGAGGTTCAGTGACAGCTCCATGTTCAATTCAAGCAGTTAAACCTAAAAAAATATAGTTTCTATGCAAGCAAAATAGGGGGTCCCTCTTTTGCTGAGACAAAATGGGCAAAAGTGACTTAGGTGACTTGTGCGAGGTAGTGCTAGGACAAAATGGCTTATTCGGGATCTGTAAATGTAATCAAACCTTTTAACAAATAGGATCCTAATACCTAAGAAAAAAACTAAGTTCAGAAATTCTGTGTAACATAATTCTAAGTCAAAATGTATTTTCCAGATTTCTGTTTATAGGCGAATGAACTGAATGCAGAACATTAATTGATTTCAATGATGCATTCACTGTTATGGATAATGTACTGAATGCAGAACATTAATTGATTTCAATGATGCATTCACTGTTATGGATTCCTATTTGTATGTAGATAGCCAAGCCTCAAAGGGATGCGTCCCTTTGGGCGTGCGAACCTTCTCTACAACCGGTTGTTAGTTAGTTTGACTAACTTAACATATCTATCCCCTCACACATGGCGGATATCACTCATAGGAATTCCGATTTGATTTCAATGTGAAATTCGAAAATCATTTATCAAATTTCGATTTTATACATGCATTATAAATTTCGAATTTACTTATTAGAGATATTAAATATGAAGAACAATTTATCATATATATAATAATGAAGGTGTTTTATAATGATCATAGTTATATATCTGATCGAAGCTACAATTCATCAACAGGATCAAATAAATTTTGTTATCTTTAGATGTAGTACTAGGACTTTTCATAAGCATCCACCACATGATTCTCTTTGTCCATAACATAAGAGATGTTAAAGATCAAAGTCACATAACAACTCCAACCATCTTTGCTAGCATGATTTCACTCTTGTTGTCAAATAAGTTTGAAAGATTTCAGACTTTGGGGTCCAATCTGCATTGTGCATTTCAGAGTTGGGGGTCAATAATTTTTTCATTTATAGACGTAGTGCTAGGATTTTCAAGAATCCACCTCATGATTCTTTGCCCTCAACATACGAGATGTCAAGATCAAAGTCATAGAACAGTTCCAACCATCTTTGTTGGTGTCTAGCAAAGAATTTTGGAATATTTTTTCTAAAATTTGACTATAGTCCAAAAACTACAGCCATGTTTATAGGAACATGTAATGTCCCCTTTTCGTGGGCAATGTTTTGACGTAGTGGTTAGTCTACCAACTAGTTCTCGTAGGCTAACAGGGTGTTCAGGGGACCCCTTTGAGGGTGATCTTTGGTTCTTCAGTAGGCCTTTTTGGTGCTTATTTCAGTACTCTTCAGCTCAGTGTCCCAGTCTATTTGTGGTGTGCCTTCCGGAGGCCATGCTGGACACTTTGACGCACACTTATTATTTTTAGTAAGTCACTTGGATGTGTTGCTCATAATGGGTATGGTCAGTTGGCAGAGTTACAACTTTTGGCATGATGGCGTAATTATATCCTGACCTGGAGTTATTTTGGTTAATATTGGTCCTATGCATTTAATATTAATAACCTCAAATAATAAAGTTAAATTAAATAATTTAACTTTATGTGCTATTAAAATATATTAAAAAGGGACTTTATACTTAAAAGGATATGAGTGATTTTAACGTGCACTTTATAATATAAAGTTAAGTGCCGATATAAAAGGGAAATATAAGTGTCTTTTTAATGGAATGTTGTTTTATTAAGTTGTGCATCAAAATTAAAAGAATGAAAGTAAATTAAATGAAATGAAAATCAAATGCAAATTGAGCATGGAAATATAAAAGGGCAATAAAAGCTCATTTTGCACATTCATTGTTGAGAAAATTATTTGTAAAAGGTTTTTGCAGGAGACTGAAGAGTGTGGAAACACTTGCTTTTTGAGGACAAAACCCCTCAGGAAGAATAGCTTGGTACAGGAGTCAAAGATCTCTAGAGCCAGCTTGCAGACAATTGATGCAGGAGAGATTCGATAATATTGTTTTATTAAGTTGTCTCATGCTCTTATTTGCTGTTATCAGTCACAATATTATCCATTGTAAATCTTTAAAGCTGCTGTTCAATTCCGAGTACAGAGAGTGTTGTTTCTGCCACAAACAAATGCTCAGTATGTATCGCTGTAGCTTAACAGAGTTATGAAATGTTGTAAACTGCTCACTAGTTTGGGTTATTCTGAGTATGTTTGAGTCTATTGTTATTTCTGAGCAGATATATATTGTATTTCAGTCCTATCTGAAGCAAGAATGTCATAGAACTGATTGCTAGTCCTGTTAATGCATTTCATTTGAATACCAATCGAAATATATGCTGCTCAATCTAAGGTTCACTCTGAATTTGTAAGATCTGTAGCTTATATCTGATTCAGTGCAGCTCATGTAATGGAAATGACAAATACAAATTGAATCCTCAGACCTGTTAGTTATTTCACTCCATATGCTTCTGTTATAACTGCACAGAAATACAAACTATTTGACAAAAATGATTAATGTGACAAACTGAGATTCTAATTGTAAAACATTGTTTCAAACAAGAGGGAAATTTCTAGTGCTAGGGAAATTGTTGAAGTTGTCTTAACTGAGGTGGGACATTACAGAACACACCTACAAAATGAGCTCACTTTTGTATGCCCATGTCATAGTTGCCTCAACACATAGTGGAAGGGGGATTTATGCTCATATATCCTCTCATTTTATTTAAAGATTACTTTCTATAGGAAGGTGGGAATTAATCTTTGGATAAATACTTTCAGTAGAATGATAGAAGTGTCACACTTTGTTATTGAATGAAAGTGACTGAGTAAAATATGATATTTACAGGTTGCGTGAAAATTTTACAGGGGATTGTTTTGCTAGAAGGTATTTTTTCCTCACCAAAGATGTGCAAAGTCATTCTTGGGTAATTTTTTTTTTTGGTACGTAAAAAGGAGTTCGTATTAAATATCAAAATTCAAAATTACATCATTCAAATGGACACCAAGTGTCATGACAGTGATCTAGCATGATTGCTGCAAACAGACGGGAAGACACCTGATCACCCTAGACAATCAAACACCCCGACTAGGAGAGAAACCTAGAAATTTCGAACACCTGCAGTGTGAGTTCATCCTTGCGCCACCTTTGCCAACAAAACCACCGTCGCTCAAAACACTGAAACCACCACCAACACCACCCAAAATGTAGGAGGAAATGCCACCATCTGTCAAATACAGTAGCCATCACCAACATTTATAAGCCCAACCAACCGTCCAACCAAAGGAAGCAAAACATATGAAGCCAATGCCCAAGACCCAGTGCAGGCCGAGATATGAGACAGTGAGAGCCAAAAAACTAGACGAGAAGAAGCATACCAACCTCATTCATCGAATTCCACACCTTCAGCCAGCAAATACTTACGAAAGTGCCAGTGCTAGTCGACCCCACCAGATGACTCAAGGTACAAATGGTGTTTTAAGAAGATGAGGCCACATCTAGCCCTCCTCCTATGCTCCTGCAGCGCTTCCCGTTTGATATCCAGAAGGAACGGGTATCTGTGCACATGCACACCAGGTATGAGTGCTTTGTTTAAGTCCCTTGGCCTTGTAAGCCCAACACCAAGCTCTGCAATAATTATTGCGTCCTCAACGCCACCTAGGAGATCTCCCATAATCAACTTCCTTGCCATCAAAAGAGTGACTGCCTTCAACACTTCCAAATCTAGCAAAGTGGCGAAGAAGCGGGATGCTATGTCTGCATTCGTTCGGTATTGTTCTGCCGTGTCCATGTAGTTACTGCCCAAAAGAAGCTTTGCCACACCTAGCACTAAGGGATCCCAATCCCTAAAAATTGATTTCAAGCAGTTGTAGGAGATATGGCCAAAAAATGCCCAGAGTTTTCGTGTGGCTTTGAGGCATAATGGTGTCTCCATGACTGCAGAGCAAAGAGATGAATGTCTCAAATGAAGGTGGAAATGGAATTTAATAACTGCTAAGCCCAAAATACGTGCGGAGTCGTGTCATTGCTATCTTCCAGGTACCGTGAGCCATCTAAGGCAGCACTGAAAATTAACTCTCCCACGCTTCAGGTCTGCCGCCAAGCTTCAAACATTAATACCCACATCCTCCTAACAGCCATGTGGGCCACGCCAGCCTGGCAAGGATGTCCTGGGCGCCCTCCCAGCGACATGTTGGCCCACCACCAACCAAGGTGCCGCAGACATTCTTGGGTAAATTTAGGAAGGGGATTTTTGGGTAATTTTTTGAGTAGAAATGAAGGGCAAATACATATGCTGCAGTGGAATTCGGGGCAAAACTAAAATATTATTTTGTAGATTTAGATAATGAGCATAAAGATTCATAAACACATATTGAACCATAGAAATTGATAAAGAATTTTTTTTCGCACCAACTTCAAGAGGCTCAACAAAAATTAGATGCTATTATTGGGGTTATATAGGCTTAGAATCTCAATTAGATTCACAATTATCGGGGAACTCAAAGTTCATAGTAGTAGGTAGAGTTAGTATTTGTAGAAGTCTTTGGCTGTTTATTAGTTGCCTCATGTAGAAATTTTGATTATGATGCCTCTCTTGTCATGGTAGTTTGAGCGGGTTAGAATGTAAATTGTAGAGGAGTTTAAGCTGAAGTCCAAGCTTTTCTTATCCACACTTTGTACAAACCCCAAGGTTCTTTCCATAGTTATCTTGTAGCTTCAAAGCTTCCATTGCATTAGCACAAGTCAAAATGAGTTATTAGTCTCCATAAGCATTACCCTTCAGCTTTGTTCCTCCTTCTCATTTGACTGTTTTTTCCTGTACAAATAAGTTCTCACAACTTGTAAGATAGAGTTTCTTCAATCCATTGAAACGGTTTCAAACTTTCAAGCATATTTTTACTGATAAAGTGAAGTTTGTAAAGATAAGATGGGACATGATCAACTCTTTAGTGGTAGATTTCATAAAGTTCTACATTCATAGGTGCAATTAAGAGATGGCAGCTGCTGTGAAATCTATCAGCTATAAAGTGAAGTTCACAAAGATGATTTTACCTCATGTATATATAAATTTGGATAAAGTCATTTCTATCTTAGTCGCAACTGGATAGTTAAGGAAAAACATTCAAATGAGGTTTTAGTTTCCTGTTACAACTAACAAGTATTACATGAGAGTTCAAGGGTATTAATCAAATTAAGTGTTCAATGCATTATGGGCACCAATAAATTGACATCTAGTTGTGACTGCTATAGGTAGGTCATGATTTAGCCATCAAGGATGAATAAAAGGATTAACGAAGTTCCAAAACATAAACATCTATAGTGAAAGGAAATGGTAAGAAATTCATACTTGTATCCATTGTTTACTTTATTTTTTATTCAAGAGCTATTTTTATTTCTAAAGTAAAATAACCAACCACTTTTGACTTTTATATTATAACTTGTGGGACACACTATTGTGGCAAATGTTCTTTGTAGATCTATGGATATAGGGAATATTCAAAACAAGTAGTGTTGATTTTAGGAAATTAAATAAAGCATGTATACCAATTGATAAATTCCTTTCTCTCAATAAAGAGCAATATGATGATTATTTATTTATTCTGATTTTATATGTGCAATTGCACTAATATAAAGTTTAAACCATTTTGATTTATCTGTAACATTTATAAAAATATAATATGATAAAAAACATTTATAACACAAGATGTTATAAATTTTTAATCGTTGGAATGTGAGGAAGCTTTCCCCCACACATGGGCGCACCCTAGGATTTCTCCTCAACCTTGGGTAAACCACTAGGCACACCCTAGGCCTTCTCCCCATGGGTGTGCCCCTTCCTCTTAGCGAAGTGATCAACTTAGAATTCAATGAAATTTGGCTTACAACTTCCTAGTGGTTTGTAGATGCCAATTTATTGGTGTCTAATTTTTATGAAGGTTTACAATAAAAAAAGTGGTTCTTTATAATGTACTTCCCATGAATTGATAGAAAATAATATATGAAAGTGCTATTAAGGAATTTGTAGCCACAAATTAACTATGCTTAGGCCGCCACCCCTGAGGGAGGAGGCATAGTAGCCTATGGATGAGGATTATTCCATGAAGATGGCTTGTTTGAGGGGGAATTTAGAGTCACCCAACCATCCTAAGCATCCTAAATAGTAAGAGACATAGGCATTCCCACCTAGGCACAAACACGCCCATCTAGGTAGTGGAGCACAATAATTCTTGCTTTAATGCCATTCTTAGCAAGAGATGACCACCTCCAAGGCGCATTAGTGGTACTACCATGTGAAGACAAGCTCTAATTCCCCCATTGAGAAGAAGGGGGAGAAAAGTGGTTGTATCTAAATCATACAACCATGTTACTTGGAGCTGATACATATTAAGAATTTTTTGACACAATAGTTTGCACAACCATGAGGATGACAATAGAGAATACCCTCCAAAGTAACTCCTTGTATCTCAGGATTAACAATGAGATACAACCATGAGGGAATATCACTCCAATTATGAAGACTATGTTACATGAGAGTAATACTGTTAAGGCAATTCTGCTATTGTAGAACCAAGACCCATTGCACATTTGAAAAAAATATAGTTTCACCTCACAGCTCAAATGCATTGAAAACCTTGGCTTATACAAGCAATTATGAAAAAAACCCTTAAAGAAATAAACTCATAATCCCAATGTCAAGAAGGATGACTCTATCATGTGTTGTACAATTTATGGCCTCTTTTCATCATCCCTAGGCATTAGAAAACATTCAACTCTTTGGCACCAATAACAAGGTCTTGATTAACAGTCATCGTGACCTCAAATCATAAAACATTTACATTTGTACCTTGAAAATGATCTAGCAACCCCTTTCTTCACTGCAATTCATGCTATGTATTCCCCTTATCCTCCATGTAAAAGAAAGTGTTGTTCATCGCACACATGGCCCATTTTGTCCTGGCAAAATAGGGAATCCCTCTTTTGCTTGTATAGCTTCCCTTGTATCACACTATCAACTACTTATTCAAGTGTGGGTTTTGGGGCTTAAATGTGTTAAAAATCTTGCCCTGATATGTTGGTTTGTGCTCTTTTTCCTCGCTTTCCAAATCGTTTTTATGGAGCCTGTTCCATTTTTTCCCTTTAGAATCCCCTTCCATTTTGCTTGTGCACTATTCTTGTAGAATTCTCAGGGCTTTCCATTCCCATATATTTCTCCTAGATGTGGTTTACTTTTTGTCTCCTACTTCCATCATTGATATATCCCTATTAGAGACTTCATTTGAGTCTCTCTATTTTCCTTTTGCAAATCCTCCATCTACTTTTCTAATTCTCTAGCTGAATTCAAATAGTTGAATGCTTTAGAGTACACAAAATTGTACTGTCTCTGGCATTTCAAGATGGCCATGCAGTTAAGGTCAGTGGCATGATTATGATAAGAGAGCCCATGGGACATATAGATTTCTTGGATATTGCTAAATTTTGATTACGTTAGTTAAGCATTGCTTGCTTGCAATTGAGGATATTTTACTAGAATATGTATATGCAATTATAATCTAGCTGTTGTTGATACTTCTTTAACTGATTGCAACTTTTATTGGAGAGAAAAAATGATCAGATTGATGGAGTTGATATATTGTCAACCTTTCATGTCTCTAGTCTTTTCATCAACTTATAAATGGAATGAACAGGACTGCAAATGATTCTGAGAGGTGGCCACCAAAGATTATGATAGTTTCAGTAGATTGTATCAATAATTTTATGCAGTCCCATCTTGTTCTATATTTCAGACCTGGTGATGATGTAGAGTGCTTTGTGTAAAATCCAGCTTCTAATAAATATGAGATATTCTGACAACTTTTAGTAATCTGTACTGTCTTGATGTCAAAATTTTAAGAATAAATGCGCAGGCCCTTGAGTGCACTGGACAAGAGTAGTCTCCATGAAGAAAAGATGCTAATAGATTGTTATCAGTTTTGTAAGTTTGCATGAACTTTGCCAATTGTTTGAGACCATGTGCTGTGAAGCTATGATTAAATGATTGGAGTTGTGTTTGTCAACAACTTGCCAAGATAACCTGCAATGACTTGCATGTTTATGATAGGATCCTAGAGCGGAATTTACCATCCTAACCAAATAATTGAATTTCTTTTAATTTTCAGGTTAAGAGTAGTACCTTTAACAAAGCAGTGATATTTTTGGCTTGTGATATTTATCATTGAATATTTTACTAGAACCTTGACTGCTTACTTATGCCATTCTTCAGTTTGAAATCTGTTTCTCAACAACTATCCCATTCTGTTGTGTTGAAGTATGGTAAATTGATTGACTTACCTGCCCTTTGTATTATGTTATCTCAGTCTGTTGCTTGAAATATGGCAAATTGATTGTCTCATAGCTCACCTGCCTTTGTATCACGTTAATGAAAATAGTTCTTTTTTTTGGAATTTTTGTTTTGTTCCTTTGCCTTAGTATTTCATATGGCATTGTTAATGGAAGTTTCTGGATATTTTTTGGAATTTTCAGTAACTGTGGAGTCAATAGCAACAGTGATTGATGGAAGAGCGGCTGCACAAGAAATAATAAGTGAAGTTGCAGCTGAAGTATCCAGAATGAGATACACACTTGGCAAGGTCCCTGGTTTAGCTGTAGTGCTAGTTGGAGAAAGAAGAGATTCAGAGATTTATGTTCGCTGCAAGAGAAAAGCTTGTGAAGAGACGGGAATCATATCACTAGGCATTGACTTGCCTGAACATTCCAGTGAAGATGAAGTTCTAAGGGCTGTTAAGAGGTTTAATAATGATCCATCTGTCCATGGTGTTTTGGTACAACTTCCTCTGCCGCAGGTAGTTTCATAGAGCTTATAATCTGGTTTAGTAAATGGATAGTTAAAGGTTGAATTCATTCACTTCTTGTTGATTATGTGCATAATCCATTTAGTAAAAAATTTCATTAGCTATTTTCTCTGCCTAGGATTCTATTAAAGCAGAAGTCCGATATCGATGATGCTTCATTTGTACATAACATACCTGTGTAGCATTTCTACTTTGAATATCGATATTACCATAAACAATACAAATGGCAATTCATTTTGAGTTGATTTATTAAATTCAATTGTTGCACATGCATTTCAGGTTTTGCATTGACCTTCCTTTATGAGGCACCTGAACTATCTATCAATTTGGTACTCACGTTGCAGAGAATAGATTTTGTATAACTTGCTTCAGCTCTTGCAATCTTTTGCTATAATATGTTTCCAAGTGAAATATGATGGTCCTAGTGGCCATAACTTTTGATTGTTCAAGTATTGTCTGTAAACATATAAATTTACCGTCAAAGATGACAAAATAGAAATTGCTAGGATTTGTAGATTACGTATATTTTAAACTTGGTCAAGGATTGGGTAAGCATCTAAATTGAAGTGGGAAAATGGGAGAACGGAAAAGTAGATAAGGTCTTAAAAGTATCACCATGGCAATTTGAAAAGATATACAGTGCCTTCTATGCTATAACTGTTGCAAAGTTTTTTGTTTTGTCAATTTAATGATTTATGGCCAATTTCCCATCCTTTAATTTTGTCTTTTATTATGGATTTACTCATGTTGTGGCATAGTGAACAGCATATCAATGAGGAGAAGATTTTGAATGCTGTTAGCATAGAGAAGGATGTTGATGGCTTCCATCCTTTAAATATTGGATGCCTGGCAATGCAAGGAAGAGAGCCTCTATTTGTACCTTGCACACCAAAAGGATGCATAGAGTTGCTGCTTCGATCCAGAATAGATATGATGGGGAAAAAAGCAGCTGTGATTGGCTGTTCCAATATTGTTGGAATACCTGCTGCTATGCTTTTGCAAGTATGTTTTTCTTGTAAAAAACAATTCCCTCTGACATCATGCTATTGATACAACTTTACAATCCTTTGTCTTTTTACCCAATTTTTATATTTATTGATTTTTAATGAGCCTATTGTGGCTTTCTTCATCTATGTATGGAATAGCCTCACATGGAGAATCCTTATTCTCTATTGTTTTTATTTTGGCAGAGGCACAATGCAACTGTTACTATTGTCCATTCTTACACCAAAAATCCTGAAGATATTACACGCAAAGCAGATATCATTATTTCTGCGGCAGGTGTGCCAAATTTGGTTCGTGGCTATTGGCTGAAACCTGGTGCAGTGGTAATTGATGTTGGCATAAATGTAATGGAGGTATGGCAAGCTTTGGCCAGCTGTTTTCTACCCTGAATTTGTTTTCAAAAGATGTTTCTGATAGAGGAAGTAAAAACTTTTGCTGGCATTTTTTCAGGATCCTAATGATGAGAGAGGATACCGATTAGTTGGTGATGTTTGCTACAAAGAGGCTTCAAGAATAGCTTCAGCAATAACTCCTGTACCTGGCGGTGTTGGTCCAATGACTATTGCCATGCTTATGTCTAACACTCTAGAGTCAGCAAAACGGACATTTGGTTTGATTTGAAAATTTGTCCCTTGGTCAGCCATTTGCAATGGTCTTCAGATTTGTTATGATGACAACGTTTAATATACATTATGCTTTATCTTTTGCGTGTAGTACATCATTGAAGTTGTTATTGTCTCCATTCTTGTCTTCAATGTCCTTCAGTTCATAAAGAGTTTTCTCATTCTCCTTTATCTTCTCCATCTACAAAAATAAGATACTAGCACTTGCACCAAAAGGAGGTGCAAGGGTTACGTGGATAGATTACATATAGTAGATTCTTGAGTTCGAGAAAAGATTTTTGTAACCTTTTATATGGAAATATTGGTTTCAAGTTAAAGTTTGTTTGCAAGCGTGGGGTGAGGAATATTTCAATTTTGTTTTTAAACTCAGACATGAAGAAAGGATAGAACAAAGCCCATGTCATTTGTCTACTTGAACTTCTAACTATGATTTGGACCTGTGCAACTTGTTCCACTATTGCATTGTCCTTTGTGTAGGCATTGGACCTCAATATTAAAGACAAACAAACAATACTTCATAACATAGAATACTCAGAAAGATATGGCCTTAACGGAAGCACATATAGAGACGCTTTTAAGAAGGCTTTACCCAATATCACTTACAAAGATCCGAAATCTCACATTCAACGCATTGCTAATGGAGACACTTCTCCCATCCTTTCTATTCTCCCGTTCACGCAAATTCTTAGGAGGTATAGTGTGGCATAGCTATGGTATGGTGTCTTCTTTTTTTCACACAATTATTTCTCTTAAAAAGATGCGTACTTTGTGGAGTTCAGGGACCTCCAGGGAGAGCAAAAGTTGTTGCCACTTACAATCACTCTGCCCTAATTTGTGAAATAATTACAATAAAGATGAATTTAGTTTACTCTAAGACTCTAAACTCCCTCGGGGTGGGCCCGTAGGGCTTCCTCCAAGATTTAAAGACCCTATACGTAATTTGCCATTTCAAGAAGCCACGACTTCAGAGTTTTGCCCAATTCAATGTAATTTCCACGAATATTAATATGATTGATAACAAAACTATTAAAAAACCCTGTTAGATGTCTTTTCAACATGTCTTATTTAATTTTTACTCAGCTATTTCTTAACCTTGGATTCTGCGGTGTGCCCATGATACCCAAGAAAAACAGTTATGATCTAAATGAAGACCAAAAAAATGCAAATTAGTTTTATTGAAATTTAACCATTAATCAACTATAAATTACGTGAATTTGCACAACACCCACGATGATTGTAAAAAATCGTATACAGTGGAGCTTTGAAAAATGATAATGGGAAATCCATGCATTTTATGTTTGTGAGAGACGGAAAAAAAATGGCAGGAGGATTGGTGCAGCGCTCAGTTATGACCATCTTATATATAAGCGAGGGGGTTTAGAGATGCTTCCTGTTGTTATGCATGGGCTCGACTGAAGGAAAATAATGTAGCCATTCTTTCGGGGCCCCTGGCATGTGTTTTGGTGTTAAGGCTTGTGGACATGGGAGACAAAAGTGGAGCCATGTTGGGAGCCTTGTACTGGATTTTTATCTGGTGGATGACGGAGTGGTGCCCATCGCGATCACATCATTGGTGCCTCTGTATTTATTTTCGCTGATGGGAATACAAAAGGCAGATTCTGTGGTGAAATCGTACATGAACGACGTGATAGCGTTGGTGATCGGGAGCTTCATTCTGGCGATTGCAGTGGAGTATGGTATACACAAGCGGCTAGCATTGCATATGGTGGTTGCCTTCAGTAGGAAGAAGGTAAGCCTACCCCTCTTGTTGCTCGGCTTCTGTGGAGCCACGACGTTTGTGAGCATGTGGATGCATAATGTGGCAGCAGTGGTCATGATGATGCTTGTTGCTACTAGCGTTCTAGCCCGCCTAATGGGTGCCCAGGGTTCTTCTGCGATTCCTACTTTCGGAAAAGACAATAAGGGCTGCGATGAAGATGGGTTAGTTCAAGAAGAATAAGTAGTTCATGGGGACTTGGTTATGTCCTGCAAGGCAGTTGTGCTGGGTGTGACATTCGCTACAACCATCGAGGGGATGACCACGCTTACGGGAACTGGTGTGATCTGATTCTTATGGGGATTTGGGAGCTATTTTCCTTCAGTCGAGCTATGTTAACCATGGCTGTCGTCAAAATAAGACGAACCAAAAAAATCTCCCTAAACTGCTGCTTCAATCTATTACCAGTAAACAAAAAAGGGTTTCATAACTATTTTTACAATTCCAGACAACTTTATTTATAGTTGCACATCAAATCAAACGAAATCAAATATTGAGATCTACATTTATCGTTTAAAAAATTGCACAAATCTTTTCTCATTCATCAAACGATATGATTTTTTACAGTTGTAAGATTTTTGCAGCCTTTTCTCATTAAGAGATTAGACATTAAAATCATGAGAAAAGATTTGTATTTTTTAAATGAATATATTGGTTGCAAGTTAAAATTTGTTTTTAGGTATGATCTGACTGAAAGTTCCGGGTGAAAGCTACCACAAAGAATAGTTTGTCGATTAATTAAATGCAGCACCTTAATTGATTCCAGATATCTGAAAATGGTTAAACGATGAATAAAAGTGGTTTTCAAAGTGTGAGAAAAGCCTATCGGCTAATAACTAGCAATCCCATCTTGGGCTGTAATGGGTATGCTGAAGATAATATAGTGATTCTTGTGTTAATCTTGAATATTAAAAAATGGAAAATCTGATCTAAGCCGTAATGTAAAAATGGGTAAAGTAAATGGTAAGGAGAGTTTGTCTTTCTCGAAAGAGCGGAAACAGTAACGGAATGTTTAGAGAGTGGAAACAGAAAAAATATTTTCTTTCGGAAACAAAATAATAAATACCATGAGTCAATACCTATTTATCCTTAGCAGCCACTAAATTCCTTCATATATTATCATGTAGGAAACTTGCCCTTATATATTCAACTGATAAGATCCTAGGAACTAGGAATCTATATCTATTTGGTACTCTGAAATAATTTTTTAACAATATTTATGTTGTCTACCTATGAAGTGCATAATGGAGATAAGAAAATGGAGGAGAAATCAAGCTGATTGCAACAACAGTCTTACCAGATGAGAACACCTCTTACAAAAGTACATAAATTACATCATTTGCAAATAGACCTTAAACCTTTAACCATAGAACTAATAATCAATTTTTTTTTCTTGGAAAATGGTCCTTCCAGGCCCCACTTTAGGGAGCAGGGAGGTGAGTTTCATATTGAATCCAAAATTTTCTGTTGTGTATCTAGATTGTAGATGACACTAAATTTTAGCGAACTTTGGAAAGAATGCATGAACCATGCCTAACAAGTTCTCCAAACCATGAAGCGATGTAAGCTATATACCAGTTCAAAGAAGTGTTTTTTCGCTGTGAATCAGATAAATACATATAATATTCGTAGCATAACTTAATCAAAATTGACTCAGCAAATGAAAATCATAAATGGAATTCAATTAATCATGAGCAAAGTCCATATTGGTTCTAAACATATTCAGGTCCTCCGCAAACTCAAATTGCACAACACCATAATAAATGATCAACATCTCTTCAATAGTTTCACCTGAACAACAATAATAAATGAGGAATAACTTAATAAGCAATCTACTCGGAACCATGATGAATAGAGAGCTAACCATGCCATGTTTCCATCCTCAATTTGATGACCACTTAAAAATGGTGAACATAATGATAGTATCAGGTTTAATGCACATAAAATCAAAGCGTACCTTTCATTCAAAATAAATATAACAAATCTCTGCTACAGAACACCACAATCATCAAGTTCATTTAGAGATTTAACTTTCAAAGAATGTGGCTGTAGCTTACCATGTTTTGCCAGAAACAGAAGCTCAATCAACACAAAAGGAATCTTAGAAAGCAACAAGGTTTAATGAGCAGCTCCAGCATATTAAACAAGTGAATATTTTTTCTTTAGTAAACTAATGTCAAACCAAGCAGTGCCATGACAAATATCAAACACCATGCAATATGTGCTCTGCAAGGAAAATATGTACGTTGTTTTCCATGAACATCAATTAAAAAGATAGAATAGCATACACATCCTGCAATCCTATCTTCCCGGGCTTCCCGGGCTGGTTTTTCAAAAATTTAGCATCATGGTGTAAAAATGGAGGAAAATTGAAGAAGGTTTGTAAAGAAGAATGTAGTAACATATGAAGCTGATCCAATCTGTGTTGTGGAAACCATTGCATTTACAGCTTTAGCTGCAGTAGGCATACATTAAAAATTAAATAAAGTTGTAGGAAAAGTGTCATAAAAATAGCTTATATATTGATTAATTTTGGGAGCTGCTATTCTTTGTTCTATTCAGGACATTGAAGAAGTATAAGAATGTGCTATAGAAACCATTGTATTTACAACTTCAACATCATTTTCCATACATGCAAGTTTGTGTCATGCCAATCCCTTGCATTTTTCTTTACTATTCAGTATGTGATAGAAGCTGTAGCAATCATTGCAATTACAGCTTGAGCTGCATTTGGTATACACTAAATATAAAATAAAGTTTTCAGGAGAAGTGTCATAAAAATAGCTTAAATATTGAAACAACCACAGATATATTGAAAAACCACAGCTAATAAAGATATTTTTTTCATCTCCATGTAGCATATCAATGCTAATTTGAAGTAAGGTTTTTAAGCATGGATTGAACTTCTTGTGAACTTCATTCAAATAGAAGTGCCAATCCTTTTTGTCAACTTTATCATGAAGAAGCCCACTAAAGATTTGAAGAGATAGAGGTAAAAGTCCACTCACTTCCACAAAACTGTCAACCAATTCTTCATAACCACGACATGGATTTGCTTGGCTAAAAGCATGCAAAAGAAAACAACTTTCTACAATTTTCGAGGCTCATGTCCCTCATCTTATAAAAACAAAAACTTTAAGTAATAGAACAAATTGTTGGAATAATGGATGCATAGGTGGCCTTGATGAAGCTGCAGACTTCAATGGAGGACCTTTGCTAGGAAGAAATATTCACCCACACATAAAGTATGATAATGGCATTCAAAATAGAGATTCTATTATGATGATCTGGATACTTTACAAAGAGTACATATGCCTGATTATATAGGCAAGTGCTAAACCTAAAATGCAAAGGATGTTGCCAAGTGTTCAAATCACACTTCATGTGACAACAAGAAACCCTAACCAACTACCTAGGGAATGATAACAAGATGGAGATAAGTTCTAGAAAAGACAACTCATCTTCTAGAAGGGAATCTTATCTCAACAACATTATTAAATCATTAAAAGTTAACCTAGGACTAATATGATTAATTAACCCTAAGTTAACTTATGCTAGTGTAATAAATAATTAAGTACACTAAGACAAATTACAATTTAACTTATGAAAACAAGACATTGTAAAAATGAAATGGAAGTAGTAAAGAAAAATAAATGAGACTAAAAATATGCGATATCAAAACGTAGAACTAGGATATATTTACAATGTTGAAAATGAAGTGTTTTTTATGTAATTTATAATACGCAGTACAAGAATGAAAGCAATCAAATATAATAGTATAACTAAATGATCTGTAAGCTTGTGACATAAAGAAGGAAAATGAGTCATCATAACATTGAAAAATGAAGGACACATTGTTTTGCATAGGTGTACTGAGGCATTTTATACCCAAAAATGCATATCGATGAAAAATATAAGTTTTGAAGTTTCAGACATAGGTTCTAAAATTTTGAAAATTACGGTACTAAATTTTTTAAATATCTATGTTCGTATGGAGGAAAGATGGTGGTGAAAATTTAGACTAAAACACTACATTCAGTAAGTTTTATGTTTTAAACACAGTCGTTGTATTTAGATTTGTGATTGTTGTACAAATTGGAAATAGGAAAAGATAGTCTAGAAAGGTGAGCAACTAAGCAACATAAACTTCAATTGTCTTGTGTTTGTTGGGCTTTGCAGGAGGAAGCTTGGGAATGTTTACATTGAGCACTTCATCTTGACATCTGGCTGAAATGGCCTCCATATTGCAGTAGTTAGGCAGGATAAATTTTCATGTAAATTTGCTGACCCTGCGCTCCATACGGATTAATTTGACATGATCGTCCTCCTCCTTCTTTCGCTCTCCAATGATTGTTAACACACTCTCATCTTGTACTTGAACCTATTTGTTTTAAAACATGCAACAATCACTTGGTTAGTCTTAGTGGCGAGTGATTAGAAGCTTTTTCATCCCCAAGATGCACAAAAAATTGAGGTTTTTAGTGGTTTAAAATGGAAATACCTTGATGTTGTCGCTTTGAAGGCCTGACATGTCGAATATGAAGACATAATAGTTGGGATACTCTTTGATATCAACATGAGTGGAATCCATGGCCATGTTGTCCAAAATATAATTGTGCGTGGGGTTATTCAGGTATTTCTCCATATTGTTAGGGACTTGAAGAAGCTCGGGAGCAAAGCTAAACAGGGGCTCCATCTCTTCTCACGATTTTGCATCGCCATCATAATTCATCTTAAAATCAGTCAATAGTATCCAAATGCTAAATAAACTTTTTAAAAATTACAGAGAAAACATAAATGAATACCCTTAAAAGGGATTGGAGAGAACATTTACTAGGTTACTAATTGCTAAATTCATATTAATGTTCAATTTTGGGATTTCAAAGAAATAATAAGTTACCAATGGTCCATTAGTTTGTAGTGCTTAGATAATGAGGAAATAATGTAATTGAGTAATAAGAGGAGGCTGCAGTAGAGGAAAAAGATTAATATAATTTACAACAACTAATGTATTTGCAAACTTGTTGGAAGAAAGATGATCTATTGAGAGTGAAACGAAGGGTGTTTTATTTCCTACAGTGGCATACCAGTCATGCAATGTTGATGCTTCGAACAATCTAGGATTTATGACAAATGTAGTTGAAAATATAGTATCAAGAGATTTTCCACGCCAGGAGGTTATACGTCTAGATATGATGAAGCTAATAGGAGGAGGTGGTAGAAGAGGTAAAGTAGATAATTCTGTACCTTAAAACTCACAATGACGACAACCTTATTTGAAATTCCCAATAACCAAACAATTTATACAAAAGCACGATTAATATCCAACAAGTAGGCTATTACCAAAGAATTCGAAAAGAGATGAATGTTATTGTCCTAAAGTTATTGATTTGGATATTGAAGGGACTTGTAGGAATTTAGTAATAGTGCTTTGATAGCATGCTAAAATTTAGCATAGAGTTGCCGATTTTGTAATCTAGGGTCAAAAACCATTAACCTTGGATTAGAATTATAGTAACATCTGAAATAACAATAAATTGTATGATTTCTAAAGAAACATAAATTTAAAATATTTGAGTAAAATAAACTAACAAAATGGCCAAAAGTTAATAAAAAATGTAGCACATAAAACCACACTTGGAATACTAATTATACACAAAATTTCCAATGCTCAACAAGCACCATTAATCACTAAATTAATGTGTAAATCATCCTAATATTATTTAGTGTTAGCAATATTAACAATATATCAAAAACATTGAATGATAATTAGATGAGCAGAAAAATAAATGAGAACTGGAACAAAAAATATATTAATTTGGGCAAGTTGTACATGGCATGCTCTCTTGAGAGGGATATAGTTGGCTTTCTCCCATTAGCTATCTCTATGTTGATGAAATCTGACAATACAAATATACATGAGACCAAAAAATATTGTCCAAAATTTAGGAAAAATAAATGTCACACAGTCTTATCATTGATGGTCACTGATACTTTTGCAGTTAAGCAGTTGTGCTTATCTATTCCTCACCAGGTGCTCTATGTATCGGCTGGTCTTTGACTTTATCAGTCTTCTGTAATGTTTTGTTTTGCTTAATACAAAATATTAAAAACTGGAAAGAAAAGTGCAGATACTTTTGTTGTTAAGCAGTTGTGCTTGTCTATTCCTCACCAGATGTTCTATGTATTTGTTGGTCTTTGACTCTATCAGGATTTTCTAATGTTTTGCTCTGCTTAATAAACAAACATTATCATTTGAGTAGGTGTTAAAGAAGAAATCTCTTTAAACTGTGATTAAAATGAACATACTTGTACTTATTGATTACCTGAATTAAAGTAGGGCAGTTCAAATAGTTGATGTTGATAGTTCTGACAGTCGAGCTTCCTCACGAATCCTACGTGCAACATATGGGCTTTGTTTCATGTGTGTGTATCTTTCGAAAGTGAATGGCAGGTGGATGCGAAGGACGAAAAGATGAGTGACTCTGGAAATCGCCGTGAATGTCAAGCCCTGCTGATCAATGTTGCCGATGTCAATGGTGGCCATCTGAAGTGTGAGCCCTTGTGATTTGTGGATAGTTAACGCCCATGCCATTTTAAGTGGGATTTGGCGTCGACCACCACGACTAATGGGCGTAATAGGGACATCTTTGGGATTGTTTGTATCCTAGGCAGGCCCAATGTAATTATGGAATTGAACAACAACAAAGAAAGGGAGTTGGGGTGGTTTATCAGTCTCCTTGTAGATTATCTTTTGTACTATGCCAAGAGCTCCAGTAACAAGGCCAGTATCCGTCCACTGATTACAAGATAACATAACCTTTTGGTTGACAAAAAGTAGAATCTTAGGTTGGACTTGGTCATCATCTGGATTTGAGGTGAAAGAGCTCCCTATTTGCTCAGTAGTGGCAATGGCAACAAGCTATGCTAGAGACAACAAAATACGTTTATTATGGAGTGAAACCTTTTCATTGGTTGCATAAAGATGTATATATGATACGAAAGCAATTTGTTTAGTAGGTGATAGTGTCGAGCTTGACCTTGACATTAATAGTTGCCAATCTGCAATAGTAGGTTCAGCCTTTCTTAAATTGCATAAGAGATCACATAATAGAAGTTGAGTGGGATCCTCTCTCGCTTGACGAAATATTTTGTTTAGTGTAACAATAGTTTGGAAGCTACGCCATAGTGTGCCGCCATAGAAAGTAGAAGAGTACATAGGAATTTCTTTGACCGGTGCTAGTTGGCCGAGGTCTCCAAAAAGAAGTATTGAGCGGTCTCCAAAAGGGCTTTGGTTGTTTGTTGGGAAAATTTCGCGTAAGCGATAGTCGATTCGCTCAAGTAATTTGGGACCGATGAAGGTCATTTCGTCTATTAAAATGTAGCGAACAAAGTGCAATCTCTCTTGGAAGCTTGCTAGTGTTTGGCCCTGCAAGGGAGCAAACTCTTTGATAGGGATGTGTAGTGCTGAATGAATAGTCGATGCTCCAATGTTGAATGCTGCAACACTTGTTGGTGCGAGAAGTAGTAGTGATGTTTGCTCGGTTGGAGCAGAAGAATCTAGTGCATATCTGAGTTGTTTAATTAGGTGTTATTTTCCAGTTCTTGCAGTTCCTTGAACTATAATTTTGAGTGGTGGTTGGTAAGTAATGGAGGATAGGTGTGACAACACTAAATCCAGTGTTTTCTTTTGTTCTAATGAAAGGTTGTGTTGGCTATTTACAAAGGGCGGAACAGGGACTTGATATCTTGTGCGGTTTGAGTCTACAAAGTTGGATGCTACATTGAGTTATATTGGATTTATGAAATGAGTATTCCAATTATGGTTAAGGTCTAATTCACGGTTGCCTAGCATGTCAAGCGCATCCAATTGGAGTGGATGGCCTGGGTGAACACTTGACAAGACTTTCCACTCATATTGGTTGCATTGATGTGGGGGTTCTGCATCGTCTGATGGAGAGTCAGGTTCTGCATTAGAGGTTGTATTTGGTTGACTGCGTCGAGCATGCCATGGATGGTAAGTGCATGCCATCCTATCCCATTGTGCCAAAATTTGAGCTGGTGTGGAACCAAGGTCAATTGCAATGTTACGAAAAGGTTTGTAGAGAACCAATTCACTCCAACAGAAGTCATGGAATCTTGGGTCGTCTTTAGAGGGAATGCTTGTGAAGCGAGGGGAGACTCGAACAACTGCTTTAGAGGAGCGCTCTTTCCATTGGTTCACTTTACGTGTTGTTCTAAAGCTCCATTTTTGAGTCACCTCTATCAATGGCATTGCCTCTAGACTAATAGGACAAGCCATGTATGCATCAATGTAGTTTGTGTACGGTGATGTACATGTGCCTGAGAGTGGAATGCGTTGATAGTTTTTTTGGTTGACATTTAAAGAAACAAATGTTCGGCTACACAAGCAGAGTGGTAGTTTTAAGAGAAGGTGGCAACTCTCTTCAGCACTAATATCACGATCCACAAGGTTGTCAACAAGAATTTTCTTAAAAGCTATTAGGGCTGGCTTGTCAGGATCAAAAGTTGTTGAAATACGAGAAAGCATTGCATGGTATGTTTCGGATTTGGTTTCCGCTTTAGCTGCATATTTCGTGATATACTTGAGCACTGCATCTATTGAGAGAACGGGTTGGCAATCTACATTTGCGTGCCAAATGGAGAGGATAGTGGGGTTGTGAAGATTAACTCGGTCATCATTACGAGCAGGGGTGTGCTTTGGCTATCCACTCTCATTTGAGAGTGTTGAATTATTTTGCATGGTCCAACGGGCTTTATAGCAGCATTTAATGATACCTCCTTTTCTCCGCAAGCATGTTTGCAAGGTACAACGTGTATGGCGCTGAACACAATTGAGCAATTCATTGTAGTCATCTGAAGGGGTGGACAACATAATCATTCTTGTATACATTAGGCAGGGGTTGTTTAAGGAGGACCTTGGAACTGTTGCAATTGAGCTTTGGTTGGGACGTGGTTCCAAGCAGAGACATAGTTGTCAATGTAGTCGATTGCATGTTGTATTGATCCAAGATTATTCCATTTCAATCTAGCAATATCGGGTTCTTTGAGCCAAAGGAAACCATGGACATGTGCAGAGCCACAGTGTTGCCATTCATACCTAGACACAAAAAATACTATTAAGCAAATGATGAATTAAAGAAGTAAATATAAAATATTGTGGAGTGAATTTACCTGTACCAGTAGTCATTTGTGCAAAGAATATTTTCCAAAACCTCCTCATGAAATGTAGTAAATCGGTGATGCATGTAAAGTGCACAGAGGTGTGGCTTTTGCACTATATTTTGGATCCTCCACCGAGTAGCTGTTGAAGGATTTGTTGGTGTGGTTGATGGCATGGCATTGTGTAAATCTGGCCATTTAGTATTTGCATCACTAAGGGTGAAGAATATAGTTGGACAACCAACTTGAATAACCATGTCTAATCGCTCCCCCCTGCGAAGAGTCTAGAAGGGGCGGGTACCACAAATTTTTGAGCCGAACCGCATAACCTGGTCTACAAGATGTTCATCGGGGAGGTCCTTGAGTCTTTGGCGCAAGTCAAATATTATTGTTGGTAGTCTACTTTCGAAGTGTTTTTGAAAAAATACGGAAGTTGTGGCCTGGCTACGGTGATGCATAAGAATATTAAGTATGAAGTATCTAAATCGTGGGTGTTGGACGAATCTATTATCATGGTATCGAAGAAGATGGAGAGCATATTCATGTAGCTTGACCTCTTTCATACTTTGTTGATTGAATGCAGCTCTTCCTTTTGGAAACAATGTCGGGAATTCCATAACAAACAAGCCTTCAGTGGGGTATTCATTGAGAGGTGTAAGAGAAATTGGTGGCCAATCAATAGTAGGAGTTGGTCGTCCCTCCCCTAACTGCAACATGGCTCATAATTCTTGCACTTCAGTATGTGCAGGGGGCAGGTTTGCGACAAATGAAGTTGTTGCTTCCGCATTCTCTTGCAATCATTCTTTGGTTATATTATTTGTCTCCATGAAGCTAAAATCAAGGGGTTTGAAGTTGAGACTGTTGCATTTAGAAGCTCAGAGATGTCAGTGGAGGAAATAGGCAAGGATAAGAGAGAGGTCTCATCTAATTGGACATCTTTGTAGTAGGGGTCATAACGGATCTTATATTGCAAAGCCTCGTGAACATGTGCTCTGCAAACATAGAAATTGTAGTGTTGGGAGTCAATATTTTTCTTATTGACTATGAGTATATCCAAGTCATGTATATGGCGTGGCAAGTAATTGGCAATTACTGTAATATCCTGAGGAAAAAAAATAGTGTGGCCACTGTATTTTAGTTGTCCCCCTCTTGCATAAGTAACTTGGAGAACAGGGCTAACTCTTGATATAAGCATTTCTTCAATTTGAGTTAGGCATTGTAAACAAGTAGGCTACTCTCTAGGGACCATGTTGTTCCACTGTGAGAAGCAATTGCCATTTGTTTCTGAAATGCATCGTGAACAAGAACTACTACCATTTAATAGCCTAGTCCTTATTCTTGGACATCGTTCCATGCATACTTGGCATGCTGATATGTTTGATAGGTTGTCCAACTTTGAGCGGAAAGAATTCCTAGCGATGTAATAGTTTGGAGGAAATAGTGGAGGATGGAGATTTTGGGAGGGAGAGCAAGGGTGAAATGTAGATTGCATTTGAGGTGGTGGGGGTTGCACTAGGGGAGGGTAATTGGAAAGACAAGGCAGGGGTGTGGAGGAGCTTGCAAGGTTACTTTGATGGTTTTCTCTACTTCGTCTATTAATAGAATCCTTATTTGCATGGTACCATAATCGTTTTAGATGGTTATGATGAGACCGTTGTGCCTCCATACTTTCAGCTTGGTTTTCCATGGTAGTGGTGCTGAGGAACAAACCAATGCAATATTATTTTGCAGAAGATAATGAGAAAGTTGAAATAACACGTTTAAGTTAGGTGAGTAAAATTAGCAAGAATACAGATGAAGTAATAATCATATTACAAAACATGTGCATTAGAAAACATTGTCATATCAAAAAAGACTTTGTCTTCAATTCATTTGTTATCTTAGGCACACATAATTACATATGGTGGTATGGAAAACAACAAAATTTGTACTACACAAGCAAAGACTATACAGTATTGTCGAAAATAAGAGGTACTTGCAAACTTTAAACAGGTTTAATTGTTGTAATTACAAAGCTTGGTACTTCTTTCCCAACAAAAGAAGTCATTGTGATGGCCACTTCAAAGAGAAATTGGTGCCCTACAACTTGATCTAGCACATGTTTAGTTGCATCAGTTTCAGCCATAAGTAGTTGAAGATTTTTAGCAAAAACTCCAAACAAGTTGTTTGCGGGTCCCTCGAATGCAGTAACTTTAACAAGAGAACCTGTGCCATCGTCCAAGTCTACTTTGACCATGTAGCTAAAGTCACATCCAAGGAGATCAATAGAACACTTTGGGCAATGAAAGCTATTGGGTTTCTTTTGTACAACCTTCTTCTTACATTTTTTATTGCCCACCAGAAGAGGACAAGAGAGGTAGTAAAATTTTTCCAAGTGGACCTTTGATATGCTTTCTTTTACACAAACATTTTCTTTTCTAGGATAGTTTGTACTATTGATCGATGCAATCTCAATTGGATTTCCAAACTTGTTGGAAGAAAGATGATCTATTGAGAGTGAAAGGGTGTCTCACTCCCTACAGTGGCATACCAGTCATGCAACGTTGACGCTTCTAATAGTTTTGGATTTATGACAATTGTAGTTGCAAATATGGTATCAAGAGCTTTTCCACACTAGGAGGTTATACGTCCATATTTGATCAAGATAATGGGAGGGGTTGGTAGAAGAGACAAAGTAGATATTTCTTTACCTTCAAATTCACAATGACGACCCCAAAGAGTAACATCAATGCTCAAGCATGACATGCCTGTGATTGTTGCATTGCACTTTACTATTTCAGTCACATCTCTCTTACGGATGGTTGATGCAGGGGAGATAGACAAAAGTATGCCGAGAAAATCAACAATGGAATTAATAGGTAGTGATAGTAGGGAATCTATGCTTTTGATATGCAAGCTATGCATGGGGATTGTAGAGTCTACACATGGTGAAGGAGTAATTGTTGATGATTTGTGTAGGAAAATTTCAAATGAGTTCATTGAGCTACTATATTTTTTATTAGCAACTTGTATGCGACCATTACAAATAATGTATACACAATTAGAGTGCACAACATTATAGAATTCATCAACAAGTTCATTGAAGCATGTGACATGTATGTCAGTGCCTTCTTTGTCAATGAAGTCAAAACCACAAAATTTTCCTTCTCGGTTAGCATTGTGAAACTCATGGATTGGACTCTTTGTTAATACTCTACCCACAATGGACCAACGCTTATAGTATGGGGTTAAAGATTTGATGGGAAGTATCTCAAGAGCGGGTATGGTTGGTTCTTGGGTAGATATTGCATATTGTTGTAATCCAAACATGCCTTGGGAGCTAGTAGATGGCAAATGACTTGTTGCTTGCAAAAGAGGAGTTAGAGTGTCAACAAGTGGTGCTTTATTCGATACCATTTCAAGACTATTGATAATTATAGCCCTGTAATGTAATTGTAGGAGTTGAGAAAATACAACACCACAAACCCCGAAATCACCTGCATGCAAATAACCTATCACAAAAGAAGAGATGGAGACAAACAAGCAAGGGTTCTCTGAAAACTGAAAATGTATATATTGGAGAGAATGAATTGATATGAAATACAATGGGATCAATCCTTATAAAAAGGAGATCATGCAAACCCTAATAAAACCCTAATAGGAAAAACCCTAATAGAAGCCCTAATAGGATAACATTTAATAATTAATATAATTATTAAATGTCACTTTATGCAAACTAACGTGAAATCTTAAGAAGGGAATAAAGGTAACTTAATCAACATAATTAAGTTAAGACCTTTACCCTAACACCCCCCTTTAAGATGAGCAACAGTGCAACTACAAACAAATGCAGAAAAGCAAAGGTAACTACAATGCAAGAAGGCAATATGGGTCCCGGCAACTAGGCCAGATCAGGTACCCAAATACAACCAAATCTCTGTAAAATGGAGAAATAGAGAAAACCTCAAGGGAAAAAGCTCTACTCCAAAAAGAGATGCAGAAATCCAAGAAGAAAAACATCACTGAAGCAGAAGAAGCTGCAAACAACTGTTGAAAGATGACTGCTATGGTGCTGAAGAACCTCCACTGAAGATAAGATGATTAGGATCAAAAGGACAACAATCTATATGAGTGCCCCATATGACACTACTCAAATCAGATGGCAAACAAAGGCAAACACCTAGAACGAAGATACAAAATCTGCATGAGTGCCCCAAACGACACTACTCGAATCAGATGGCAAACAAAGGCAAACACCTGGAACGAAGATACAAATGGAATAAGTACCAATAGTTTGTCAAGAAGACAACAATTTGCATGAGTGCCCCAAACGACACTACTCGAATCAGATGGAAAACAAAGGCAAACACTTGGAACGAAGATACAAATGGTACAAGAACCAATAGTCTGAAACACTGATCAACTGAGAATGGAAGATTCCTTCCAAGGCGAAACCAAGGAAGCATTAGCACGAACAGTATAATACCCCCCCATAATGCTGAACTGGGAGCCTGACAGATCAACTGAAATGGTGCGCAACACCCTGTAGTGCATGAAGAAGATACAACATCTCCTCTGAAATACGGTTCCAACGTCACTGAGATTTCGAAAAACGGAGAAACTGATCAAAAGTTATGAGCTTGAGACTGAAAATATCCCCTTTGTCTTTAACTGGCTATAGAATGCACCAACGGAAAAAAGAAGTGATGAAACGCACACCACTAGAAAGATGAGAAAACCAGCTTTCCGACGATATTTTGTTTGCCAAAAAACGATATCGTATGCCCAAGTTAGGGCCTCTGGAATAAATCAGCTCCAAAGAGGGAAAAAACTAGTGTTGGGTTAAATTTGACGGTCATACGGCCGTCGCAGTAAAAACACTAGGTTAAATTTGATGGCCAAATGGGTGTCACCGTAAAAGTGCGATTGGGCTATTACAGAAAAAAATTGTTTTTTATATAAAAAATAAAAATAAAAAAACATTTGATTTTAAAAAAATCATAAAAAAATATTTTATTGAAAAAAAAAATAAAAAAAAAAAATTTATGGGGTGGGGGAGGCACGTGGGCCCACCCCCACCATACCCCTTGCAACGCAATGCGGGTACACTGCGTAGCACTGCGTAGGGTACACTGCACAGGTACTCTGCTGGCCTACGCAGGGAGCCCGCAGGCCTAAGCAAGCCTTTAAAAGGCTTAAATAATTTCGGCCGAAAATAAACTTTTTTCTTGATTTAAAAAAAAAAAGAATATACAGTAATTTTTCGAAAATAAAATGACAGAAAAAAACGATTTTTTTTTTTTACCAATAAATGGACGGCCGTACAGTCGAATTGTAAAAAAAATTTGCTTCAGATTTCGACTTTGTTCAAAATGGACGAATGAACAATCAATTTAGGGGTTTTGGACCGTTGCGAACGCAATGGCGATGTCCGTTTGAGCTGAAAATGCTTCGAAATTGCAGGTATGCCCTAGATCAAGAAAACAAACCCCAAACCCTTGAAGCTCCAAAAATCTTCAAAACAAGAACAGGAAGCAACAAGTGTGGAGCTCTGGTACCATGTAGGAGTTGAGAAAATACAACACCACAAACCCCGAAGATCACCTGCATGCAAATAACCTGTCGCAAAAGAAGAGATGGAGACAAACAAGCAAGGGTTCTCTGAAAACTGAAAATGTATATATTAGAGAGAATGAGAGAATGAATTGATATGAAATACAATGGGATCAATCCTTATAAAAAGGAGATCATGCAAACCCTAATAAAACCCTAATAGGAAAAACCCTAATAGAAGCCCTAATAGGATAACATTTAATAATTAATATAATTATTAAATATCACTTTATGCAAACTAACGTGAAATCTTAAGAAGGGAATAAAGGTAACTTAATCAACATAATTAAGTTAAGACCTTTACCCTAACAGTAATGATGTAAACGATTTAGGAACATCACATCAGTGAATGAAAGCAATATTAAAAAATAGAGTAAGGTTGGACGTACGTGTATTTGTCGAAAACTTTGGATGTATATTCTGTAAGGTGGATAATAGACCCAATGACCATCGCTTTTTTGACAACAAGATTGTTGAAATGGGTAGGAAGCAAAGTAGGATGGGTATGGACACCATTAGAGAGTTCAACCTGGTACTTGACATCTATTGAATGAGCATGTTGTATTGTGTTTATGGACATAACCTGTAATGAAGGGTCAAGATCAAACATGCCTGCAAGAATATCTTCAACGACATTTGGAGTCAAATTTTCCATCGAGAAGGTGAAAGGTAGTTGAAACCTTGTGCCTGCGACGTAGTTGTGAGTGTTAGAATTGGGTTTTATGACACGTCAAATAAAGGTGTTGCTGAATTGTATGAGTGATGTTAATAGGGAAAACCACAATTGCAAGGTAAAGAAGGGAATCGTACAATTGATAATATATTGTCACATATTTTATCTACACGTTTAACAAACCAATGGTTTCTGAATGGGTTAAATTTTATGCAAGCTATATAGTACAAGACGTATTCTGAGTGTTATGTTTAAAAACAATATATGTCAAAGTATTGTGTGTTTAGTTTTTAAGATTTACAAAGACCTAAAAATTTGTTATGGAAACAAGTATTTTAAGTATTTATTGAACATTAATTTCAATCAATGAAATTTGAAATCACACTATCTATGTGCACGGTAAACAAATATATTTGTAATATTGGAGCCCTTTTGGGGAAAAATAGTACAGGAAATTTTTTTGGGGAAAAATAGTACAAGAATTTTTTTTTGGGGAAAAATAGTACAGGAAAAATTTGCAACACTTTCGTGTTCAAAACAGTATTTACAAAACTTATATTGAAAGGGCGTATTAGACACGAGTATAGAAGGCTATATTGTTTCTTTATATTGCAGCCATAAGTAGGCATAGTATAGGCCCAAATTTTTAAAACTTATAATGGACTAAAAGTTGTCAAGGTAACTTTGGAATGCAACGATTATCATAGGAGCTGCAACAGTATTATAGTGTTGATCATACTTTAGCTCCCTTATGAAATTGCACAAACCCTCTAATTTTGCACAGCTAGATTGGTAAGTTGAGACCGAGGCCTGAAGCATCTCGACATCGAAATATTCAATAGGACTTTCTATCTGGCATGCAAGTTTGAGGATGCCAACGATGTCGTGGCAACTATTAGTTACAGTTGTAGAAAGATGTTGAATGGTTGTGTGAACTAAGTTTGGTTTATTAACAGTAGATGATGACCCTTAAACTGCTTGTGTTGGATGCACTGTAATGGACAGGCTTGGTTGCATTGGAGTAGTTGAATGTGTAGCCATGACTCGGCATGAGTGGATGAAATATATGTATAAGTTGGAGTAAAACATATACAGGTAAGCATTAACAATTTAGAAGCAGGGAGTATTATATGTTGCACTTTAAAAACAAGGCTTAAAACAAACATTTCAATCAATATCACATTAGAAAACAGGCAGAGAAATGTAACATATGTGTTACATATGAAATGTATTTCAATATTTAAAAAATCTATTAATTTGATAGATAACAACATAAGTGTTTAGAAAGAAATAAAACACTTTATATTTCTTTGATTTCATTAATTTCTATCAATATGATGTGTTTTTCAGAAATAATCTAGGTCTCCACTATGTTTGTTGTGTTCTAAAGTAAACAAAAAAATTATTTCACAAGTTTTGGAAATATGAATGTGGAAAAGCAAATAGGAATCTAAAAATCTGCTAATTTGATAGGTAACAACAAAAGTGTTTAGAAAGGAATACAACACAACATAGAATGATGTGGAAAGTGACTTACCATAAGATTTTGGAAAAAATGTGTCTTGCTGCCAATGATGCGGAAGAGATAAAATGGGCAGAAGTCGCTTAAAAGTAAGACAAACCAAAACCAATCTGCTCACAGCTGTTGTTTCAATCTATTCACAATAAACAAAAAGTGGATCTAAGTATATTGGAATTGAGAGATTTTGCTGAAACAAAAACGAAAAAGTGAAAAACACCAAATAAACATTAAATTCATTGCACACTTAAAGTGTAAACGTTTGTATTAAAAATCACCAAGTAAACATAAATATCATTGCACACTTAAATTATAAAAGTTTGTACATGAAGAAGCAAATAGGGATCCACCCCCACCCCAAAAACACCATAGAACATACATATTTAGTAATCCTAATCCCAAGCAAATTTTCAATAAAAAAATTGTTACATTTACTTTCAATATATTGACATTTAATTCAAAAATTCAAATTCACTAAGTTTTTTCAATTAATTAGTCTACAATTACTAAAAATCTGTATGTGAAGAAGAAAATAGGGATCTACCACTGTATATTACAATAATATCACATATGAAAACACAAATATAGAACATATGTGTTACAAATAAAAATGTGTGCACTATTGATTACATATTAGAGTGAAATAATTCTTATTACTGTATATATAATACTATAGCCTTCTGTGTAAATTCACCCTTAAACCTTAGATTTATACATTACTTATTTGGTCTGCACAGTATCTAGAAATCTTCCACAAACCAGATGATATACAAAAAGAAAATGAATATATAAACTAAATTCTAAAAAGTAAAACAAACGACATCTCTGGCTTCGAGGTTCTATTTTGTTCAAATTATATTATCAAGTGCAAAATCTGATATGTGTTAGAGATTTTTTTTTATTAAGTATTCTAAAAATCGGTGAGCTATGATTTGATAGTTAAAGTGCAACAACCTTTTGACAAAGGGAAAAGTTGATAATCTCACGAGTAAAAAATAAAATGAAATATGAGCAGAGATATGAGTAAGTATGAACATAAAATTTCGGAGTCTAATTATGAAATAATGAGCATAAATATGAGAACATAATGAGCAAATAATGTTGAAATATGAGAAGCAAATAATGGCACTAACAAATGCAACAATAGTGACATGAAAAGAGCAGAAATAGTGCAGCAATAATACTGTCAAAAGTGCAACAATAATACTCTCAAAAGTGCAGCAATAATAGTCGTATGAGCAACAATAAAAGATTATTGTCACATGGCTAACTCTTGAATAGAACAAGTAGAACTAAAATTCAAGGCAAAATTTTAACAAAGAATCAAAATTAGAACGAACAAGAACAAAGTTTAATTTCACTCATGAGTCTAAGCTATTCATTATTAATATTTTTTGATTAATAAACTAATGAATGTATGGGCATTATATCAATAATAATCTAGATCTCATTACTTGTCAAAAACAAAGCACATGCCTGTCATTTTAATGTCACTGCTAAAATCAAAACTAAAAATTTGACAATGGAATACCATACAAAAATAGTGGAAAGCACTGTTTTAACATATTTTGAGATGGGGCTCTATACAGCTAAATCTAATTTGGGTTTGAGGGATTGTACAAGGGACAACACTCTAAACTGTGTGATTTTAGATGTGATGTGCACATGGAAGCAATATTAACAATATATCAAAAACACTAAATGATAATTAGATGGACAGAAAAATATATGAGTTTGTGCATTTTGTACATGGCATGCTCTCTTGAGAGGTATATAGCTAGCTTTCTCCCATTACCTATCTTTATGCTGATGAAATATGACAATACAAATATACACATAATGCTACAAAGCTGCAAAGGATTGACTGAGTTCCCAAAAAAATACAGCACTAAAATTTATTGCTGCAAAATACAATTATCACATCAGTTTCACCTTGTCAAATAGGTGAATCATTGTACCATTGCATAGATTGCAATGTTGTTGTTCTAGTAACAGTCATATAATCCAAATAAAAAGTAGTTGTACAACATGACTTTCCAAAGCAACCAACTCCTTTTTGTGCTTCCAAGAAAAGGGAATATCATTTTGAACAGGAACAAAAACAACCTTTCATTTGGATACACATGCTCTGATAGGTCCTATAGATGGATTAGCCTAAAGAACACTAGTTATTATCATCATATAATGAGTAAGGGTGCAACTATGTTATTGTAGTGTCTCCTAAACTACTTGAACCTTATATTTTTAATTAAAATTCTGACTATTCTATCATTGTAAAATTAAATTGTTGCCTCAAATAAAATCAATCAACTATTGTTTGGATTGAAATACTACATATTTGACTACACAAATAGTTGAGGATTCCTTCTAGAAAAGCAGATTGAGTTACAAGTGTGAGGAGAAAAGAAGATTTGACTACACAAACAATTGAGGATTTCTTCTAGAAAAGAAGATTGAGTTACAAGTGTGAGGATATGGATGTGAAATTCAGTGCAGCTTAGTTTTAGTTACAATCAATCCACAAAAGGATAGTTTGTTACAAAGAGAGTTAACTGACAGCTGTTTCAATTGATTATGAAGCAAATTTATTAAACATTTAAAATATGTTGTAAGAACATGCATCCTACTGAATGTATGAGAACCATATTGGATAAAAGATTTTTTAGTGGAGATGAATATGCAGTTTATGGATGTTATGTACCATTTTACGACCTTTGCTCAACATGCTTTGCAGCAGTATGACACTATCTTTTCAAGTATTCCCAGAAATTAAAGGCTTGTTTTAGTGCATAACTATAATGTCTTGTATTTTCTTTGCTTCCATTAGATCCACAGTTCCAACAAATTGTTCTTCACAGACTCTTCCTGAGACATGCTATTCAGTTTCATTGCACTCCACAATTGTGGCATTTCAATCCCCACCTTTAGAATCATAATTTAAATCTGCTACCTTTGCTTTAGGATCAGTATTAGCATTATTCCATTCTATTTAACCAACAAGGATAGTAATTTGAATAGTATGTAAATACCAAAAAAAATATAATGCAGGTTAATATGCGGCACCAAAATATAAATTACACAAATTTCAATTTTTGCAGCACATCAAAACCCAAATCACATGCAATTGGGTAATACAAATGTATAAGTCAGTCCTTGAAATAAGATAAATATTACAAATTTAAGAAGAAATTACATCACTAAAAGTGAGTTATAACTATCCCTATGAAATTATAAACCTGTTCAAATAAATAATGTCCAACTCCTTGTTTGATTATTACTCTGTCAAAAAGTGGTACAATCAAACATCTGCTTTCATCATCATCCTCAGAGATGGCGTCGGCTTGAGAGTATTGTCATACAGTTACAAGCGTGTAATCTCTTTGATTTGAACTTTTAGATGGGTGTTTCTTAAATCAACTTGGAAAAGAGTGATTTTATGGGAAAAATGCATATTAAAATCTCCTACAGAGGTTCAATCCATACATATGACAATCCCAAATTCTTTAAACTGCAAGTGCATATGTAATGCTTTAAGCAAATGGGCATTCAAACCCTAACATCCATTTGGGAAGGTGATTTAAATCCTAGCCACTCCAGGGAAAGCAGACACAATGCTAAATGTTGTTTATTCCAGGTCACAAAATGGGTTTATAGTAAATAGAAACAAGACAATTTCAGGGATAGGGCTGTGACTAGGGACCTTTGTCAATTATACAAAAGGCACAATGATGCAAACAGTTCTCTATCTCTAATCTGCAACTTGTTAAATTCACTTCAGATTAAAGAAAAAACGTAACAAACTAAAAAGAATAAAGGCAGAAAGAATTACACACCTCTCCTTAAATATCCATTGAATAATAGAGCAATTACAGGAGATCTGATTTATAACATTCCAGCATAGTTTTATATATCCTATTTTAACTATCCAATTAATAAAAAGGCATTGCTGAAAATACCCAGTGGTAGAGTTCCCAGGACCATACCTATGACCCACTCCATCGGTAGATAAAGCCTTGTCTAGTCCAATAGATAAGCAAATCCAATAGTCCAGTAGGAAGAAGCACAAACCCTACCACGACGGGTATTTTGTAGAAAAAGAGGAAACTAGTTTCTCTCGACAGCTTCAATCAATTCTAAGAGTTCTAATATTGCAATGAAAACAATTTTAGGTTTGGGCCATTCTATTTAAGGGCCATTCAATTGACCTCCAAATGTCTCATGCTGTAAAGATGGAGATATTTTTACATCTCCTGCAATAACTGTTGTGCCAATTTGTATCTCAGATATTTCCTTCTGCAATAATTGTTGCACCGATTTTTATCTCAGATATTTCCTTCTGCAATAACTGCTCTACTGCTACATTTATGCCCTTGCCAGGTGGAGAAATGAAAGGCCAAGACTAGCGAGGAAGAGTTTGCAGGAGTGGGGAAAATAGGCGAGGAAATTGACGAACGACTGTGATGCATTCCATCACAGGCGATTGGCTCTCCACCATTCTGCATCGTCCGATATCAAATGGGCTGCAAATGTTAAGCATGGGGACACCTTCAATGTAAATATACATACAAAACATAAGAATTAGACTAAATATTCATTTTATTATTTTTGTTTGAAGAAGGTGGAAATGAATGCGCCCAAGTTATTTTGGTTCTTGAAAGCTAGGAGCTTATGGAGAGAAGTTATGATTAAGGGAGTGGCAAGTTACAAAGGAAATGGTCTTTTTCCTCATTTCTATTGGTGACAAATTTTACATATTATGCATCTTATGGGGCTCTAGGTTAGTTGAATATTCAATTTCAATATGGAAGTGCAATGTCAAAATTGTACTCCCTTTACGGTGAAAGTACAATTTCACATTCTATGTGGAACTCACTTTAGTGACCTTTCCATTAATGCATTTTAGACATTTCCTAGCCTTGACCTTTCCTATCAATCCAAGAGAATGTGTCAATGTCACCTTAGAAAGTGTTTTATTGATCAAATATCATCAAATTGACCTTGACAAGTGCTTGTGTTGGATAAATCCTAATTAAAGCAAACCCTGAACTTCTAAATCAAATTTAAATGAGTATAAAAGAGGTGGATAAGGGAGCCCAATGCCCTACTCCAGGTATTTTTCTTAGTAAATTTGATTTCTTGTTTTTGTCTGTCTCTAATTTTGAAGATCCAAATTCAAATTTGGGCCTTTGTGGTAAATTAATCTCGAAAATTAAAATTGAAAGAGTCGACCTACACTTTAATTTATTCCTAAGTTCTGCTATATAAACATGAATTATAATTTCAAATTATAGAGAAAGTAATAAAAAATAGAAGAGCTTTATCGAAATTCATCCATTTTTATAGATTGACAAAAGCAAATTTCAAAATTATTCAAGTTAGCACAATGATTAGAGTTTGATATCAATGGAAGGACATGATAAAATCTAGGTTTTGGAGATAGCTTTGGCTTCTTTCAAGCACCTAATGATTTATTTTCAAAGTGTTTTCATCTTCAAAATTTGATCTACTTGTTGCCCTAAGCAAGGTATTCATGCATTTAGATTTTCCTAGGGGTATTAGACTTTCTCTTGGGTTGATCTTTTTCATGTCATTTATGAATCCTTCTCTAACACATTTGGGTAGAATTTTTGTTATTTCAGCTCAATACAACCTTATACACACTTAAGGTTAGGAGAACACACATTTTATCAATCAATTAATTGGCTATTTGTGAAGGTAGAAATACCAAAGCAAGGGTTTGATCAAGACAAACTCCTATATAGCCACCCCTTTCCCCCTCTTTGCTATGATTTTGCAGGTTCAAATCTAAAGACAAAAAGTTATAGAGCAAAAGTATAGAGTGCAGATCTCGAAGATTTCAACCTAAAAGTTGTAGAGTTGAATCTTATCTCTTAGTCAAGGGTGCCCAACACCCTTGACCCCTTAATTCAGCCTCAAATTTTCCATATAGGTGCACATAAACCCGTCCTCATTATATCTATTTTTAGTTTATGATTTGTTAGTTTCGTCAATGCAAAAAAATACATTTTCATATTAGTTTACATAGTTTAATAGGTCAATCAATCAACAATAAATCCAATCAATTTTCAAGACAACAAAAGGACCAAGTCCTAGGTAGATTGGCTCTCCTTCTAGGTTGTTAGGCCAATCTCATTACCTTGTTGGCTTGGCTTCTAATGTTGATGTGAAGAAGATTGATCCTAGTAATCCATTCACTAGGTCTAGGATCTCTTTTTCCACATCACATTTTGGTGGACCTTGACACATCCTACACTAGATATATCTTCTAATTTATATTGCATATCCTTTAGATATAAATCATTAAGCAAAATTTCAGAAATTGAATCTCATTGTGTTTGAAAAAAAGTGTGTTTGCATTGGAAATAAATTATTATTTGTCAAATTTCTTGCAATTATTGAAAATTTTATTTCATTTGTGTTTTTGTAGTACATCAAATTTGTAGAAAAAAATATTAATTTTCTAAATTATTGCATGATTTGGTTGAAAAGAATATAATTTTTGCAAAATTTGGAAACCCCAACTCATTACGTTATGTCACATTTTCTACATAATTGGGAAAAATTGCAGTATTTTCAATTTCAGACCTGGACTACATCAGTCTTAGACCTTGGTTAGCTATAATTACTATCACAAAATTCAAAATTTTCAAAACTTGTACATCTGGTCTAGGGCGTCCAACACCCCCGATTTGCTTAGTTTTTGCCAAATTTCAAAAATGAATTGCTATCTATATCCTCTGCACAAATCTAAAACCAGTTTTTGAAAATTGTTTGTAACAAACCTTAGATACTATATTTGATCATAACCAGTGTTAATAGGCATAAAAATAAATTGAAATTCATAATTAGTGTTGTAATTAATCTCTTGGAGAATGTACAGTAATTTGATCATGTCAGATCTCTTTCTACAAGCTTTTTATACATATGATGAGTCTTTTAGTAGTGATGATTTTGGTATGTTAGATGAAGCACTTGATGAAATCATCTCACCTAAATCATCCACTAAGACTCCTAACTTGTTAGTACTCTTCAACACTAATTTTTTGATTACAATGCCATCGATCTACTGCACAACTTGCACCTCATAACTAGATTTCCAACACCTACAAGAACTTGAGAATTTGATTAGTGATTTGAAAGTTATGCTTGTTTTACAACAGGTTAGTATTTTCAAAAATTGCAAAAAAGAAGAACAAGCAATTTGACCAAGTAATTAAATCTTTATTAATTCATTTTCTAATCAGAAAATGTTAGGGTTCAGACAGTTTGGAGCAATAAACATTAACAATTATATGCAAATTAAATAACCTAGAAATAACAATGAAGAATAACACAAAAGAGATCAACACAGAATTTAACGTGGTCCACCCAATATGGGCTACATCCACAAAAACTCATCCATCGAATGATTTTATTATCAAGTGCAAAACATATTACAATCTTGCAAACACCATACCGCAACATACATCCCATTCACTTATAATAAGCTTTTTGAAACCTTCTAGAATTAGGGTTTTACAAGGTCATTTTTCATTTGATGTGTTAATGGAAAAAACTTGGCGTGTCAACGGGGAAAAAACCTTGATGTGTCAATAGGAAATACCTTGACATGTCACTAGAAAAACCTAGATGTTTTAATGATTTATTTTTCGGGGTGTTGCTCCGAACTCCACAATACGTTACAAGTGTACAATATTTGCATGATCAGTTGCCACACACGAACAAAAAATGAAAGAAAAATAATTTAAAACATAAATTTAAGACATGCAGCAATAAAATAACATTCCAAAATTGAAAATCCACATAAATGTACGAATTAATAAAGAAAGTTCTTGAAAAATGCATTTTTGAAGCTTAAAATGTTATCCGACACCAAAATATGACGTATAATATATGAAAATTTATGGAATGGCTTTGCTAGACGCAATGGTGATGTCAGTTTGTCCACAAACAACCTTTAAAAACTTTGGTTTTTACAGCCCCATAAATTACTTATAACTTGCGAGAAAGAAAAACCAGAAACTCATAGACAACAAGGTTAGGCAATAAAGGTTAGTGTTCATGCTGGGTTCACCAAAATGTATGCATTGAAATCAAAAAATAAGAAATAAAAACATGAATTAAATCAAATTTTAAATCTTTAATTTATTGATCCCACCACAAACCTCAAAAAGAAATGATGTGATGTTGCTTTGTCTTTGAATGTGGATGCTAAATCTTAGCAGCATGACAATATGATTGATGATTGATTTGATTGATAATGGATTTTGACATAATTAATTTGCATAAGATGTGAGATCTCAAATGATGAAGAAATGATCAAATTTTAAATCTCTAATTTACTGATCCCACTGCAAACCTCAAAAATAAATGATGTGATGTTGTTTTGTCCTTGAATGTGAAAGCTAAATCTCAGCAGCATGACAATATGATTGATGATTGATTTGATTGATAACATATTTTGACAATTAATTTGCATAAGATCCCAAATGATGAAAAAATGATCTTATTTATAGATTTTTGAGGAAAAAATCAAATAAGAGATGAGGATGAAGACTTGAGATAACTGAAGAATCAGTAGATTCAACTCAATTGCAAAATAGAAATTTCCATTTTGAAACACGAAGAGATAATAATGAATTATTTAATTTGATTAATAGATAATTGTGCACATAAAGTTTCCATTTTGAAGATTGAGTTGATTGGTGGATGAAGAAGATGTTTCCAAAATGAAGGAAAGTTAATGATTTATAAAAGATTTAGATTCCAAAAATGAGATAGAGTTGACAGAAGAGGAAAGAGATGGAAAGATTATTCAAAAATAAAGCAAATGTAATAAATAAATTAAAATATTTATTTAACTATAGAAGAATTATGGCAGGATCTTAGGCGCGGTGGCACTCCCGTTGGAAAATCGGACTAATCACTGTGCTGAGGTGGAGGCTAGGTTCATAAGTATTAAGTTAGTTGTGGACATGGGTTACTCTAAAATATGGGTGGAAGGAGATTCGTTAAACATCATCAATTATCTACGTAGCACCCATAAACCTAGTTGGAATGTTGATCAATTAATAAAGGATGCTATAATTATGTTGAGATCTTGTGAAGAAACTTGTGTTTCTCACATATATTGAGAAGGTAATGCATTGGAAAAAAAATTTGCCAATGAAGCTGTCAGGCTTAATGAGTATCGAGCATGGGAGGAAGACTCTCTCCTTCCCGAGGCAACTAGGATCTTAATGAGAAATGATGGTTTTGGCTGAGTTTATGAGGTGGCATTATTTAACCTTTAGTACCAACTCTTGACTCACACACTTTGTGGGTATAATTTGGCTTGTTGGCTATCAAATGACCTCTAATTGCCAGGGCTTTCTGCTATTGGATCTATTGAATATGGGTGGCGACAAAAGTAGAATTGAGCCATGCTCTTGTGCGAGCCTGAGAAAGAAGGATAAAATTTGGAGGATTCTTCAACATGGGAATTTTACACCGTTCTTGGAAAGACTGCATGGACACAACCCAAATGCTTCAGTGGAGTTTGTTTCTTGTTGGTACAATCGTAAACTCCATATTAAGGGCTTGGTTATTGATATCAATGAGGATCCGATTGCTAATGTGATTGGCTTGCCTATGGTTGGTCGTAAATTCTTCAAAGACAAGAAGAGTAACGAGGAGGCAATGGCTCAATTCTTCAAAGCTGACAAATGGAAAAAACCCATCAAGATGAAGGCTTGGGGCTATGAGTAGAAGTCTCTCAAGAAGATTTGGGTGATTATTGCGAAAGTAATAATGCGGTATGTGACTCTGGATGGCAGGTTCACTGCTATCCTTAGCCATAATTTTACTCTTTTAAACCATTTTAGGCATGGGTTGTTTATTTCCTTCCCGTTCTTTCTCTTTTCTTCCATGCAAGTCTCTGTGTATGCACACTTAAAAAATAGGAGGGCACCGGTCCTACATGAGGGCCTTATTTTGTTAATTATGGAACATGTAAAAGCCCTTGTCCTTGCCTCTTCAATTAAGGGCAAGGAGAAGAGTCTTAGTGAGGATTCTGGCTCTTCTGACTTGGATACCAGCATGGCTAGGGATGAGGAGTGGAAGGAAGATGGTGAGGAAGGGACCTTGTCCCTTGTGACTACCCCCTCGAAAAAGAGGAAGAAGGGTAACCCTAAAGGAAAACAAGCAGCCAAGCGTCTTATTTTGCATGAGTCTGAGTCCCATTCTGATGGTGATGGCATGGAGGTGGGCTCTAGGGACTTCACACCCAAGGATGAAACTATGGACATTGGCCAAGCTGATAATGAGGTGGGTGGTAAGGAGGAAGGGCTCCAGGAGAATTTGATGACAACGAAGGCCAAGGATAAGCCCAAAAGGGTTTCTAAGCGCATTGCCAAGATGAAAAATCAGGCTTCAAAATATTTGGTTAAGGATACCACAGAGCTTTGTAAGGAGAAGGCTCTGGAGGAGAAGGCAGTGGAAATTGATGATTCCCCAATACGTAACTCTCCTAACATGGAACCTGAGGGTGAGAAAAAGGTTCAGGAGGAGGAGGATGTTGAGCAAAAACGAGCGAAATCAAAGCCTCTTAAGGTTAATCCCTTGTTGGAGGACTTCTCCTATCTTAATGACTGTATAAGTGTGAATTTTCACCCCTAACGCAAATTTCCTTTTACTCCCTTGCACTTTAGAAAACCTAAGGCAGAGGCTTTATTCCACTTAAGCCCACTGTCCACATCACACTTGGCGCCTGTTTTGTGTGTCGATGGGAGCATTTTTGTTGGGGACGCCCATGTGGTATGCAGGTGTCTGCGCGGTGCGCTTACGTCCCTTGCATATTCCTATGGTTGGAGACTGTAGAGACTATTGTGCCTCTGGCACACATGCCTCGTTCAGAACAGGGACCCTCTCTTTCCTTTTGGCTTTCTGGGTCCTTTTTGCTCAGCCTCATTTTGCGTGCCCCATTTTGGCATCCTTGATGGTCAACACATTCTCAAAAGTCTCATTTAGAGCTGACCTAATTTTTCCCCTTTGAAAAATGCTAAGTCTTAAGCCCTTTCGGGTTTTCTTTGTCAGTTGGCCTTTCTGACGTTTGTGGGACCCTCGGGGCCCGGACCCTCGGGTTTCCCTTTGCGGTTTTCTCTTTTGGTTTCGTCGTTTCATACAGCCAGTGGTTGGCATCTTCCCGACCTTCGGACCTTGGTGCTCCGATAGCCATCTGAATCACTTGTTAAAACTTGGCAACTGCACTTGCGTCTTTCCTACCCTCGGACCTCGACTCTCGGAACTCCATTTCCGGTTCGTCGTTGCTAGCAGCCACCCTCCGACATCTTTTCGGACCTTGGACCTCAGAGTCCTATTTTCCGTTTGAATTACCTTGGTAGATTTTCAAGCAGTTGTGCCTCGATGTCTTTCCGGACCTCGGACCCCAGTTCTCTCGCCGCTGTCCCAAAATTTGAATTCACCTACCCAACAGCCATTGTACAAGCATTTATTAGGGGTATTAATTGCACTTAAGGCTATTTAAATGGATTTGACCTGTCATTTTCACATGTTAGGAAGAAATTCGAAGTGCTGTGCGACCCCAACAATCTCCTCCTCCGCGGTCGGACTTCAACTTCGTTGTTCTTCAAGGATTCAATCTTTTGCTGCTTCGGGCCCTCGAGGTAGGATCACTACCTGCTTGCCTTTCTGATTCTTCCTCAAAATCATGGGTCAAACTAGGTTAAAAGTAAACTAAACCTTCAAATTTGGTAGGATGGTGCCTTAACATGAAAACCCACAAGTTAAAAAATTGAAAAACAATCATTTGAGGGTTAAAATAAAAAATCGGAACCTCCCTGTCCCGTCTTTGTTCTTCAGAATGGGCGATCGCACCGTCCAGGCCTGAGCCTTGCTCCGACCGTGGCTTTAAATTTTGAAAATTTTGCTTTGACAACCAAGCTCCTCCCAGGTTCTGACCCTCAGAATTCCCTGACCGTTTTGCCATTCTAAATGGTGGCTTCACTCCGTCCTCCCGACCCTCTAAAGTCTGTCAAAATCTTGCAACAAAATCGAACTCCGAAGTTGTCCTTGGACCCCAGCCCTCATAATTTTTTCCACGAGTCACTGTCTTCATTTTTCCGTTTCACACGACCGTCGCGGGACATCTTCCTGGCTCTTGGACCCCGATTTTCCTTTCGCTCCACATGATTTGAACAGGGAAATGAAACATCCAAACTTCGCTCGGACCCCAACCTTCAGAATTCCGTCACCAAAATTTCGTGTTGCTTTTGATGTCTCGAATAGCCAAACCTGTCCACCTAACTGGACATCGAGCCCCGAACCTCAATCCACCTCTGGAATTTTTACCAACTGCCAAGCCTGCCTGGGGTCTGATCTTCCAGACTTCCATCTCCAAAATTCTGTCTGAATTTCGCACGACTATCCCCAGGCAACTTCCTGACCCCTGTAACCCGAACTCTAGAGCCTGCCTCCTGGGATGTCGTTTAACCTACGCTGATTCAAACAGTCAACCTTGGATGGATTTCTTGCAGCTAAGGCCTCAATGCCAAAATAATGGCTCAAACGGCCTCCAAATTGAAAATGGACTTCAACCCACGTGCTAAAAATGGACCTTCTTTCACACCACCCCTTTATTGAACAAATCTAGGATCGAGAAAATTCATTGGGAGCACCTTGCCTTGTTTGCCTTTCTAAACAACATTCTGCTAGGGGAAGTCTGACCCTTGGGGCCCGAGTCACCTATTTTCCTTCCAATGTTATTATTATCAAGTGTTAGACTTTTCTTAAATGAATATTGTGGATCTAACCTTGATTTGCAAGGATTTGTTCGAGGCTACGTTCTCATTTTAATGTTGCTAACTCTCGTCTCTATGTGCAGGATTTATGGAATCTGGTGCAGAGGCCTTTGGGGCAGCCAAGGACAAAGGGAAAAGAACCACCAAAGCCCCTCGAGGCAAAGAAGATAAAGTTAAAATGAAATATCAATTGCAAGGGGCACCCTTGCATTCCAAGATCACAACTAGTTAGAAGGATATCACGGACACCAATATCGGACATGTCGATATTGATGATTTTACACGAAGAGTCAAAATAGACCCAAAGATAGATAATGAAAGATTGATCAAAAGCAGTGGACTTGCCAAGGCTACAGGTTTCCTGCCCGCCTTAATGGCCCCCGAATTGGTAATGGCATGTCGGGACGCATACCAACTTGAAACAAGGACCATCGTGGACAAGGATGGCAACATCCTGGCTGATATGTCCCGTCTCGGGATAACTAAAACCTTCCACATCCCCGCCTTCAAAAGCATGGAGACCCCAACCATTCAGGAGTGCAAAGAATTATGGCATTAGGATCCTTTAAAATTCAAGAAACTGATCAACCAGTATTAGTTGAAAGACAGGCGGGGCAGTGCTACCAAAGTCCCTCAAGAGCTCTACCGCAATGATTTCTTCGAGAACTATCACAACCTGGTCACCCTACTAAGCAGAGTAATGGGCCTTCCTGCTGCGGCCTTCTTCCAAGAGTGGATGCTATATTTTGTTGAACAAATTCTCCAAGGGGATGACACTGCATTCTATTGGGGGGAGATAATCAACAATTTCTTTCATGAGCAATTTTTTAATGTGAAGAAGACATCCAAGTTTTACATGATGTCCTACCTGGTCTATTCGCTTGCCGATTGGCGGCATTATAGTGGATTGTCTATAATTCCCAATGAGGCACCAAGAAGAGGGCTTAAACCCTATGAAAAATACCCTCAGCTGCAGTACATGAATTTCAAGAAGGATTATTGTAGGGTAAACAATGCTTTTACTGCCTACATCATTCGATCGCTTGGAGGTGATTTTGAGAGAAGAGTCTCTCACAGTGCTAGGGCCCTTCTCAAGCACTACGCCTTCCTATTCATACAATTTCCCAAGTTCACCTACATTCGCACCCAAGGATTCTCTGAAAGGTCGAACAAGTTGCCTCGGTATCCTAATGACCGAATTATACTGTTGGAAGTAACTCGACAACTGGGACACATACACAACATTCTAAGCAGTAACCATTTGGAGGGAACCCCTTATCCCCTCGCACTCGGCTAGGGAATGTATGAAATTCATACTTCCCAATGCTTAGGTAATTCAGAGGAGCTAGCCGAATACCACTTCAGACAACATACAGCTCGGTCATGGATGGACCTATACGGTCACATTAGAAAGGCACTTGGACCAGAGTATGCCCACCTCCACCACGTTGAGGATTTTTGGGCTAATTGCAAAGATGACCTTGAAGTGCAGGTACGACATTATATGTGTATGACTACGTACTTCATGAAAAGGGTGAACCTGTGTCCAGTTCCAGATCAACTTGAAGATGAGGAGAGCACAGTGATCAACCTAAGGTATAGTGCCATTGCAAATTTGTCGTTTCCTTTAATTGATTGGAACGAGCCAGAGCTTGATGATCTCAACATTCTTACCAAGCCCGTTGAGGCTCAGACAAGGGCATGGGCAGGTTGCTCGGCTAAAGATACAAGGATTCGCTTTGACATTCAAGGGGCTCAAAAGTGAGCCAAGTGGTTCTGATGATGGGCAGCAACCTAACCCAAAAGTGTACGCAAGAAAGGCCTCAAAGGGCAAGCCTCCTAAGAAGCATAGAAGAGCGAGCAGCATCACTGAGATGCCAGTAATACCTGAATATCCACTCCATGAGGGCAAGGAGATGTTCATCTACTACTGCAACTGCTACTGCTATTGCCACCATCCCACCCACTTCACATGCAATAGCAAGTTCCTCTCCGCCCGTAGTGGACATTGTTGTCCATCTCGCCTCCACTTCTCCGATCGTGCGGGTCATATCAATGGATTCATCCTCTGCCACAACCTCGCCAATCTTGTCATCCTCCATGTCTCCTTCCCTTCTACCCACTTCATCTGCTGCTGTGATGCCTGCCCTCGCTCTCCCAGAGTCTTTTGTCAAGTGTATGCAAAATGTGCCATCTAAACTTTCGGGAATGCTTGCAAATCCAATGGTGCAAACTGCAATCGCCCAGGCAATGGATAATGCCCCAACTCTCCCTCCTGCTATGGAACCACCTAGAATGGAGGCTATAATGAAAATCTCGGATGAGCTCGAACGACAACAATTGGAGGCAGTCGAGAAGCTAGAAGATAAGGAATTTGAATATCATGAGCATCCAATATATGAACATCAAGTGATTGATGAGGTGGCCTATGAGTCTTCCAATGAGGACAATGAGGGTCTAGGGATAGACATAATCCAAGAAACAACTGATCCAAAGCTCGACGCGGAGTGGAACAAGCAACTCAAGGAGATCGAGGACAGAGAGGCTAAAGGACAGTCTATGGTTGAAGAAAGAGTTGTTGCTCCAGAGACTAAAGGTAGTAGGTCTCCTATGGAAGGACATGATCAAACCCCAGAGCATGATGAAACATCCTTCCACAAAGATGAACAATAGGATAAGCCTGGGGAACGTGGGCATGACCAAGATGAAGAAGAAAAGGGTGTTGAAAGGGAAGACCACCCTGATAAGCAATTGCTCATCAAATATCCTACCAAACGTATAATGCTCGTGCAAGATTCTGACGAGGAGAAAGAAGATACAAGAATTGAGCAGGAGGTCCTTAATGACAAAGCCATTGAGCTTAGGGTAGAGGACAGCAAAGATCAACATGAATCACCCAAGGAAGGACCCCTGATGCCCGAATGGCTAGAAAGGCAGCTTGAAAAGAGAACTCCTGCCCTAAAGGATTTGAAAGCAAGACTGGAAGTAATACTGTCTAGAGCTCAGATTAGTACCAAGAAGGAGAAGAAGCCTAGAATCATATCAAAGGTAATGATGGATGCCTCCAGATCCAGGGCAGTGCAAATAGCTACGTCGGTGGTTGGAGAACAAGGAATAAGCTATAACGTCTCCACCATTGACTTGGGAGTGGCCACCAGGGAACAAAAGGTTGACCACCTCCAGGAATCATTCGCCACAGTGGTGCACCTTATCCAGCAGGATAAGGTTTCAAAGGAAGAGCTCAAGGCACAGGTGGTTGATCTAACGACCTACATTCAACAATGGTCATCTCTGAATGAACACCCTGCCACATCATCTGCGCCGCCACAGTTGTTATCCCAGGAAAAGATCAACAAGCTAGAAAGAAGGAGGAACTTGGATAAGACTACAGAAAATTGGTTCCGCTAGGTCTTGGATATTGGGTATACGGGCATCAATTTGGCTGTCTGGACAACAAACAAGTTCCTAGAGGTGCAAACGTCTCTTGAAGGCATGAGGCGAATTTGTGAAGAGTTCCCAAAGAAGTATAAGGTTGCCTACCCAAAAATTGAGGCTATCCTTGCACTACTAAGTGAGGTTTGGGAAAAGGACCTTGCCCTTAAGGACGATGACCATTGGTTAATGGATGTGTGGAAGCGGGACTTCAATCACTGAAAGGGGAGGCTGGAACAGATCCTGGAACGAGTAATTCTGGATATTGAATGGGCTAAGGAGGCCAAAGGAGATTGTGTTAGATACCTCAAGTTGATGACAGGGTATGAGATGCCTGTTGTCAAGATCAATTTGGAAAGCATAAAGCCTCACTTCCGAAATAGTATGTAAGATGGGATGTCAGCCAAAGTTACCGCAGATTTTATGAGCTTCGCTACTCGGGCTTTGAACTAGTCTGAGCCTTTCAAGGACCACGCTACCAAGTATGACGAGGATTGGGAAAAGCTCGTTAACAATTCCAAGGAATGGAGTTACCAAGTACTAAAGTCTGACATCATTGAGGTCAACAAGCTTCAGTCGGTGATCTTGAGATTCATGGAGTATGCAGCTTTGAAGAAACGGGAAGGCAACCCTATTATTGATGAAGAATTTCTAAAAGAATAGCTACAGCAAAGAGCAATCAGGAAAAAGACGAAAATGCTACAATGTTGCCACTAGAAGACAAAACAGGGAAAAGACAAAGGATGTATTTTGAAATGTAATATATTTGGGGGTAGGTGAAACCCTTTTGTAAAGTGAATCTTGGCCACACAATGGAATTGAATCTTGGCCACTCATTTTGTTTTTTGGAAACTATAAATAGGGGTCTCCTCCTCTCATTTTAAGAGAGTTGAGTTGTTGTAAAGACATGTTGCAGAAATTGCAATAGAAATACAATGATTGTGGTGTATTTTTGGATTTCATCCCATGTTTCATGATTCTTCTCCCATAAGTTAAGATTCTAGTTTGAGTTACTTTGTTGTTCTAATTTCCTTTTTAATTGTCCTTGGTAGATTTAGTAATGTTGTCTTTGGTTGTGAAGATTCCTGCTATGTGTATGCTTTTCTTTTCCACACTTTTAGTCATTTGCTACTGGTAGGTGACTGTGTAAATGAATGACGAAACATCTGTAGTCCTTAGAAGATAGCATAGATTTCATGGCATTGTGAAACTTCTAATTAAGTGAAATTCTATTTTAAGGAAACTATCCATAACAAAAACCTCCATGATCATTGTTCACCGGTAGTTGCAGGTCCAGGAACCTTCTCTCTTCCCTACCCCTTTTCCTTTTTAAAAAAATAAATAACCTATGCAAAGGTTCATTGCACATTGTAAAGCCAAATTCAACGATAAGATGGAGTTTAAGACTATTGTTTGAACTTGCAACAAAAGTATAGTAATTTCCTATCCAAAGAACTTTGTTCGCAGATCCGATTCTCCTACAGCTTTGGTTCACGTAAGACCGCCTTGTGATTCTAGCAAATCACATCATAAATCAACTAATATATTCCAAGCACCGTTATGACCTAACATCCGAGAGACCTTGGGATAGGGTTTTACAATATGATTTTGGAAGATTGTCTTTCAAGAGAGGTAATGCACCTATTCATCGCCTGTGTTGAGAGGTGCGTAAAAACACATCAATAGAGACGTTACACTTTCAATTGTAAGTCGAAGAGTAACGCGTCCCTTCGGCTGACCGACCCGAATATGGCCATTTTTCATCCGTTTCCTTCATATTCTTCACTCTCTCATCCATTCTCAGGTTTTGGGAGTTTAGACAAAGTTTTGCAAGATCGTTTGAGCACTCTCTCCATTCTATTCATCCATTCAAGATTTGTAGCAGCACTTCACACTCCATTGCAACAATCTACCACTCCATCACTCCGATAGTGCAAGCACAAGACACACACCATTGCAACAGAGGCTTGAGTTCCTCTCATTTTATCCTCCACAAGCCTTGAGCGCTTTGGATGGAGGTGGTAAGCTCCTCTCATCTTCTCTATAATCTTGGTTGAGTAAGCACGTACTATTTTGTAGTGTCTTTTGTTTATGTAGCTTGTATTCCTTTCTTCATCTTTATTCCTATCATTGCAAACTTGGCTATCTGTGGAGGTGGAAACACCAAAATGAGGGTCTGATTGAGGCAGGCCCCTAAATAGCCCCAATATTTTCCCCTTTTTCTGTGTGTAGGAGGAGAGATCTCAGAGCAAGCTGGTGAGAGGATTGTTCTATGAAATTATCTTCATCACCCTTGCGGTAATATATTTCTTTTATCACATACACATTTATATCTTGTTCTTCTTAATCTCAATCTGTTGTTCAAGAAACTTCTAAACTAGGCTATTAGTCTACCTTTTAGAGTTTACCCTTGTCTCTCTACTTTTCTGGCCGCACGAACACCAACGCACCTATGAGATGCTAGTGCATCGTGCTGTCGTTCGGGAACTGCGCTTTTGTCCTCTGATAGAGAACTATCTAAGATGTAGAGTTGACCTTAAAAATCGGCTCACCTAGTCTCTCTTCAGTTCTCAGGATCCCAGAGTGATTGAAGGACTTCATAATCCTCATCATTCTCATCCCATCCATCCTAACCTTCCTTTAAACTGAGGTAAGTTAGGGCAGCCTTTCCGCTCTTCGCCTTTCATGACCTGGGGCCTTGCAGTGGTTGGTCCCCCTCTCTTACATTTTTGGTGAACCTAACATGAACTATTTTGGTTTCATTTTGCGATACTGAGAGTCCCTTTCCTCGTGTTCTAGAAGTGTTTTAGGTGTGAGTGTTGTAAGGCTTCTGCCTTACAAACCAACCTGTGACCCCTTGTAGGTGTAGTTGGAAGGTTTTTGACAGTGTTGTGTAATGAAACCTTAATTGGGTCACTATCCTATCTCGTAAACCTTAGGAGGCTTTGTGGAAGTACCATTTGGTGTGCGCAATGGCCTCTTTCTTAAACCAACCTATTCCCTTTATGCAGACCATGAGTAATGGTACTAGCATAACCTTTACTTCACAGGACTTGCCATTGGGCTTCAATAGAGATCCATCTCCTCTTTATATTCCTGTAAGGATAAATGGGAATACTGTAGCAGGTGTTCTCCTTGATCCGACTTCTCAAGTGAATATCATAACTGAGGAGATCATGTTGATTAAATTCCTACATAAATATGGGTATGATGCGCATGAGAGTACCGTCCGCACACATGATTGAATTTTTGTACCTCCTATGGGAAGTATTGTCATATCGGTCCTCGTTGGGCCTAAATCTATGAGCCTTAGGTTTGACATCATCCCGGGGTCTGAACTCTTTGGAGTGAAGCTAGGTATCCCTTGGCTGGTAGCTATGAATGCAGTTCCCTCGGTTGTGCACAAATGCCTGAAGTTTGTTCATGGAGATTTGGTACATGTTGTCCATGACACCAGTTATAAACCATCGGTTGCATGAGGTAGTTACACCCTAGATTACTTTTGGCCTACGTCTCTTGGTCCTCTCCCGCATAGGAAAGACCTCCTTTTTCATACGTATCAAAACTATAAGAAAGGGTGTGCTAGGCTGAAAGTGAGGTTCCCTCCTTCGCCTTATGTTGTTTCGCATAGGGCTTGCTTAAAAGATGACAGTGATGTTCCCAAGGAGCATAGGAGAGAAGAATAGAAGTGGTCCTGAGATCCTCCTTCTTCCCCTTCTACTGCTCAGCCTGATGCTTCCTCTCACCCTGCCATAGTGCCATCTGCTTTTGTCTCACACTTGCAAGAGAATCCCATGGTGCCTACTTGGCGAAAGGCCAAGTGTCCTACATTTGAGTTTCCTGTCTTACCCATGGAGCCTAGGCTCATTCGGTATGGTAGATAGAAAGCTCCCCATGGAGAGTCCTCTTTGTCTCGGCCTTCGCAGCCTCCTACTATTCCTGTTCCCAAAACAGTGAATGGGAAGAGGCCTACTGCCGAGGCACTAGAGTTGATTCCTCCTGTTGTTTCTGAACCTGCTCCTTTCGCTCCCATTCGGGAGTCTGTCCTTCCACTGGAAACAACTATGGAAGACACTCCCATGGCTGAACAAAATCTTTTCATCCCTTCGCAAACCCTGAATTCTGGTTCGAAGAGTCTTAGGAATCACCTTGCACGTGAGCGTAAGCGTCGACGAAAGGCTCTCTTGGCTGAGCAAGCCTCCTCACAGAAGGAGGAAGAGAAGACGAAACCTCCTGTTGTGGCCTCCTCTTTCCCCTCTTTTGCCTCTGATCTAACTAGTTCTTAATCTCTTTCGGCTCTCGTTGTGAGCACACATGCGCTCGGAAGGGTGCAGGTGTTTATTGCTCCTTCCATGGAGCCACCTCTACTGACTTCTGTTTCGGATGTCTTGCCTTTCCTGAAACCCATGGATAGGGTTAATACTTCAATTGTATCCATTGCGATTTTGTCCTCTTCCATCCACCTTGCTTCGTCTATGGGGAGTTCACCTCCTTCGATGAAGAAGAAAGTAGAGCGTGGTCCCTCCAGCAATGGAGGACATAAGAAGAGCCCACCTTCTCTGAAAGGTGGCCCCGCATTGACTTGTTCTGTCCTATTGATGAAATCAACTCCTACCTCCCCCGAGTTTTTCATCGTTCTCGAGCTTCTCGCTGAGCCTAGCGGTGAACCTCGGGTGCAAACTCCTTCGAACGCCAAGGTGAAACATGGCATTCCCATCAAGTGTATGTTTAACTTGGTGGATGAAATCTCGACCTTGTTGATGATTCTCACAAAGTCATTAACCTTAGACCCACAAGATTTGAGCGATGGATATCTCATGGGTCCCTCTGCCTTAGCCCTTGTTGCGGGAGGATTAGAAGCTCCTCCCCTTAACATTACACCATTGCAGGCTTGTCATCCTTCCCCCTACGATGATCTAGAGTGTGAAGCTGACGACCTCTTGGTCGACCAATGTTAGGGGGAGTCCCTCTTCTTGATCTTTAGATTAGATGCATGTGTATGTTGTGACGTGCTCCCCTGTGATCGTGCTATATGTGCTTGGATGACCCTCGTCAACTCTGTTGGTGCTTGGGTACAGGCATGGTGTTTGTGTTGTAAATCGTCCTCTATATGTATCTTCGTTCTTCCATGTTTGTGATTGGCTTTCATTAAATTAGGGACGATGCAAAGCGTCAAGAGTATTTGGCCTCCTTCCATGTTGACGCGATTTTATTTTTTACTTTATCTTTCGTGCATTCTTCTTGATCTGGTTGGGGATTGATGATCTTTCGCCTCTTATTGTGGTTACCTCATATACATATAAATAAAGGCAGATCTGACCCCACAAAACAAGATCCCCTGATGCCCTTTATGTGTGATCTCTTTACTTTCACATTTCCCTTTATCTTCCTCTCTTCTTTGATTGAGTTGTCCCTTTCATGTGTGAAAACGTTACTTCTACATTACATGATCTTTAGAAAATGTATTTGTTGCCAAACGAATCTTTTCTCGAAGAACCTTCACACATTTCTTTGTTAGAAGTGCATTCTCAACTTGAAACTCTAATGGAACATGTTTCCTTCATCATGGGTTCGTAAAGAAAGGACTTGGAAACCCTCCTTCAAAGTGGGAATGGTCTTAGTCTTCCCCTCGTAGGGGCGCATCTCCTTCCTTTCAAATTCCTTGATGAAGTGAACATCTTTCAAAAGGATTCCTTGATGTTGAATCAATTTGAGAAAGAAGATGGTAGATTTTGGATAGCGTGTCCCTTGAGTGGACCCCTCCTTTTCACGTTGGATTCCCAAGGGACCCCTTTCAAAAGATTTCAACAAATACTATGGTGTCTAGTATGGGGGCAGCCTGGCTAGACCGGTTTCACATCCTTGCGTCTAGCTCAGGGGCAACCCGACTAGACCGGTTTCACTTCTTCGTGTCTATTCTAGGAGCAGCCTAACTAGACCTACATTGCATCCTTATGTCTAGCTTGGGGGAAGCCTGACTAGACTTCATTTTTCAAATAGTGTGTCCCTTGAGTGGACCCTCCCTTTTGAAGGGTTCTCGAGGGACCCCTTTGAAAGACTTACAACTTAGTGATGGTCTGCGTGACTGTCCATTCACTGGCCTGTGCAGCCGCTTCCTGATGTATTCTATCTACAGGTAAACATGTTGCCCTCTCTAACTCTACGGAGTCCCCTTTGCTCGGTCTCCTTCATGTGAGATTTCTTGGGGGATACCTTCCTTGCAAGGTCTGCAGGTCTGTAAGGTGCTTTTCTCGGTCTTCCTCCATGTGAGAATTCTTGGGGGATACCTTCCTTGCAGGTCTGTAGGTCTGTAAGGTGCTTTTCCTGGTTTCCTTCATGTGACAGTTCTTGAAGGATACCTCCCTTGTAGGACCGTGAGCCTATGAGGTCCTTTCATACTTCAACTTTGTAGTTTCTTGGAACTACAGAGTCCTCTCCTGCACTTTTGAGTTCACTAGATCATGCTCTGTTTCCTCGTCGGTTCAGGTATACTTCTCTTACTTTGTTACTTCCTTACTACTCTACTTTACTGAAGCACTCATCAGTATTTGTGCTCGCTAAAGTGGGGTCAAAATGTATAAGTGTGAATTTTCTCCCCTAACACAAATTCCCTTTTACCCCCTTGCACTCTAGAAAACCTAAGGCGAAGGCTTAATTCCACTTAAGCCCGTTGTCCACATCACACTTGGCACCTATTTTGTGTGTCGCTAGGAGCATTTCTGTCAGGGACACTCGCGCAACACATAGACGTCCACGTGGTACACTTACATCCCTAGTAGATTCATGCGGCTGGAGACTACAAAGACGTTACACTTTCGATTGGAAGTCAAAGAGTAACACCTCCCTTCGGTTGGCTGACCTGAATATGGTCGCTTTTTCATCCTTTTTCTTCATATTCTTCACTCTCTCATCCATTCTCAGGTTTTGGGAGTTTGGAAAAAAATTTGCAAGATCGTTTGAACACTCTCTCCATTCCATTCATCCATTCAAGCTTTGTAGCAACACTTCACACTCCATTGCAGTAATCTACCACTCCATCACTCTGATAGTGCAAGTGCATAAAACACACCATTGCAACAAAGGCTTGAGTTCCTCTCATTTTATCCTCCACAAGCCTTTAGCGCTTTGGACGAAGGTGGTAAGCTCCTCTCATCTTCTCTATCATCTTGGTTGAGTAAGCACATATTGTATTGTAGTGTCTTTTGTTTACGTAGTTTGTATTCCTTTCTTTATCTTTATTCCTATCATTGTAAACTTGGTTGTCCGTGGAGGTGGAAACACCAAAATGGGGGTATGACTGAGGAAGGCCCCTAAACAACCCCAACATTTTCCCCCTTTTCTGTGTTTACGTGGAGAGATATCGGAGCAAGCTGATGAGAGGATTGTTCTACAAAATTATCTTCGTCACCCTTGCGGTAATATATTTCTTTTATCACATACGTATTTACATCTCATTCTTCTTAATCTCATTTTGTTGTTCAAGAAACTTCTAAACTAGGTTGTTAGTCTACCTTTTAGAGTTTAACCTCGTCTCTCTAGTTTTCTGGTTGTACGAACGCCAGCACACCTGTGAGACGCCAGCGCGTCGTGCTGTCGTCCAGGAACCGCGCTTTTGTCCTCTGACAAAGAACTACCTGAGATGCAGAGTTTACCTTAAAAAGAGGCTCACCTAGTCTCTCTTCAGTTCTCAGGATCACAGAGTGATCAAAGGACTTCATAATCCTCATCATTCTCATCCCGTCCATCCTAACCTTCCTTTAAATTGAGCTAAGTTAGGTTAGCCTTTCCGCTCTTGGCCTTTCATGACTTGGGGCCTTGCAGTGGTTGATCCCCCTCTTACAATGACGATTCCACTTTGATGTTTGAGCTTCTTGACATGGTGAGGGCAGGGGCTACTGGCACTTTCAAATTGGCTAAATGGAATCTCTGAGAATTCAATAGGGTCAACACCAAAATAAGGGGATTGAAGGAGAATTTGCAAAATATTTTGAAAGGAGCTTGAGTGTTCATTCAATGACTTCAAGTGCCTTTGTGAGCAACGGTTGGCTGGTTTAGAAGCCAAGGTTTTAGACACCAATGCAGATATCAAGAAAATTCTCCATGGTTGTCACATTTCAATGAAGAATATTGCAGACTCTTTGGAGGTTCTGTTTCACAAAATCAATGACTCAAAGAGGACAATTGTATTTTTCTGAGGTACTGGAGAAGAAAAATTGGCCAAAGGTAAAGGGAGAAAAGGTGCGAAGGATGATGGTAAAGGCCCTGTTGCTAGAGGGTTGGCTGACTAGAAGAATTCCTTTGAAGCTGAGAAGAAAAATTGTTGGACATGATTGGGCTACATAGGAACCAGGAGCTTGAGGTGGCCAGCACCTTAAGTAGTTTGAAGTAGTGTCCTATTGTTTTTTTTTGTCTGTTTTTCATTTGTTGGGTCTTGGTTTATTTCTTGTTTTGCTATTGTGGTTGGCTGTTGTTGATAGTTTAGTGTTATATCTTGGGAGCAACATTTTGTTTATACTGGTGTTTTGGGTTTTGAGTTGCTGTTGATGTTTTAGTTTAGTATCTTTTGAGCAGCATTTTGTACCTAAAGTTGTAAAGGGTTTCGGGTCCCTTCAAAACCTATTTTTCCTATATAATCAAAACTTTAGAAGAATTTAGAAATTAGTTAATTAAACAAATAAATGTATCTATTTAATTATGAAGAATATTAAAGATTAAATAACTAAAGATAATTATTTAAAAAGTGGTCAATTAATTAAACAATCAAAATTGTTTAATTAACCTTAGAGAATAGTTAGAATAATTAAATAATTAAAATTATTGAATTATATGGATAAGAAGAAATATGAACTTAGAAGAATGAGGTTAATTTAATTAAATAATAAGATTATTTAATTAGGACAATTTTTAGTGTCTACAACCACAAATAAGTTGAGACATTATTTGTTAAATGTTGAAGTACAGGTCAAACAAAGTTTGATCCATTAAAACATCTATTCTCCAAAACTAATTTATCAGGATGCCTAACAAATGGGTAATGTTAACAGAATTTAATCTTAAATTTATCTCTCAAAAGGAAATTAAAGCTCAAGCATTGATCGACCATTTGGTTGAAGCTCCTTCACCATTAGCTTTACCAAACCGAGAATCATTTCTTGATGAACATGTCTTAACACTAGAGGAAGACGAAACATGAGATTTATATTTTGATGGTTTTAAGTGTTGAACTAGCTCCAATTTTTGGGTTATGCTATTACCTCCTTCAAGTAAGCCGATTCCCTTATCCTATCATCTCAATTTCCTATGCACAAATAACATCATGGATTATGAAGCCCTTATTGTTGGTTTGTGTGCATTGTTGTCTCTTAATACCCAACACCTTCACATATTTAGAGATTCTCAATTAATTATAAAACAAATTAATGGATCATATCAAGAGAAGCAAGATAAACTATCCCAATATTATGATCTGACATTTGCAACGTTAAAGAATTTTTCCTTGTATATTATTGATAATATTCCACAAAAGGATAATCAATATGTAGATGCAATGGCAAGTGTTGCCTCCCTTATATCCCTCAATGATTCATCTGTGGATTTTAAGTTTACTATTTATAATTTCACATCGCCGTCAATAGCATAAAATGTTAAGGATGAGATAGTTTATTGTTTGATTAACTCAAATGAATGGTACTCCCACATATTTTAATATGATGAGAGATGAACCTAAGTCACAAAGAGCTCCACAACAGTGGTTTAATTCTCAAATCACTGCAAATGATTTGAAATTGAGCACACAACATGTAAATACCCCAGGCCACCAACCCTCATTAATACTTTGTAGGACATGGTGGCGAGCACTAAAATATAGAAACTTGACACTCATTCAAATTTGTGGAAATTCACATCCCCTTCATCTTTGCATAAATTCTTGACCCATTCAACTTTGGTCTAATCATGCTCAAATCTTTTCAAATGAAGGTTTCGTGGGAAACCAAGATCTTGCTAACTTTGCGAAGAATAAAGGGACATCCGACCAGGGTTTAAACCTTTGCAAATGACCTAAAATATGACCTTGAAAGGCCCCAAAAGGGAATAAAACCAGCATAAGAAAGCAACCAAAAGGAAACTAACCCAAAGCATAGTAACCTAAAATCTTAAAAATAGAAAAAAAAGCAAAAAAGGAAAAAAGGGTCGCTCTTTTTAATGGGGTGTATGTGCAAGACACAACACAAAGAATCTTAATGTATTATTAAATAAATCACAACTAAAATACACTTGTAGAGAAATAATTTACAAGAGTACCACCAACCACATATGGAGTAATTCTTATAGCTTAATCATGATCAACAAAACTCTACACACAACCTCCATCTCAAGGACCTAATATATAGGAAATACAAAACTTAAAACCATAAAATGGTAATTAGAAACCCATGAGCTAAAACCACCCAAAAGTGGCACCCAAATTATTCCCCAATTAAAATATACCTTATATTGTGTTATAATACACATCATAGGTTGGCGAACAGGTGTAACTCCCATTTACATCTCTTTTATGCATTCAAGAACCTTATACATTTCCTACACAAACTTTTGGGGGCTATAACTTTTGATCTAGTGGGCCTTTTGGGCTTGTTTTTTTAATTGAATTACTCAAAGAGATCTACACAATGGGTACCACCTAAAGGTAATGTTGAGAAACTAGGATTTTTATTTTGGCCAAAAACTAATCCTGTAGCCTAGAAATCAAGTTTTTCCATTTTATACTTGGAAATCGCACCTTATGTAATATTAACACTAGGAGAAATGTTGAGACACCTTTCCTAACAATTCATACATGTATGTGTGTCTATTTATAATGTACATATTTACCTAATATATTTTCCTTTCATGAGAATTTCTATAGAGCACATAGTTGTGGTAATTTCCAAATCCCTGTGCACACTAAGAAGTTTCTTTTAGTGTGGGTCATACCTTCTTGATGCCTAGATAGAATTGAAAAGGTCCCGTGGTGTGTGATGATATTATTTTATAATACCTTATGTGAATTATTTATGTTTGCAATATATATTTTTTATTCTATTATTATTTTTACGATGCCTCGTAAAGCCCTCATGTTAGTGGAGTGTGTGATTTTATGCTATAAATAATGACCATGTTACTAAGTGACATGAACGTACACATAATTTAGATATGACTCCATAATTACATAGATGTTCTAAAATTATGTAGGGTATGGAGGTGCAATAGTTAATGCATTATCACACAATATTTATATTTTTTATATGATAACTCCTTACTTATCCTTGTTTTGTTACTCATTTTATGAACCTATGTTCATAAGGTTTTGTATGTAAGTACAAAATGTGAGCCACTATTATTGTGATAAAAAATAGATCCCTTTAAAATGGTATTTAAGATTTCCTATAGCTATCTTGGAGTAATCTCTATCTGATTTCATGTTTCCCAACTCTACAATTCTCGATTCATGTGTTGTGATTGTTTTCTTCTATATTTTTTTGTTGTGTAGTTGATTTTGATTACGTTGGTCTAGATTTAGATTAATGGGCCTAAAATATTATCCATCATAATTTAGATACACCTTATAGGTGGTGTTTTTTTAGGTGTGTTGGGTCATACCTTGATGGTGTGAGTAGTATGTTATTTATGGTATGTATTCCATTTGGTTGTGTCTTGGACTACGTCATTTGTGGGGAATAATTAGACCCCAATAATTTTATTATAGTTTCTACATTTCAAGTGGATGATTGAACTTTTTTATTCTTAAGTGCTTTCATTGATAACTTTAATCATTTATTCAGATAAGCTTTGTGTAATTTCTTGGTGAATGGAACATAGGGAAATTTTGAGAAAGGTTATTACAAAATCATAAGAATTAGATTCATAAAGAAAGAAATATGTGATTTGAAACAATAGAAATAAAAAATAATTTGTGTATGGTCTTAATTAGGTGTTTATCATGTTGCATAATATGCATGCAGGTTTATGAAAAGACATTGTTGCATTGAGGGAGTTTTTTGTTGGATATGATGGAAATCTCCTATTGTGTTACTCCTTATGTATGGTATTTAAATGATTAAACATGCTCTTCCAAGATGTGGATCATGTATCATGTGCTCTTGAAATAATATTAATCTGATTAAAAAATCTGTATATTGTTATGTGGAAGAAATATCTGGTGTTGATATGGTAGAATTTTGGGTAAAGAGTTAAGTCCCCGATCAAGTTATTCTAATGCATATGATTATTAAATGAGCATAGTTACCATACTCATTGTATTCTTAGTATTATGTGGAATGATAAGCTACTCCCTGTTGGGTTTTACATTACGGAACACATCTTGCGAATGGGAATATTATTGTTTTAATTTTAACTATGGCCTAATATGCGAGTACTAACAAATGGATGAGTTTTTATGAAGTATTATGATGCTTTTAAATGCAATATTTTTTGGGTAAACACCTGAGGAAACCTTGTGATAATTTTTCACATAATATTGTAAAATAAAGTTGTTTCAAATACTAAGTAATGAATGGGAAAAGGAAAAAGATCTTTGATAATATGAAGATTTGATTATGAGTGTACATGTGAAGTGTTGTGAACACCCTATACATGATTTTTGTATCCATGAGCTTGTGATACTATGTATTCATACTTGTTTTGTGTGTATATATACAAGTATTGTGGAGTCCAACTTGTATGGTTGCTTGTTTGTATGCCTAATTGAGAGCCAACCTTGGGGTTGATGATATCAACACATGTGGAATTAAGTAAAGATAAGGAAACTTAGGAAGATATGGTGACATGTTGTATTTTCTAGGTGTGACCTTACTAATCATAACTTTCTATGTGAATACCTCCTACTTAATGAATATATCCTTAAGTAATTCATAGTGATATTCTATCTTGCATTGTCCATCCTAATAGTACTACTAGAATATGATATGTGATTTTGGTTATGGTTAGTATGAATATGATGTTTCCCTTGAGGCTAGACTACTTGTCATAAGTTTTCTCTTACCTTGGTATCCAAAATATTGGGTATGTATGTATTTCATTAGAAAACTTTGGCACTATAATAGATTTAGTAGTTATAAAAATTTATTATCATCCTAGCATGTTAGATTAGTAATTTCTATGGAAATTTAACTTAGGATATATTATGAACTTTAAATATTGATATTTCCATACCCACCCACATTCTGACATGGAGCATATGGGTGCGACGCCACACCCCACTAATATTCTAACATAGTGTAGGTGATGATGATGTATTATTTTTTGGAAGCAATTTGGGATTGAAAACACAATTCCATGTACTATTATACAAAGTAAATTATGTTTTGTTCCTACAAGCCCTACAAGGTTGCTATGAGGTATGTCATTGTTGGGTAAAGCTCATTTACATATATAGAAGATAATCTCATGTTTTTTATGATATCTATGTGGGTAGGAAGGAGATACCGTATGAGTGTGCCTAGCCATATTGACCCATAGCCAATAATATGTGACCATTTTATATCTTATCTACAAGACACAATATCGTATTATGTGGGGCTTGTATATGTCTTTTCCATGAATCACACATAAAGGACTATGTAATATTCATGAGCATGAATTCTCTTCTTCCTTATTGGTTACTTGAATCTTTATTCATGTAGTGTTGTAATATGTAATTTTGAGAATTATGAATTTTATTTCAGTTATTGATGATATTTCTATCTTCCTTGTGTGGATCAACAATGATTATTTATCTTTGGTTATGACTATTTTAGCCACAAAACTTTGATATTTTATTGAAATGAATCTTGAGGTTATGTTTTATTTATTATTGAAAACTAATAGCATTTATTTATCTTATTGTTGGGATTGATTTGTTTTTGGGGGTATTCTTAAATTTTGTGGTGGCTAAGCTAGATCTTTTATGTTTGCAAGCGTTGCTCTTGTGTTGTAATTTTATTCTTTCCATGTCAATTAAGATTTAAACTTGGTTAAGTGTATATAAGGAATTATATGTAGGAAATTTTTGAGGATGAAAGTAAATGTGGACAAATATGGGATGGTCATCATCCATTTATCTTTGTAGTGATGTATATTCTTTAGGAGACTACCTCTTGGAGGATAAAACTCTTATAACAACAGAGTGAAGTCAATTATGGAAATTCATGGAGGAGTCCCTAGGTGCATGGCCCTAAGACCATCATTCCATTTGGTTCTTCAATACTTGGCACTAGTCTTGGAATGCTTGGTTTTATGATGTGGTCATGCCATCTTCATGGATCTATGTGTGAACCATGTGTTTTTTATCCCTATGATGTGGATGAACAAAGTTATATGTTATCATGGAAAACTATAAAATTGAATGTATCTTCTTATGATATTTTGAATTTATATAATCTATGTGTAGAGTATGTGCAATGAGTGATTAATCTTGTATAAACATGCTTTAGAATGACTAAATTATTATGTGAGTTATTGAGAAAGTTTAATGTTTATTAGGATACATATTAATATACCTTAAGATATGTTGATTAGCTCTTTTATGCTTGTGTTTCCTTATGATGCATTTATCTTAAATGGATTATTGTTATATTTATTTCATTATCAATTGTGAATTAGAATGGTGTGGTTCTTATATCCTAGCCTTATTAAATTCTAGGATTAATTCAACTCCTTGGGAGCAGGATGTAGTGCCTACCTACATGTTAACTCTTACCTTGTCCAGTTGTCTTATGATTGGGTCAATTTTATTATGAGATGGCTTTTATATGATAAAATTATAGGATAGATAAGTATCTTACTAGATTACACATACTTATGTTTTTATTATATGTTGCTTCAAAGTTCTATTACCTTCATTGCTAAATTTGATGCCTTGCTTGAGTGTGCAATATATACATGTTATCGACCGAGGATATTAGTATGGGAGGATTACGCTTGATCCATGAAGAACCGAAGCACAATGAAGCCACTAATACTTAATCTTAAACAAGATAATTCAAATGAAAGTTAAACTAAACATTTATTGAAACTAAACATTGTGAACTACGAAAGCGTTTAAATGTCTACTCTAATCCATCTAAAATTTATCCCATTTTAGAATTGGTGTCGTGTTGATGTGGAACAATGACCCTTTCCCAATCCCATGATCAGTGAGCTTGTTCCAATCGATTCTATCGAAGAGAATCGATGAAACTATTGTGATATATGGATGAAAACATGATTTATGCTAAAATGAGTATGATGCAAGAGTTAATCTACCATGATATTATGCTAAAAGATGTGGATATGCAATCGCTAAGCTAATCTAAATGAGATTTAAACTAAAAAGATTCAAACCCTAGTTCTCTAATTAGCTAAATGGATGCATGGAAGCCATTAATGGAAGCTAAGCTATTATGCAACTAAAAAAAACTAAAATATGCTAAATGTATGCAAAGTATGAATGTGAGTGTGAGTGATTTCAACAACATAAGTTTGATGTTGAGAGAGGGATCCATTTGTCTCCAAATAGTGACCTATTTATAGGAAAGCAAATGAGAAATGGAGGGTTGAGATTGAAAAAACTAATCAATGTTCAAGGATGGAGGAAATAGGAGGCATGGATCATGGATTCCCATCAACGGGTGAGAATGCAAGATGAGATTTAATCAAGGGTTCCAAAAAAACACACTTTGACCTATACAAGAGGTCAAAAGTTAACTTGCATAAGAAGTTACAAGGTAACTTGCACTTGAAGCTAAGTGAGAATATTCCCTTTCTTAAATGATTGGAGGAGAAAGAATATTCCTTGTAATATTCATGGGTGAAGGAAATAGATATTTTGCTAATTAAAACAAAGTTTAATTGTGCAAAAGGGGAGGGAATATTCTCTTGCAAGTGGGAGGAATTGGATTAATTAGATAATTGCTAATTAAACAAGGTTTAATCATGCAATTAGAGGAATTAGAAGAATAAAGTGATATTCATTAAATTAAATGATATAATGAATGGGAAAAAGGTGAAATGACATTTAATTAAATAACTTAGGGTTATTTAATTAAATGGGAAGACTTAGGGAATTAAATTAAATACTTTGATCTATTTAATTTAATGAGATGAAATGTTAGCATGAAAGGGGGTGAATTAACCCGATTTGATGAATTAGGTTAATAGATGCAAATGATGCAATTAATTAAATAGCTCGGATAATTTAATTAATTAAACGAAAAGAAGATGGGTTTTAGGATGAAATGATGTTATTTAGTCAATGTGATCCATTGAGACATTTTTAAGTGTATATTTTTCCCCTCTTTGAAGCAAGGTACATGTTGCTTCGGTTCAAAGACTGATGTTGATTTCGATGTTGATGACGATGCAGAAATGGATATCGATGATCTCTTTACGATGTTGATATCAAAGCTAAAGTTGATTGATCTAATTGATTGATTGATAAAATTGTTGAGGATTCACAACAATGCAAGGATTGTGTTGAATAACACGAGGATTGGTAGGGAATGATATTATCCCAATGATGATTGATTTGATAATTTGATCAAGATTTGCTAGCAAGGCTAGGAATAAAGTACGTTAGATGATTTTATATCAATATGATTGAAATATGGTTGGTTGCCCCCTCAAGAGATCGATCGGGGAATAAAGTGTTCCGATCAGGCTCACGATAGGTGAAAAACATACTTATGCTTGAGATGCTTGAGATTTTAGGTTGCTTTTGAATCAAAGAGCTGCAACTTTTCAGATTGTTGAGTTGAAGATGATATAGATGCCCCACTATGCCCCAATGGAAGAGGGATTGTTGTTGTGCTAGCTCAGATATTGATGTAGATAGATTTCATGATGTATAGATAGTCATCGACCATGGGTAGCCTCATGTATATTTTGATAGATCACACATATTTGATACTTGGATATAATTATTAGTAAAGATAGAAGAATAAGAAGAATAAGATGGATAGATTGACCATTGATTTTGATGATTGCTTCAAGAGATCCAACAAGTCTATGATCCACCGAGACTTTATTAGAGATGGTGATGATAATGAATGCATGATGATGATTTGCTCAAATCTCAAGATTGGGATTTTTGGTTGTTCCTTATTTTTGATATAACACGTAGACACGATGCATCAAGGTATTGATAACCAGTATGCCATTTTATTTAGTGTAATGGACTTTGACCTACAAAAAAATAGGATAGTTATTTTTCACATCTTGACATAGGAAAACCTTGTTGGAATGTAAGTTAGAAGCTTATAATATATTGGACCAAAGCATACACAATAGTCAACAACGTACTCCAAACAACCTTCCTACACACAACTAAGCAAGAATGCGCCAAGATTATTTTACAAGAGTATCCAAAAGAAAAACAAACGAAAGATAATGATCGATACCCCGTTCCTTTCTCTCTAAATTATTTTGATAGACATCATCGAGAGGTCCTCAGAATGGGTCACTAAGAAAATATCAAAGAAAAATAGTCAGTGTTATCTATATCTCTTTCTAGTTTAAATATAACTAAGTTGATTTTTGATATTGATGTCCATCGCAAGAAGGATACATCCTAGGACATGTTGATCAGAGGGTTGTTTGACGTTAGGATGATGATGATATTTTTTATAATTCGTTGATACAAACTTCACTGACGTATTTACCTATGATCTAGACTTTAGATTTTGACACTTAAGTTCTCACTTTACAACTTGCTATATTTGATTTCTTCTTGTTTTGCCAAAGGTTGAAGGTGATGAATGATTTATTATGGATGAAGGTTTATTGCGGGTGAAAGCGAAATGAGATGGATGGTTTTGGATTTTATGGGATATTTTAATGTTTTTGGTATTTTGAAAATGTTTAGAGGTTTTTTTTTTATCTTTTTGAATGTTTATGTGAATGTTTTTGGTTTTCGATTATTTGAGGCTTTTTAGAGTTTTCAAGGTTTTCCAATGTTTTTGGGGTTTTTTAATATTTGAATGTTTTGGGATTTTTGGAGTTTTTGAATGTTTAGGGATATTCTGAGAGTTTCGACCAAGAACCTAACCTAAAGGACCTAGGCCTTAGGGGTTGATCAAAGATAAGCCTTTACTACATTATATACGCAGAGACCACGTAGTTCGAACGACTTGACTTATTAACAAATGAGATATGAAAAGATGAAGGGATGTCAGTTTATTATGATGGACTCCTAAAGACTAACCTAGGGTGTCTCAGGGGCACATCAATGATGGCCTTGCCTATGTTCAAGATCAAAGATGACGTAGTTCAACAAGGGAACTAATTTTGGATTTTTGATGAGATTTTGAGGTAAACAATACCTAGATCATGATTTTGATGATATGTTGTGACATAAAAGACATGGATCAAGAGTTTTTTTGAAAACAAGAGTGCAATAACCTACCCCTAGTGTCTAGCAATATTTCATAGATTAATGAACAAACTAGGATAGGTAATGTATATGTGAAGAGTTCAACATAGTTTTATCATATTGGATATGGGCTATGGGACTTCATGAGATAAAATGGTAAAGAGCCTGCCAAGAGTTGGCCATGAGTAGAGTTGAAGTATACGCCAAATCTTTGTCAGGATCAAGATAAAGTGGGATATTTGGATAAAAGTTGGATTTGGATAGATGGAGGGAACATTGGATTTATCATGATAAGGATGAGATGCTTCTGCCTAAGAAGGATCATATAGACGCTCAATTCTAATCATGACACCCATTTTCTAGGTTTTCATCATAGTACTTGCCCAAAGCACCACCGTAGTGGTTTTCACTAAAGGATGATTTTTATTTTTATTTTATTTTTGAAAATTTTACCCTCATGTTGAATCACCTGGTGGAATTGATGTAGAGGCCACTGTCATAACGGGCCATCGATATCTTGCTTGAATAAGTTTATTTTCTAAGATACGAGCACTTGAATGCAACCTTGAAGAACTCTATTATGCCTTGTGGATACTGGAATTAACCTTTTCTATGTGCGTACATTGTGATATGGTACCTTTAGAATCCTTATGATGAAGGGTAACTACCAACACACGGTCAATGCAAGAATTAGATATCGTGAATGGAGTGTATAGTGGACCAACCACTAGATACACTTTGTTCCTTGCTTGAGAAGTATGCTTTTGTATTTGAGGACTCTTTTGATGGATACACTTCCCTTTTTTATTTTGCCTCATAGTTTCTTTGACTAATGGAGTTTTAGAGGGATGATTTTCTTTATTTTTCCTTGGTATCCATTTGTATTTTCTTTGTCCTTTTTGCTTCACTGCTTCATTTTCTTTGATGATCTTCTCCTTGCTTTGATAGGAATCTTTCTTTTTACATTGGTCCCAATTTGTGTATGAGACGATGGGTGAATGCCAACTCATGATACGGTTAGTTGTAGCGTTGACAGTATTTTCATCATAAGAATTCTTCATGCCCCATATGTTGATGTTTTCTATAGACAAGATTGCCCCCAGTGTTGTGAAGGTATTGACAATACCTAATTCCTTGCTCTGATAATGTATCCTATGATCCATAGCCACTGAATATGACTTGTCATGAACACATGATATTGCTATGGGTTTCTGTTGTTCAAGAATATGAATTCTTCGCTCTGATTCTATGAGATCGCTATCTGTTGATGTTGTTTCAAAATATGTTGGTGTTGATTCAAAAGATGTTGTTGATGCACAATCACTGTAAGCATCAAGAATCTTGACCATTGCTTTCTCTTGTGTAGAAAAATCAAGAGTAGGAGACTCTTGTTTTGGATGAAGAACATCTATATGTCCATCTAAAAGAAACATCTTAGGAGTGATATCGAGGAAATATTTGGAGTTTAAAATGGTTTGTAAGATGTCCCTTATCTCTTGGTGAAACTTTGGGGATAGGGGTTCTTGATCCTAATTCGATTCGGAGGAAATTTCGTTATCCTCAAGAGCCTCTTCTTGACATGATCCTTGGGTGGATGATAAATCATTGGTAAAAGACTCTTCACAACATTTTGTGGGTATGGATGCAATAAGGGATATTTTTGGCTCGTTTGGAACTTCTTTAACATGCCCAATCATTGAGTCATATGTGTGATATATATCACAATTTGATATCCACTTGATGTCATTACGGTATAAAATAGTGCTAAACACTGTTGATGAGTTTGGACTTTGTTTTAAAATAGTATCTTGATACATGTATGATTCCTCATGTTGTGATAAATAAATATGTCCCACCATGGTATCACAAGTATTGTTTACATTTTTTGAGGTTGATGCCTTTCTTGAATATTTTGCTTTTGTATGATCAAGCATAGGGTTTGTGTAAATTTTCAGATTTTCATTCCTCGATTTTTTATCGACATGAATGTCACCTTGTTTAATAAGATCTTCTATTAGATGTTTGAGTCTAAATCAATTTTGTGTGTTATGACCTTTGTATTGGTGAAATTTATAAAATTGATCGTCTTTATAGCTACGAGGTTTGACTTGTGGCTCTTGATAGTTTGGAAAAGTTGGGAGTGTGATAAGGTTAGACTATATCAATTGCTTCAGCACATCCTCCATAGGTTCCCCTAAGGAGGTGAATTATCATTTAGGAGAACTGTTTGTTCTTTGTTGCCCACATTGAGTGTTTGCAGCGTTGATTTTTGTTTGATTATTTGACGGTTACGTGTATGGTTGTTGTGTGTTCATGGTTTGGGTATTTTCTTGTCTAGGAGCATTTAAGACCAACTTTGCATCAACACCACCATCACTAGTAAAATTATTGTTCTTAGCCCAATAGTGGGGCTTATCGTTAAAACTAGTGGATGGGTGGTTGTCTCTATATACTTGTGTGTTTCCCTATGAAATTAGGGCTCTCTCGATGTTAAGGGCTCTAGGGACAAGCTTATCATAGGAGGTAATGCACTGCCTTTTCAAGTGGAAGGATAGATCTGGATCTAGATTTTCTATGATAATGCCCACCTGTTATTCATCGAGAAGTGGTGACTTGCTTTTACTAGCTATTTTCCTCCATCATTGCAAGAAATTGGCGAAATATTCTCCTTTGTTTTGTTTGAGAGTATACAACTCTTCTAAGCTTATGCCCATGTCAAGATTGAAGGAGAAGTGATCTATGAACCTATCGATGATTTCTTGGAAGGTTTTGATGCCTGGAGGTAACTATGAAAACCAATCCATGATAGGACCTATTAAACTTTATGGGAAGAGGCACATTAAATAGGACTCATTGTAGGCGACCTCTATACACATGACGTTAAATTATATGAAATGGTCTATAGGACTTCCTCTCCCTTTGTATTTTTTGAATTTGGGGATTTCAAAGCCGGGAGGGAATGGTACCATTGCGATGTTTCAGTCAAATGGATAAGGACATAAATTTTGTGTACGGGGCTTCTTTGTCTTGCCTATTCAAAGGTCCTATATTTCTTGGGATAGCGCCTTAAATTGTGATGCTAGATCATCTTGTGGACTTGGTGGAGGAACATATGTTGGAATGATGGATGAGTTGTATGCAAGATTTTGATATGATAAGGTGTTATATGGTGTGTATGGTGGTGTGGGATAAGGTGATGATGGTGATTGTGGTGTTGATGTATATGTTCCCAACGTGTTTGGGTTGACGATGTTTTGTTGAGGGTTATATTATAAACCTTGTTGTTGTTGTTGTGCGGGTATTTGTTGTTGTTAGGCATATTTTTCAGCAAGCAATGCTTGTTGTTGGGTTTGTTGTTGTTAAGCTTGTTGTTGCATGGCTAAGGTGGCTTGTTGGGTTTGTTGTTGTTGTTGCGCTACTAAGGCAACTTGTTGTTGTTTTTGTGTTGCTAAGGTTGCTTGATGAGCTTGTTGTTGTTGTACAGCTTGTTGATAAGCCTATTGTTGTTGTGTTGCTAGGACTGCTTGATGAGCTTGTGTTGTTGTTGCGCTACTAAGGATGCTTGTTGGGCTTGATGTTGTTGTTGCACTGCTAAGGCTGCTTATTGGGCTTGATGTTATTGTTGCATTGCTAAGGCTGCTTCTTCTTCTTTTTTTTGTGCTACTAAGGTTTCTTTTTGTTGTTGTTGTTGTTGTTGGACTGCTTGCTGGTAAGCCTATTGTGCTTGTTGTAAAGCTAAGGCATGGGTTTCCAATGTAGGATCAATCAGTGGTTGGGACATCTGTGATAGGTTTTGGGTGTTGATGTTTTGCACAGGTTGTGGGTTGTTGATGAGAGGTCGTGGGTTCCCTTGGTTTAACATTCCTTGTAGTATAGTAGATTGAGGTGGAGGAATGTAAGTTTGAGGTCTCATTTGATTTTGTATGGTGAAGGGGACCGTGGGAAAAGATGAGGATAGTGCCATTAGATTTTGAGATGGTAATAACACACTAGGACCTTGAGTCCATTGATTAAAAAGGTTCCCTTATCCCATGTATTGAGGATTTCCTTGTTGTATTTGAGGTGAGATCAAGGTATTACCTTGGTTGATAGGATTCATAACAAAGGTGTTGTTTTGATTTGGGTTGATAATAGATGGGTTTGATGTGGATGGTGGATTGACTTGAGTATCTTGGGTAACCACTTGTTTCAATGTGTCAATGGGGTTGTTGGAACCACTTGTCAAGGGTTGACTCTACATGAGAGTGTTAAATTTTCCTTTTCCTACTTGAGGCACTTGGTTCACATTACCTTGCATATCATTAGGCATACTTGGGGTATTTGTGATGATGGATGAAGATGGTTGCACTCAAAATGTCGAGGTTATTGTGACATCATTAAATGTAAGTAATATTTCAAATGTTGGTGTCCAACTTGTGTTTTGGGGAAGGTTGGCGGTTAATGAAATGGTCATGTTGTGAATACCCACAGTTGTGTTTGTTCCTAGACATGAAGTGAGACCATGGTCAGTTCCTAGCCTAGTTGCAAGACTAGATGTTAAGGGTTGAATTGGCACAAGGGATGGAGTTGTTTGAATCATAGATGAAGTCAAGCCTTGTGTCAATGATTGTGCAATAAAAGATGGGGAAATTGGATCCAAATTTTCCAAGGCTTGATGTTTTATGATTTCTTCCCTAGTAAGTTCAAATGGATTGTTCGTGATGTCCTTTATCTCATATGGTCCTGATGGAGATGAGGGTTGTTGTGATAGGGTGACTTGAATTCTTGGATCAAATTCTAGAGGATTTGGATCACTTGAGGTAAATGTGACTTTGGTTTTTCTCCATGATTCTCTTATGTTGTGATCTTGTTGTTACCATAAATTGTGGGTCACCTATGGGAGAGTTTTGTTGATATTTGTAATGTTTAAACTCTCTAGTTGACTCAAATATAGGTAAAAGGGATGTTCTAAGTCATTTTGGAGCAATGGTGATAATGAGGGATGAAAAGATGGGTAATATGGAAAGTGATCTTTGCAAACGTTTTGGGACAACACTTTTGGCTTGAGTGTGATGTTTTGATGTTTGGATAAAGGATGTTTATGAACATGGAAATATTTAGGGTAGATTCATTACCTTCAAGATAAAATATTCCAAAGATGATAACTAACTTAACTAAATGCATGGAAAAGGATTCATTTCACGTACAAATTAGCCAAGTTAGGGGTTGGTTTGATTTGATGTTCAAGTCAAAGAGTGTTAGCATATTCAATTTTTTTACAAATATAGGTGGAGTGAAGGATGAAATTTGATGAAGAGGTGGATGAAATGTTTGACCTAATGTTTATTTAGGATGAACCTTTGTTTTCCAAGACCAAGGTAGTGAGAATGATGCTAGACCTCTAAAGATTTCAAATTCTAAAGACCTAATGTTTTAGATAGGTTGGTTATCATGAAAAATACTTGTATTTTAACCCATAAAGAACATATACATGTCTGGATGTTTCCTTAGTGCACGTTCATAAAAGTTTACCAAAAATTTATTTATGTTTTGGTATAGTGCTAAAATGTAGTTTTTGATTGATTTTGAACTAAGGTGCCTAAGTTTGTAATGGAGACCGGTAGACCTTATCTTGGGGATTTTTATTTTGCGTGAGATCATTAAGAGAAGAAGAAGATATTTATTGCCACGTGGGGGTGGTAATATAGGCCTTATGGCCAAAATATCAACACTTCGTTCTTTTTTATCTAAGATATTTGCAGCAATTCTCCACTGATCGAATGTTTCCTTGGTTTCAAAAGTGAGGCTTATCAAACTACTAATGATATATGTTTGTTCTCCCTCAATGAATTCAAAGTTCAATTGAATGATAACACCCATAAGGTTGGGTTGTTGAACGGGAGTGATCGGTCTCCAAATGGTCATGTGGGGTTCAAATTGTCAACTTATCTTGCTTAAGTGAATTTATTTTACCACAAACACTCAGCTTGATTAAGTATTCAAACTAAATGTTTATGTCCAAAACATCATAACTTTCACAATGTCCATTTTGTGAGAATCATGAGGTTGAATCCATAATTGCCTATGTTGTCTTTGGAAAATATGGATTGAGATATAAGTCAAGATATTTAGAAATCTCTAAGGATATAAATCCTTAGGACAAGCATTCATATCAAGGCTTTTTCAAAAGGTATCCATATTTTTTCCAAAGTGTTTGAAATTTTGAGGAAGATCGTGAATATTTGTTTTCAAAGTTTTAGATCCAAGCAAGGTATTAAACTGACTCACAATCATTTACAATCCTAGGTTGAAATGGCCATACTTTTTGAATCCCCACTTGGATTTATCCAAACACTAAGACATTGCAAACAGTTAGAGATTTGATGACAATAGCTCCCCTCCATGGAACACACTTCTCAAGACCATCAAATCTCAAAATCTTGAAGATCCTAAGGATTTTTTTGTTTCAACAATGAATAGTACAAATGTGGGGCAGCTTCAGAACGAACATTCTTGCACCAACAATTATTAAGGATTTTGGATTCTAAATAATGGTTCGTATTAAGGGCTTCCATTCAAGCTGGCCATACACGCGGCAAGATTAGCTCAAGATTATGGAGAATCAAGAGGCCTCCCTATCTCTTCCTAAGAAGAGATTTTAACGTACCACATGGGTACTATGGGTGACACTTGTTGGTAAGACACATCCACACCTATTGTTTATGACTTACACATTTTTATATAGCGACTTGGAAGAGCTTGGATTTAGCTCGTTACCGCTTGGGTCATTCCCTCCTTTTAAAGCAAGGAGGCGGGCCCTCTAAAGATAAACAATAGAAAGGAAGTACATTTTTAGTTTGATCATCCCAGTTCGCATGAAACAAGGAGAGAACACACACCACACATTTTCCCTACACTAGGTTCATTTTTAATCCAAATTGAAAGATGCAAGTGATAACAAAAAATGTTAAGGAATGTTTTTGTGTCTCAAGATCATCGAGTGGCATGAGAGAATTACATATGCATTCAATAACAAAGATGTAAATCAAAACATAGAAAATAGTTATAAATTTTAACCCCTAAGCTAAGATGAATTCATTTTATGCACCAAATGAAATGTTAAGTTGTCTTGTTCAATTCTAAAACCCAAAAGACAATAATGAGATGAGGGTTCAAATTTAGTCTCGTTTGAGCATTCGTTTTAAACCCAAATGAAATTTAGTGAGGTCCTAAAATGTAAAGTAAAAAGCATAAGAAATTGGGTTATAATTGCCCCAAGGTATCAAACGCTTGTTACAATCATAAAATCTTAAGATTAGAATGCTTCTTCACTTTAGCTTCGTCTTTTCCAATCCTACAAAGTTGTGTTAGTCTAAAAACCAGAACAGCGTTAGAGGCATGTTAGTACTTTGATGACTCAAAAAAATCAAAACATATGCTAAAAAATTATCGTTAAACTTCTTACCAAAGTTGGGCATCACTATACATGATAGCATCACTCCGGTGAACAAGGGTGTCGCTCTGCGGACAAAACAAAGAGCACGATAGCATCCCTATTTGATTGTGCGTCGTCGTTTACAAATCTTTGATACCTCTATATTATATTAGCGTCACCTTTTGTTTAATCAACGTCAGTGCATTTGATAAGCATTGCAATTTGAAATGACGATAGTGTTGCTATATGGCAATGCCCTGCAAAGGCGTCGATGAAATTGAGTTGGGCGTCACTCTTTCCTGCAAAAGTCAAAACAAATGGAATTTGAGCTAGAAATTGATTAAATTTGATCGATTTGCCCTCCTTTTAGTGCCAAAATTTCAACTGAGGATATTAGTATGGGTTGATTACGCTTGGTCCATGAAGAATCGAAGCATAACAAAGCCACTAATACTTAATCTTAAACAAGATCATTCAAATGAAATTTAAACTAAACATTTATTGAAACTAAACATTATGAACTATGAAAGCGCTTAAATGTCTACTCTAATCCATCTGCAACTTATCCCATTTTGGAATTGGTGTCATGTTGATGTGGAAGAATGACCCTTTCCCAATCTCGTGATCAGTGAGCTTGTTCCAATTGATTTTATCGAAGAGAATCGATGAAACCATTGTGATATATGGATGAAAACATGATTTATGCTAAAATGAGTATGATGCAAGAGTTAATATACCATGATTTTATGCTAAAATATGTGGATATGCAAGGAGGTTGTTAGAATAAAAAATGAGCTTGATTAGAAATTTAAAAAAATACTAAAACATATTAAAATATTTTGAAAAATATATGGTGTACTAGAGGAGAGGATCATCTCCAAAAGGGTATATATTTTTTAAAATGATAAAAAAATAGACAAAAGTTGACATCAAGTGAAAACTACCAAATTTTGGTAAGTTTGACTTTAAAACGTTATTATGAGGAAAATATACATTGATTTTTTTTCCATGCACCAGATATTGAAGTTACTTATTTGGGAAAAAAATCAAGAAAAAATAAACTTGTTTTTTTTGTGATGTCAACTCGATGTCACTTTTTCCTAAAATTTTCAACAATTCAAAATCTAATCTTAATTTTATTTTTTTAAATCAAACATTTTTTTAAAAAAATTGAAAAATTACAAGCACAAACTTCAGCAATAGTTGTACATTTCATTAGTTTACATCATTTTGAAATTCAAATATAAAGACCACTTTTATGTGATTGAAGTTCAAAAAATTTGTTTGTGTTGAATGATTCTTTTATAAAAGTGTAACACAAGTTTGTACTTTTACCCATATAGCTTCTATTATTAGAATTATTTAATTATTTTTGTATGTTTATAGTGTGCTATAAATATTTGACATTTAGGGAGGGAGTTTCATCCTTATCTTGCTACCTCTTCTCTTTGTGGAGTGTTCAATTGAAGGTAAGGGTTTTAACTTCACCCTCTTTGCATGAAGTATATCTCTTTTGTATTTTTCCATGCCTACAATAGGCAGAACATTTGGAAGCCTTCAATGGAGTTAATGGCATGGGAGGAATCCCTATTTTTATTATTTTAGGGTCTTATGTTATGTGTGTTTGAATTTCTTGGAAACTTTAGAATAGCATCATAATATAATATCTTTTTTATGTATTTTTAATGTGAGTTGAAAGTTATGCTCTTGAGAACCTCCATTTTAAAAGGGTTTTCTTGAACCATAAAGATCTCTCATTAAATTTTTTGATAAATTTTCTATTGAAGTTTTGAGGTTGTGAAAAGGCTTATGTTTTCTTGACTATAAAATGGAATCCAAGTGTGCCTTATTTTGACCTCGTCTCTATGTTACGCACCCTTGGGTGTCTATGATAATTTTTTCATGCACTGATTAATGTTACATATCCCTTATTTATGCCTTTCTCAAAAATATTACATAAGATGGGTACCACCAACATGGGTATTTAGTGGTTGAAGAGTGTGCATCCTCTCAAGAATACCTTACTTGGTTAACACTCTCTTCATCCCTTGTTCATTAGATTTGTATATTCAATGTGTACATGTGATTTGATAGTATTTTTCTCAGTATGTCATGTTCACCTTTCTTATGGTTGTTCTAGGATTATATGTCAATGATCCTTGAATATGTATGGATGGCATAGTTCAAATCCTCATGTGTTCTCACTTGACATTGTATGTGTTTTAAGGAATTAGTGGGTGTATGCATGAATGGTGTGGGAATTATTTCATATGTACATTCTTGGTGACCCATATATCAATGTGATTAGTTTGTGTGTGCTTGATTTACGTATTGCTTCTCTCTCATCTATGTTTCTTAGAAGTCCACATATGCGGTGTAGATAATATATACACATTCAATGCTTCTATCTTTTTGTACCTTGAATTGTACGTCTAATGAGAGCTTCCAATATCTTTTATTATACGTGATTGGTGTAGTTTTCCCAAATCCACAAATATATGTATCTTTTTGCTTGTATGATATTTCTTGTGTGTGCTTGATCTCCTCATGCATGTTTACTTGGTGGGACATTATGGTCATGTATTTTTCCTACTTATGCATTGTATCATGGATATTGTTCCTCTTGTATGGTGGATGGATCCTTGCTTGTGTGGTGGTGGTGTTTTCCCTTCCAACCCCATGTGTGGATTGTTAGTGTGTTGGAGCACCTGAATCAGTTGTCTCCCAGTTTAGAGGATTTGACCTAAGGTTTCCACATGGTTGTGTGGCATTAAACCATCATTGGGGAACTCATGGATTATTTAAGCAATATGGTGAGTGTGTAGGGAATTTTATCTTCCATCATTTGTTATTATGATATTTTCTTGCTTTGTAGAAAATATATGAATTTTGAACCTTTGTTGCCCTTATTTTTAAAGTATATATGTTATTATTGGATAGTGGTGTGTTGTACTAATTTTCACCCTTGGAGGTGATGTGATTTAATATTTTTATAATGTAATCAACCTTGAGGTTATAATTTATATGGTTGTTATAATGGTCTTATTCATTTTCACTTAACTTAAACAATGTGATTTAAAAAGAATGCTTCTTTATCTTTCAGACTTAATATTGTCGTTGTCCTATTGGGGATTCATACTTTTTTGTAAATTTCAATGTCCCTATATGTTTTTTAGTGTTTTTTCATCTTATTTTGGTTGTTCCTTTAAGAATTTTATAAATTTGTTGCACAACATGTTATTGAGGAAGATATTTTTTCTTTGCAAGAGTTTGTACCACTTTTAGAGGAAATTAGGGAACCTCGTGCTTGGCCAATGTGGAGCCCACATTTTCCCAAGTATTCAGTCCAAATAGTTTTTGAATAGTGTGCACAACAATGGATTTATACACCTTTTCTTGATATTTAGAAGCTCATTTTGTCTACTTACAAAAAAATTCTATGAAATTCTAAATGCAGGTTGTGTCTTGGATCCCAAAGTTTGAGTTGTGGACATGTAGATGACTAAACTTGGATTAGATTTTGGAATTTCTAGAAGAGTCTCAAACCCTAAAGTATAAAATGCATAGTAAGGATTAGACTCCAAAGCCCAATTTATTTTCCCTAAGGAGTTTAGACTCGCTTTGGGAAATTATTTATTGGTAAGTTACATTTTTAATCTTGAAGTGCACTTTGTGAGTCAACCTCCAATGGCCAATATAGATATTCATCAATTTCAAAGTTCTCTTCAAGATTTTAAAAAATTTAATAACACTCCTCAAGTCTGAATTTTGAAGTCCAAGTGGTAGCCCTTAGCATTCTACATTCATCATTCAATGAATGACTTGTTTTCTATGTGATACAAAATTGTTGGCCAGGATTGAATCTCAATATTATTAGAGTAAGTCAAACCCAAGGTCCGAATGGATTTCCTAGTGTACCATTTGTGTTTCAAGATCTAAAATATGAAAAATAATTTGTAGGTTAGACTCCCAAGTTTAAAGTCTTGTAATCTCATCCTAAAAGTCTAAGAAAACTATGTAGGTTGTTAAATTCTTTGTGAGGGCCAAAGTTTGAGATTGTATGGGATCATGCAACTTAGAATCTAAAGTATAAATCATGTGAAAGAGACTCTAAATTCCAAGATTATGAACAATTTCCTCTAATTTATGAGTTAGTGTGGAGTTACCTTTGTCTTTTTGTATTTTTATTCTTGAAATTTGACTTGCTAATCGAGGTTCTAGGGATTTTCCTTTGGAATAGGGACTCCAACCTTCATTTGGATCTCATTAATTTTCAGGACATGTTGTTGTATGTTTTTTTCCTTAGTGCATTGGTAATCATTTAAATTGTGTCATCCCCATGACACCTTGCACACATAAAAGTATAATGTGATACGCTTATTGTCACATTTGTATCACAAAAAAATTATCCATCTAGTATTTTTCTACTAATATATTACAAGAAAAACTTAGGGCACTATAATAATTATCACAATCCATCTCAACCATGTTAAAGTATTCACATAGAACCCAGGTGGAAGTAGGAATTAAATAAGCAATCTGACACCAAAGGGAACATCTTTCAATAACATCATTGGAGATATAAATATTAATAAATCCAAAGGAAAGATTATTAATGCTTAAAAGAACTCATAACACCCTATTAGTGGGGTCACGCCCATTGTCAACTAAATGCACCTACCACTTAGAAGTGAGAAAGGTGCAAACTCCTCCACAACCCACATCATCATTACCACACAAAAATGACTTGCTACCCAAATAACATGGCAAGTAGCAAAAAGTAAAAAGCCAATAATTTTTACTTTGTACAAATAGAGAATTTTCAAATCTAGAAACCAACATCAATCATTTCTAATAGAATATTTCTTGGGGATCTTTGTTAATCCTTGAACATTCTAGGAGAAAAAGGGCATTAAATTAAAGTCGAGAGTTATATCCTTGTTATCTAAGTCATCAATGTTGAGAACTAAATAGTTGTTCTACAAGAATTCCTATCTAGATAAACTACCTAATTAGATAATTGGGGGAGCACATATTCTTTTATCTAGAACAAATAATTTCATTGTGCCACTAGGGAAGAAGAGGAGGGAGAAAAAACATCTAGTTGAGAAGAGTGCATTGAAATTGAAAGTGTCGTTCTAGTGTACTTGGATTTTTTTCTCCTTTGATGACTCCCCATTAGATGGATCCACCTATTTCCCCATGTTTAAAGGTTTTGAAATAGCACCATTTGGTTGCTTGGTAGGTTGGCTACAATGGTTGATTGAAATCTAAGCTAGAGGAGCACTAATTCTAAGGTTTTGAGTATTTTATGAATCCCAAATATTATCCTATCCTCTTCCTTTTTAGGAAGAGAAGCCTCAATAGCAGTCCAAAGAGAGGGCTTCCTATGAGGGGTAATCAAGGTACAACGTTTCATATTATGATCAAAATATTAGCTCTTAAAACAAGTATTTAGCATTTTAAGATAAAGGACATGTCGATAATGACACTTTTGACCAACTTGAATACCAATAATTTCCTTCAAGTCCTTGGAGAAATCAATTTTAGTATAAACTCATTTTTTAGGACAAGCTACAAAGAATGTATCTTGTTCAACACAAATAAGATTGCCACATGAGCTTTCCTTTTGAGGCAAGAAGTTCCAACATGGTAAAGATAATACTAGTAACTCCACCCAAACATGCACACAAAGAGCCCTTTCCTTGAAGACTACAAAATCTTAAGTTCAAGGTTAGAACACTATAAGGGATGCACAAAAAAACCAAGGGCCATGTTTGAGTATGGATTTGATATGGATAGCCTCAACAAAGAGAAATTTAGAGAGGTTTTAGATAGTGTTAGAGTAATCATGCATTAGCTAATAATTAATTAATCTTTAATTAATTATTAGGCTAATTTATTCTCACACACTTAGGCTAAACTTATGAGTGCTTTTTTATGTTAACTAGAGAGATATTATTAGATCATTCTATCTCATTGCATTAGATGTTGACACTTTTTATAATATAATCCCTTTACCATTTAGGGTTGATCCTATATAACAGTGAACCCTCATTATATCATCATACATTTGATAACCTTTTGATATTCTTGAGGCTCATTGTGTAGCTTTTTCTTGTTGAGGATATTGTATATTATTGTTCACAACTCTCTTGCATGAAAGGTGTCTTTGTTCGTTGTTTGATCCTATGTCTCATTTTTTTCATAATTCTAACATGGTACTAGAGCATGGATTAAGTGAACCCCTTCTCAATTTATGAGGTTTTTTCTTCAACAAGGGTTATAGGCTTCAGATCTAGGATCTCCTTTATTTAAAAAAAATAAAATTGGAGGTGGTCGATTTTTAGGTGTATTTTGGTGTGAAAATAACCTCATGGTTGTGTTCAAGAGGCTGATTTGATGAATTTTGACTATAAAATATTAAAAGCATGAAGTTTCCACAGTCCATGATAATTTGAGTGAGCTATTTCTAGATTAAACTGTGTCAATTTTTTGAATCAAAGTTTTGGATCAAACTCCATGATCCATCATCAGGATGAAAACCAAGCACAAAAGAGAGAGAGAGAGAGAGAGAGAGAGAGAGAAAAATAATAAGGTAGCAGACTTGGAAGTATAAAAAGGTGAAGGGCTCGAGAAAGCAAGAGGTCAACAGGTTAAAAAGGCCAACAAAAATAAAATAAAATAAATGAAATTCCAACTAAGTAAAAACTAAAAAGAAACACCAAACCAAATCTAAAGACAAAAATCAAAAATCAAATCAATGAAAAAAATAAAACATAAAATACCTTAAGAAAAGGAAAAAATAGAAAAGAAACAAAAAACATAAATGGAAGAAGAACTGCAATTTTTTTGTATAGAGGCTATACAGTCCCTGTACAATCAAGTACGATTTATTTTTATTTTTTTAAAATAGTTTTTAAATAAATTATTATTTTTAAATATAATAAAAAGCTCTACGGATTTCAAGTACGGTACACACAGGGTATCTCTAACCCTATGGGCCCCATGCAGGTTGTCTAGAGTGGTATTTAAGCTGCTCAGTGGCTGTCTCAGTGGGTTGGCCAACGAGGCCTTAAAAACCTCACCAATGACAGTTTCAGTGCTGACTAGTGGCATTCAAATTTTCCAGCAACACTTTTTTCCCCTTCCCAATGTGCTCAGAATTTTCCCAATAATTGTTTTATGTTTTTTCAACAGGGAATTTTTGTGAAGGGGAATATTCTCAACAATTCCCGACATCTACAGGGTTACTTTGTTCGTCATTTTCATAGGGGGACTGAATTTCTTTTTCTGATGTAGGGAATATTCCTTGAATATTTTGTTGACATCAACATGATGTCAATGGTACAGTCGGCTAGGCAAGGCCCCTTCAAGCCCTCTTTGGTCCTCAAGGAGCTTTTTTTTGGCTATAACTTGGGCGTACAATGTTAGATTTTAGCAAACAAGATACTGTTGGAAAGCTAGCTTCGTCAACTTTCCTTTGGTGTGGGTCTTATCACCATTTTTTTGCTTGTACAATCTATAGCCTGTCAAAGTCAAAGGTTCTATTTTCACTCCCGAGCTCATAAATTTTGACCCATTTCTCTATTTTTCATGATTCTAGTAGCATTGGGATGCTCTTTTAGAGCTCTTCACATCCATCCATGCCATTTTCCCCAAAAAAATGTAGATACATTTTTATTCATTTTTTTGCGTTTTCACACTCTAGAGAATTACTTGGGCATTTTAGCTCTTAAAAACTCTTTATTTGTGTGGGATGACTCATTTTTGGTTGTTCTACATGTAATTCTAATATTTATCCTATTTGGGCACTGTAGACATATTTTGCATGTAAGTTCTCTTTTATAGATGCACTGAGATAAAGTGTCATTTTGGTGTATACTTTTTAGGGATTTTTGCACATCATGTTGTGCCTTTTGTACTCACACTATAATATAAACTGACATGGGGTTTGATGTTTTCCTTTATTTTTCTACCACAACTTTGTCAATTGAGTGTCCCTTCCACAACAGTAGTGAATCTTGGTGATTCTTACCTCATTGTGTGCATCTTTGTTTTCACACCCTTTTATTTGTAAGTACTCTTTTGTGCACATTTCAATGTTCTTGTTTCTCCTACATGCACTTCTTGGTTTCACACAGTTTCAATGTATATGTCTTATCTCTTCATTGTTAGCATTATGGGGGGGGTTCTACTATTGGTGCTAATGCTTCCTTGGTTTCGAATTGGATTGAGCTATGTATACCATATTTGTTCCTATGTACTAGGTAGATGCAACATCTAGCTACCCATGCATTTCAGTGAGATGGGGCATTTACCATATGGACACTCTTTGATTTCAATTTCTATAGGTTTCCTTCCATTTTCATTTGATCAGTGACTATTGGTACCTATATTTTCAACTTGCATCTTGCATGTTGAGTAGATTCATTGGGGTCACTCATGTACATTCATGTGCCATTTGTATCTTCAAGTTCCAGATGTTTGCCTTTGTTTTCCATCCGATTCAAGTAGTGTCATTAGGGACACTCATGCAAATTATTTTCTTTCACTTGATCACTGTTCTTCAGACTATTGTTACTTGTATTTTTTAATATTTCTTGCATGTTGAGTAATGTTGTTGGGTTCACTCATGTAGATTCATGTACCATATATATCTTTGACTTCCATATGTTTTCCATTTTTTTCTATCTAATTCAAGTAGTGTTGTTAGGGGCACTCAAGAAAATTATTGTCTTATTGATCCTTACATTTGTATCTTCAAGTTCTAGATGTTTGCCTTTTTTCCATCTAATTTGAGTAGTGTCGTTGGTGACACTCATGCAGATTCTTGCCATCTTAACACTAAGTGTTTTTTATTTTAATTAAAGAGCTATTATTAGATCATTCTATTTTATTGCATGAGATGTTGACACTTGTCATGACCTAATCCCTTTATCATTTAGGCTTGATCCTATATAGCACTCAACCCTCATTGTATTATCATACCTTTGATAACCTTTTGATATCCTTTTGATATTAGTGAGGTTCATTCTATAGCTTTTTCTTGTTGAGTATATTTCATATTATTTTTTGTAGCTCTCTTGCATGGAAGGTGTCTTTGTTTGTTGTTTGATCTTGTGGCTCGTGTTTTTTACAATTCTAATAGATAGCATCAAGGTAGACCCCATGCAAGGATCAAGCTTTATTAACCTAGTCTCTCAACATAATTTCAAGGGCACCCTCCCAATAAAATATCTTATTAATGTAAAATTTTAACCCATTCATGTGTACTATCAAACTTTGGGATTAGGATAACCACATTCAAAGGTGGTTCAAAATGCATACCTCATGGAACACATTGGGAGAAAACTTATTGGGTTGTTTATTGATGGAGTCATCCCGATGCACCATCAAACCTTCAACACCAATAGTAACTATCAAGTTGATGAAGTTTGAGGTCATTAAAATGATAAAAAAATGTTTACAAGCATGGCAAGCTAACAACCCCCATAACTAATGCATAAAAACAAAGAAATTTCCTACTAAAAAAATATTATGACATCAAAATGATGTAAAATAACACTAACAAAACTAAAACCAAAACCCTAAAGAACTCTTCTCATCAAAAATCCCAACTCAAATTTTCACTTCTCTTATAAAAATACATTTTCATTTATTTATTTTCATCTATATTTTATTTTATTTTTATACATAATAATACACCTCGTAATACCATATTTTTAATTACTATAAATAAACTATAAAATATGCTACCATTAAACTTCTATAATCAACACAAATGAAACACACATAACTTTTAAGGACATCATACATAAATATAAAGGTGGATTCTATATATACAAAAGCATGAGATTCATAATAGATAAGAAAAACAATTGTATTTTACAATTAATCTTAATAAATAATCTAAAGAATTTTAAATATTCAAATAAATAAAATATATAATTATAATTTAACAAATTTTGTTAAAAATAATCTAATTTAAATTCTTAACACGCTTAAAAATAAAGTCATAAATTTGTTATATAATTATCAAAAGCAAGACCTAGTAATAAGAATTAATGCCCTCACATAAGGATGACATGGAAAATACATTACTATCAATATTTCGTTATTAAGATATTTAATAAATCTAATATTTAAAAATAATAATGAAAACAAAGTGTAATGGGGGGTTGATGTTTACCTTTGTTTTTCCATCACAACTTTGTCAAGTGTGTGTCCCTTCCACGACAGTGGTGAATACTGGTGATTTTTGCCTCATCATGTGTGTCTTTATTTGCACACCCTTTTATTTGTAGGTACTATTTTGCCACATGTTTAGATGTTCTTGCTTCTCTTACATGCACTTCTTGTAATGCCCTATCATGGAACCTAGAGAATGACGCTTTAAACAACTATACAACCAAATAATTTATTTATTTTTAAACATTTAATTACAACATGTGAACAAAGACATAAACACTAACATTCTCGAGATTCCACAACCACACTACTAAAACAAATTCTAGAAGAATAACACATTAAGAATCATAAGAGTATGACATATCTCGGTTACATTATCATAAAGAGATTTAAGTTACAAGTTCAAAATACATCAAACGATATTGTGACAAATCTCGATACATCCATTATCATGATACAATGAATTCTCATATAATCATCATGAGTGAATACAATAATGATGATGAACAAGTACAACTGACGATCACGTACACGAGCACGTCCAATGAACAACTCCATGAACGAAGTGAATCCAGGAACCTATCAAGAACAATCTCATCTCGAACTGTATCACCTACAAGGGAACCCAATGGAAGAAAAGCCATGTTCCTCCCAATCATGTGGTACTCGAAAGCCCACCCCTCATGCTAGGAGATAGTCTCAGGTCCTCAATTCAAACTAACATAAAATAATATAGAACATACATCACATGGCTGACATACACATGACAACATAACGGCATCAAAACCATGAGACAACTAAAAAACTCCCAGAGAAAACAACATAATCACAAGTGACTCTACATAAGAGACCACAAACATGTACAAGGATAGGAGTGCCATCACACAATTGTACTGGGTTACCCTGGTAAATCTTTCTAGATTACCAACCCTCGTCCTGAGTTACCCTAGCAATCTCTAACGATTCTCGACCCCTAAACGAACTTATGTGGAACCGAAACACTTTTCGAGAAGACAAAGTGATCGACTAGCCATTCTAGGCCATATCAACCTACCTTAACCTAAACAAGCATTAAAGTACAAGGCGAGGAAAAACAATTATCTGAGTTGTTAAATAATTACTTCCCGACCCCTAATGCTTTAAGTTTAAAGTTATCACTAGATTATCCACTTTCGAAAGGTTACCCAGGTCACCTCTTTAGGGTTTCAGCCCCTAACAAAAGCCACTTCCCCCATGTACATAACATACCACTAACAATGACAAATATAGCCAACTTGCACGTAAAACAACATCTCGCATAAACCCAATATAATCATGGTGTTACCACAAACATCTCAAATACCTCAATAGAACTATCCAACAAGCATGGCTAAGTCAAAAGTCAAATTGTGCAAAGAACAACAATAACCAAGCATCCTATGCTTCTCAATGCAAATGACTTACATAATCCTCTGAAAGATTCAAAGAATACAACCACTTAATAACACCATTGACAACTCAATGACATCATATCCACAACCTCCAAGCAAAATTTAATTATTCAATACTTCAAATCATGTTGAGCCTAATTGTTCAAAAGAATAATACAAATGACATAATAAAATGTCTTATGTTTGTGTTCCATTTAAGCAAATATATAAACAAACATGCATCGTCAAGAATTTAATAAATTCTTTATATTAAATAACTACCTCTATATGGTAAAAACCAACTCAATTTATAATTCGAATAAATGCACATCAATCAATATATATTATTGATACTTGTTTACATAAAGATATATTTTAATATATATGAATCCACTTTTAAAATAAAACTAATTATTACAACCCAATTTCAAAATAAATAAAAATGCAATATCAAGAACTCACCACCTCAACTTTATCCTATCAATATTTCTATGTGTTACCCAAATTGATTGAATGGGCCACTCTAAAGAAAAAAATGACTGAAAATAGAAATTAAGTAAAGTCTCATACCACTAACACAACCAATTCAATAAAGGCTAAGCAGAGGATAACAAACAAAAACAACAAAGATTCTTTTATTCACCATTTAAATTTCTACGCAATAGAGGTACCACATTGAGCATATATAGTGATAAAACTTAAGGCTAATTTTTTGAATGTCAAAACCATGCATGCGTACCAGAATGATATTGATTCAACCAATGTTTAACTTCAGCAAGGAATTACTTAAGATAGAAATTAAAGACAATACTACATGGCCAACACAAGACTTAACCTAAATCGACATTCAATTTTGCTAAAACAATTGCAGAAGAACTAAACTCATAACAATTTTTACAGGAGAGAATAACCATATTATAAATGCATATTCTCAGCATGCATTTAAATGTGATACTACCAGTCAGCGCACACACTTCACTGTATTCATAAGTGATAAAAAGATCCTTCACAGAGTATTAATGCAATTCAATCCAAAAACAAGAAACGGATTCTACACATTACCAGAAGGTAAAAGTGGATTCAATTTCAGAATGCATCAACTAATAATCAAGGAGACTTAAGGATGATAACCACACCACATATAAAATAGAGAAAGAACAAACAACACAAATACATTTACACTGCGTACAAGAAAGATCTTTAGAGGCAGCCAAACATAATAATCCAAGTTACAATTCCATTGAATATTTGGCTACAACCTAACAAGAAATATACAGTCGCTAAAAAGGAATGAATAATTTCATAACATATATACAAGTTCACCTATAGTTTTCTTCACATACACAAGGGAAATATATTGAAAGCATGATGGCAAAAAGAAATGACTGACAATGCATGTAGCCAACTCAGAGACTATCCAAACATATACTTTTATATATAACATTAATTTAGAGTCACAACTCAGCTATGTGATAACAAAGAGAGTGCGCTCAAACAGGTCATGAAGGTAATTAGATCTCTCTTTAATAAAGTCAAACGCCTATCAAGTATACTACAAAGGTTACACATTCCATGTATGAGGCGTGTATTCAGCTGCACTATTTTACTAACAGGAGAATGTGGGAAAATTAATTCAACAGAAGGTTGCAAGAGATACAGGTAAATCAACAAAATGGTACAAATGATAAAATCCTATAGATGAACTATGACCATAAAATATTCATTTGATCCTCAGACCAATAATGGAGTTTGAAGCAATTTTTGTAGTTCTACGGGTTCGAGCTAGATTTTCATTTCTTCATAATTTCCCTTGATTCAATCAAAGCCATTTAATAAAATTTTCATTTTTTGATGTGGTAAAGGTTTCAAAATGAGGTATCACAACATACAACAAAAAAAATACAACAAATGTTATTTTCAAGTTTGAATTCAAACACAAATAAAATTACAGAAGAAAACCTGGTGTTCTTCGAAATCTGACAATTGACGAAGCCAAACATGGGATTTCATGAACTATATCTTTCCCCTCATGACCAAAACCTCTGGATCTCACAACCTTCAAAAATTTCCAACCAAAAACACAGAAATACAAAAAAATCTTCTTCCAAAAAAAAAATTGCCGTGAAAACAACTTTCAGCCAAAAAAACCAATTACTGTGAAAAATTGTCTCATCTACTTTTCATTCATTTTCAATTAAATGCAATTCACCAAACTTAACTAACCGATTACATGCACTCATAAATGAACAGGAAATTAAAACTAATTAATTGAACAAGTTACAATTTCCTAACAACCAGTTCCAATTCATAGATATTTTTCAAAATCTATTCAAAACAACCCATTTAAAAATATCAATTTTAATATTATTCAAGTTGCACAATCATTCAACAATAATATTAATTAATGTTCTATTTTAATAATTTTAATTAATTAAATCTTCAAATCATTAAAATTTTAATTTATAATATACTCAAACATAATAATTTAATCTAATATTGCAATTAATCACATTTTAATCCAATACCTACTAATTAAATAATTTTACTAATTTAACAAGTCAACATCTAACATGACAATCATACGAACGACATGATGGGATAGACGTCAACCAAACGGTAATGAACAGGTACTCCTTCTTTCAAGAATGATGGCTCACAACAGAGGACCAGACACTATCTCCCATCAACATATTTCCATTGGGCCTTGGCACGCTCAGACCTGACGAACCAGGTCGAGTCGATGCATGTACCTACAAACTGCATCAAACAACACTGTCAAACATATCAATACATATATCGAAAAACACACTATGAAGAAGAGTCACAACGTAGCAGGGTACTCACAAGTGAGTAATGCTACATTGTCTCCTTCACCAGGACTGACATGCATCATAACATAGTAAGCATCAAATATATATATCATGATAACATCATTAACATTCAGAAATAGAATAAACCATAACACACATGTGTCCATCATAATGTCATCATAAGAACACAACCAAATGATCACAATGCTAAATGTATCATCTACAGAGTATAGCCACTAACATAACATCAATATCATAACTAGAGTAATGTAATGTATCATCCAAGCAACTAAATGACCAACAAACGATCATAAGAAAACTGAAACAATGGTATCATTTGGAAGGACACTACATCCTCCCCCCTTAGGATAAGGCTTACTCCTGGAATCTTGAAAACAAATAAGGGTAAAGCTCCCTCATGCATGCCACATCCTCCCAAGTAGACAATGCCTCATCACTAGGATCCCATTAGACTCTCACTTGATCAACGTCTCAACCCCTGAGGGCAAGCCTCCTGAACTGAAGAACACCCACGGGCTCCAAAGCCAAGTTCCCATCCTCTACATGTAATGCATTCCAATCAAGCACATGAGAAATGTCTAGATGATATGCTCTAAGAACAAACACATGGAATACATCATGAATTCATGATAGACTGGGTGGTAAAGCAAGTCGATACGCCACAAGACCAATCCTCTCCAAAATCTCAAACGGTCCAACAAAACGAGGCGTGAGCTTAGAGCCTTTTCCATAACGAATCAGACTCTTTCATGAACGCACCTATAATGCATTCCAATCAATCACATGAAAAAATTTTGGATGATATTCTCTAAGAACAGACACATGGAATACATCATGAATTCACGACAGACTAGGTGGTAAAGAAATTCAATACGCCACAGGACCAATCCTCTCCAAAATTTCAAACGGTCCAACAAAACGAGGTGTGAGCTTAGAGCCTTTTCCATAACATATCAGACTCTTTCACGGATGCACTTGAAGGAATACTCTGTCACCTACTAAAAATTGGTGATCCACTCGATGAGCATCGATATACTTCTTTTGCCTATCATGTGTTGCTACCAAATGCTCTCTGATACGATCAACCTGCTGCTCCATATCCCGTAGCATCTCAGGTCCAAGAAGCACTCTATCCTCAAGCCTATCCCAACTCAATGGAGTTCGACATGGGCATCCATACAATGCCTAAAAAGGAGGCATACCTATGGAACTATGATACCCATTATTATAAGCGAACTCCACCAAGTAGAGATAGTATTCCCAATGTGACTGCTAATCCATAACATACATCCTGAGCATATCCTCAAGAATCCGGTTGACCCTCTCAGTTTGTACGTCGGTCTCAAGGTGGTAAGATGAACTGAAATTCAACTGAGTACCTAAGGCATGATGTAAGGATGTCCATAATGTTGATGTAGATACAAGATCTTTATCAAAAATAATTTTATGTGGAATTTCGTGCAAATGAAAAATATCCTCCATGAAGATCTTTGCCAAGGATGAGGCATTATAGGATGAATGAACCAGAGAGAAATGTGTGACCTTAGTCAACCTATCAACAGTAACCATGATGGCATCATGTCGACGAGATGACATAGGCAACCCAACAATAAAATCTACCAATATGATGTCTCACTTCCATTTTGGAACAATATGTGGCTACAACAATCCTGTGGGATGTTGATGCTCAACCTTAACTCTCTGGAACTCAAGACATCTCGAAACAAAATCAGCAATATCACACTTCATCCCAAGCCAAAAGTACAACTGTCAAAGATCTGCATACATCTTCTTGACACCAAGATGAGCTGAATAAGGTGCTCGATGTACCTCTGACATAATCAAGGTACGAAGACCATCTGCAACCAGCACATAGATACAACCCAATTGTCACAAAAAACCATCTATCTCGAGAGTATAACCTATGAATCTACCCTCCAAGGGTCTATCTGATCCCAAATCCATCTTCACCTCCTAATACAATCTATCCATAGGAAGTGATGCCAAAATATGACTCCTCAAATCAACTCCAAGAGTCATGGAAAAAAGCTCATGCCTTCACCGAATAAGAGCGTCGGCCACTACGTTCTCCTTCCCCTAAATAAATTTCACCTAGAAATCACATTCGCATAAGAACTCCATCCATCATCTCTGCCTAGCATTAAGATTAAAGTTGTGTGAAGATGTACTGCAGACTACAATGATCACTGTAAAGTTCAAACTGGTGACCCAACAAGAAACACCTCCACCGAACTAAAGCATGAACAACTATAGCTAACTCCAGGTCGTGAGTAGGATAGTTTAGTTCGTGATCCTTGATTTTGTGAGGCTCATAAGCGATCACATGTCCATCTTGCATCAGAATGACTCCTAAACCCTCCAAGCATGCATCAATGCAAACAACAAAGTCCTTAGTAGGATTAGGAATGGCTAAGATAGGTGCACTCATCAACTTTTCCTTAAGTGTTTGAAAATCCAACTAGCACTGATCTGACCAAATGAATTTCTTCCCTTTCCTTTGAAGAGAAGTAATAGGATGAGCAATCCTGGAAAACCCCTGAACAAACTGTTTGTAATACATGGCAAGACCCATAAAATTGCAAACCTCTGGTATATTGGTAGGTGCAGGCCAATCACTGATGGCTTGGATCTTTGAAGGATCCACTGTAATACCCTCTCCAAAGATAACATGACCAAGGTATTTCACCTTAGTCTAGAAGAACTCACACTTCAAAAAATTTGCAAACAACTAATTCTCTCTCAAGCATTGCAATACCTATCTCATGTGTCCCTTGTGCTCCTTCATATCTCTCGAATAGATCAAAATTTCATTGAGAAACACAAGAACATATCGATCAAGGTATGTGTGAAAGGCCATTCATCAAACTCATGAAAATGGATGGTGCATTCGCTAACCTAAACGGTACCACTGTAAACTCATAGTGTGTGTAACGAGTTTGAAATATCATCTTATGAATATCCACTTCAAAAATGCGCAACAGATGGTAACCCAATTTCATATCAATCTTAGAAAACACATTTCCTCCTTTGATCTGATCAAAGAGATCATCAATTCTAGGCAAAGGATATTGATTCTTAACTGTCACTTTATTCAATTGATGATAATCAATGCACAACCTGAGAGATCTATCCTTCTACTTCATGAAGATGACAGGTGCTCCCCAAGGAGAAACACACGAACGAATAAAACCCTTAGCCAAAAGCTCCTCCAACTACAAATGAACCTCTTCCAATTCTTGTGTAGTAATTCTGTATGGAGCCCGAGATATAAGCTCTGCTCCAGGAACCAGATCAATTCTGAAATCTATGTCACATTTCGGTAGCATACTAGGAATATCATCGGGAAAACATCTACGAATTCCCCAAGGATAGGATAATCATCAAGAGATACCTCTTGACTCTCCCCTACCTCCAAGTCATTAAATGTTGCTACAAACAGCTAACAACCTTGTTGCATACATCTCCTTAATTGTGTAAGTCTAATCAAATGTGATCAGATTATAATTCTATGTGGATAATAAGAAAATCCTAAATGTCAAATTTTGTGTATTTGTTCTAAGTCAGAATTCTAATGTTTTATTTATGATCTTCTTATTGCAGAATATTAATGTATTTTGATATGTTGCAATAGAAGATCGAATTATGTCTTTATATCTTTGAGGCAAGACACGCCTCAAGGAGAGACCCGTCTCATGAGAGGACATGTCCCTTGAGCATGCAGACTCCTCTTAGCCAAACAATAATTATCGGTGGCTAATCTCCAAACATCCGCATGTATCTAGCAAACAGCGATTAGTGTATGTTAAGTTCGATCAACATTTGATTTCGAATTTACTCAAGATCAGAATTTTGAATAACTTACTTGTAGATATTATAATAGATTTTGATTATATATAAATGATGATAATGCATAAATGCAATCATCATTTATATCTGACCGAAGCTACCTTAAATCAACAAATTGTATAGCAGATATAATCCGCAAGGAGATGGGTCTCTGCACACTGATTATCTCAACTTCTGAACCAAAATCATCTAAGCAATGTATTATCTTTCGTCGATAGTCAATCATTGCACTATGGGATTCTAACCAGTCCATTCCCAAAACAATGTCATACGATCCAAGAGGTGTAACTTGAAGATCTTCTAAGGTAGATAGCAATCCAATCCTAAGTCCACAATTGCGAACAAGGGTTTTTATTGCTACTTTCACCCCAGATGCCAATTCTACCTACCACCTAACACCTTGCTTTACTGCCATAAGTCCACATCGCTCAACAATGGATGGAGAGATAAATGAATTAGATGCTCTGGAATTAAAAATAATAGAAACACTAACACCTTGTAACTGACCTAAAGCCTCAACCATAATATTTATGATGATCTTCCTGATGGTTATCCACCGTAGCAAAAACTCTGTGAGAATGACCTGCATCTCCAATTGTCGGCTTTGAAGCTACGGGTTGTTGACCAAACCCTGAAGTACCCCTCATCGGACACTGCCTCACAATATGACCCTGCTAACCACATGAGAAACATCCAGTACCCCTACCAAAACCTCTGCCACCTGAAGGTGCATTCGACTGCTAGAAATTCCCTCTGCTAACTGTAGATTGTGCACTCTATGTCGGTTGATCTTGATGGTTGCGCTTATTATGCCACCAGTTATGGTTCTTCCCAAACTGTCAACCATTACCCAACTGCATTTGAGAACTCTTATTCTTCAGTGGGTAACGTTGTGGCTACTGTTGTTATTGTCCACCCTTAGCAGTTGTGTGTTGGTTTCCAGAGGAACCTCATGTTTGAATTGGACCACCACGCAGACCAAAACCTGCAGAAGGTGCACTGCCTATCTGAACACCTATATGTCCACCCAAATCCATAGACAGATTCCCCTCCATAATCCTTTCCTTCTCCACGGCTAACTCCATCGTCTCCTCCATTGATACGGGCATTCAAGACCCTAATGAAATGCTATACTAGCATAGCCTTTTCACCTACAATCTTGGCATACTATTTGAGTTCATAGAATCTACGCTCAAACTACTCGACTGACATAGCCATCTGGCGCAAATCATGGAACTCATCTGCATGATGTTGTCTCCAGTGCTCTAATAAGAAACATGCTCTGAAATGCTCCAAGAACATATCCCAAGATACAGATCTAATCTCCAGATGAATCTTCTACTCCTCCAATTGCCACCATGTAGAGGTGAAGCCTCTAAGATGCATGATGGCTCATCTATCTCTGTTGTTGCTACCATAAGGATGCATAGAAAAGCACCATCCCATGTCCAATAACCAAGTCTCCCTCAGTAGATCTCTTGTGTGCCCGATAGCTATGGCATCCTGCTCTGCGGTATGCACAATCCTCTGAGGTCGTGATATGTCCTTCTCTCTATCCACTGCCTTCTCAACCTTCCATCTAGGCCCAAGACGAGCAAGAACCTACTCAAGTAAATGACACAATAGATCTCCCTCTGCACTTGGCTGATTCAGATTTTATTCATTATTCGCCTGATTAACCTGAGGATTTGGCTACTCCCCATGCTCACTTTCATGTGAACTCTATAGCAGAGTGTCCTGGTGATTAGCCACACAGCCACCACCACAGCCTTGTCCATGACCTCTACTGCACCATATAGGCATGTTCCTACACAAGACCAATGACGAGTCTCAATTTAAAGACGTAAGGATAACAAGAAAAACACAAAAAATTCTAACATCTAGGACAACCTAATGGGATTGCAAGAACCAGAGTACCCAGTGTTAGAACCTTTGCTCTAATACCAAGTTGTAACGCCCCATCATGGAACCCAAAGAACGAAATGTTAAACAACTATACAACCAAATAATTATTTTTTTTAAACATTTATTTACAACATGTGAACAAACAACATAAACACTAATGTTCTCAGGGTTCCACAACCATGCTACTAGAACAAATACTAGAAGAATAACACATTAAGAATCATATACAAGAATCATAAGAGTATGACATATCTCGATTACATTGTCATAAAGAGATTTAAGTTACAAGTTCAAAATACATCAAACAAGATTGTGACAAATCTCAATACATCCATTATCATAATACAATGAAGTCTCATATAATCATCATGTGTGAATACAATAATGATGATGAACAAGTACAACTGACGATCACGTTCATGAGCACGTCCAGCGAACAACTCCGTGAACAAATTGAATCTAGGAAACTATAAATAAAAAATATCGTCTCGAACTGTATCACCTGTAAGGGAACCCAATGGAAGAAAAGGCACATTCCTCCCAACCGTGTGGTACTCGAAAGGCCACCCCTCATGCTAGGAGATAGTCTCAGGTTCTCAAGTCAAACTAACATAAAAGAAGATAGAACATACATCACATGGATGACATACACATGACAACATAACGACATCAAAACCATGAGACAACTGACAAACTCCTAGAGGCAAAAACATAATCACAAGTGACTCTACATAAGAGATCACAAACATGTACGAAGATAGGAGTGTCATCACACAATCGTACTAGGTTACCCTAGTGAATCTTCCTAGATTATCGGCCCTCGTCTTGAGTTACCCTCGCAATCTCTAACGATTCTCGACCCCTAAATGAACTTATGTGGAACCGAAACACTTTTCGAGAAGACAAAGTGATTGACTAGCCATTCCACGCCATCTCAACCTACCTTAACCTAAACAAGCGTTAAATTAAAAGGTGAGACAAAACAATTATTTGAGTTGTTAAATAATTACTTCCCAACCCCTAATGACTTAAGTTTCAAGTTATCAATGGATTATCCACTTTCGAAAGGTTACCCAGTTCACCTCTTTAGGGCTTCGGCCCCTAACAAAAGCCGCTTCCCCCCTGTACATAACATACCACTAACAATGACAAATATATCCAACTTGCGTGTAAAACAACATCTCCCATAAACCCAATATAATCATGGTGTTACCACAAACATCTCAAATACCTCAATAGAACTAACCAACAAGCATGGCTAAGTCAAAAGTCAAATTATGCAAAGAACAACGATAACCAAGCATCCTATGCTTCTCAATGAAAATTAATTACATAATCCTCTAGAAGATTCAAACAATACGACCACTCAATAGAACCATTGATAACTCAATGACATCATATACACAGCCTCCAAGCAAAATTTAATTATTCAATACTTCAAATCATGTTGAACCTAATTGTTCAAAAGAATAATACAAATGAAATAATAAAATGTCTTATGTTTGTGTTCCATTTAAGAAAATATATAATCAAACATGCATCGTCAAGAATTTAATAAATTCTTTATATTAAATAATTACCTCTATATGGTAAAAACCAACTCAATTTATAATTCGTATAAATGCACATCAATCAATATATATTATTAATACTTGTTTACATAAAGATATATTGTGATATATATGAATCCACTTTTAAAATAAAACTAATTATTACAACCCAATTTTAAAATAAATAAAAATGCAATATCAAGAACTCGCCACCTCAACTATATCCTATCAATGTTTCTATCTGTTACCCAAATTGGTTGCATGGGCCACTCTAAAGAAAAAAAATGACTAACAATATCAATTAAGAAAAGTCTCAGACCACTAACACAACCGATTGAATAAAGGCTAACCAAAGGATAATAAACAGAAACAACAAAGATTCTTTTATTCACCATTTAAATTTCTACGCAACACAGGTACCACACCGAGCATATATAGCGATACAAATTAAGGCTAATTTTTTGAATGTCAAAACAATGCATGGATACCAAAATGATATTGATTCGACCAACATTTAACTTCAGCAAGGAAGTACTTAAGATAGAAATTAAATACAATACTACACAACCGACATAAGACTTAACCTAAATTGAAAGGTAATTTCGTGGATGCTGAAGGGGCCTCAGGGGGCCTAGGTGCTCTTTGGAATCCTATTGTTGTAGATGTTTCCCTGGAAGCTACGAACCAACACTGGATGAAACTAAAGGTAAAATTCCTCCCCACAGCCTTTGTTTTCTCAATATTTAATGTCTATGGTCCAATTAAAAATGAGGACAAATTGAAAGTATGGGAGGAATTAAACCAGATGATTAGACAAGAGAAAGTGATTTTAGGCAGAGACTTTAATGCAATACTAGATTTGTGTGAAAAAAGTGGGGGGTGTAGGATGGTTACCCAGGGTCAGAAAGACTTTAATAAATTTGTGGAAAATAATAAATTGATTGATATAAAAACTGTAAATGGTATTTATACCTGGACCAATAGGCGGAGGGGTTTTACCAACATCACAAAAAGGCTGGATAGGTTTTTAATCTCGGAAGATTAGATGCAAGAAGATGTTCCTCCAAGAGCAACAATCAAGGCAAACTTTATATCTAACCACTTCCCAGTGGAACTCTTTCTGTGCCTTAACTCAAGGCCGACCAAAGGTCAATTTAGGTTTGAAAAAATGTGGTTAAGGCATGAAGGTTTGTGGGACACAATAAAAGAATGGTGGGAGGAACCATTGCAATTTCAGGGAACCAAGATGTTCTGTTTCCAAAAGAAACTTTGGAATGTGAATGTCTTCAAAAATATTTTTGAGGAGAAATATAGGCTGGAGGGAGAAATCAAAGTTTTAGGTGAAAAAATTCTTAAAGAAGGTATCAAATTGGAGAAATTTGAGGAGGAGAAAAGGCTCATGGCGGAGTACAACAATGAAGTTTTGTCTCGTGTAGAGACGTACTAGAAGTCCAAATCGCGGGAAACCTGGCTGGATGAAGGAGATTTAAATACTAGCTACTTTCATAACACTACAAAAAATAGACGTAGCTGGAACATAATTGTGCAGGCGAAGGATGAGGTGGGGAATGTTGTGGTTGAGGAAAGAGAAATCTAGTGGCTTGGTGTGGCTTACTTTGAAGGCTTGCTGGGTGGTTTAAATTCGGCCGAACCTGTCAATTTCAATCTTTTGAATAATATACAACACAAATTCACAGCGGAGGACAATGCAGTACTCTCTGAGCGTATAAATATGGAGGAAGTTAGGATGGATTTGTTTGAATTGAAACCAGAAAAGGCCTCGGGGCCTAATGGTTTCAATGCCTTGTTTTACCAATTTTGTTGGGACTTTATGGGAGAGGAGATAACAAGGGTGGTGGAGGAGTCGAGAAGGAAAAAGACTGTTTTGAAAGACTTCAACAATACTAATATCGCTCTTATCCCGAAGAAAGATAATTGCGAGGACTTCTCGGACTATAGACCAATTTCATTATGCAATTTGATCGACAAGTTAATAACCAAGGTAATGGCAAATAGATTAAAGAGAATTCTGTCGAATATCATTTCAAAGGAATAGAGTGGGTTCATGCCTAGTAGGAACATAACCGATGGAATAGTGATTGCACAAGAGACCATCCATTCTCTGAAATCTACAGGACGTGGAGGAATGATAATTAAACTTGATCTCAGTAAAGCATACGATAGAGTGCAATGGTGTTTCCTAATTAAAATCATGGAAAAGATGGGGTTTGAGGAAAATTGGTTAAAATGGACATTCAGTTGTATTTATTCTCCCCACTACTCAATTGTAATAAATGGTAACCCATGCGGCTTCTTCTAGGGTGGCAGGGGCTTGCAGCAGGGGGATCCAGTGTCCCCATTCCTATTTGTCATTCTTGTCGATGCTCTCAGTTGTCTAATCACAAGTCTATGCAACTGTAAGATCTAGAGAGGCATCAAAATCACAAATTCCTTCCCCATAATAACACATCAACTTTTTTTGTAGAAAACACCCTTCTTTATGGCAAAGGCTCTGCAAGGCAAGCTGGGGCAATGCGACAGGCAATTGATCTATTTGGCAAGGAATCGGGGCAGGAAGTGAATGTTGATAAGTCATGTATTTTGTTCATCAATATTAGTAAAAGGATGCAAAAGGAGATCTAGATCACCCTCGGCTTCAACAAAGGTGCATTGCCATTAAAGTACTTGGGGGTTCCTCTTTTCACAGGCCCTTCAAAATCCGTGTTGTGGGAAGAAACGATTCAAAAGTGCAAAAAAAATTTGGAAATTGGTGTGGTTGTTGGCTCTCATTCGCAGGCAAGTTAACTCTTCTGAAATCGGTCTTAGCAGCAATTCTGATTTACACAATGGCTTGTATGGCCTTAACTAAGAAGGCAAAACAAAGGTTGGTGGGCTTGCAGCGAAAACTGCTATGGGAAGGAGCCCAAGAGCAACATAGGATACCTCTAATTAGCTGGGAAAAGTTGCAACAATCGAAGTCAGTTGGGGGCGCTAGAGTGAAAAAAAAATCATTTCAGAACAAAGCGCTAGGCACTCAAATGGTTTGGAATTTGTTTGCGCAGCCGAAATCTCAATGGGGGAAACTGTTGAGGGCAAAATATCTTGACTCTCCAGAAGAGGAACACATTCTAACTATTGCAAACCCACGCAAAGGATCAACATTGTGGAATTTTTTGATGGAAATTAGGCCACTAATAACAAATCATTTGACATGGTCAATTGGCGATGGAAGGAAAGCCTAATTTTGGCTTGATTCGTGGAATGGCCATGAGCCACTGGCTAGTCTCCCTGGAATGGAGGAAGCCTCCAGGCTGGCATCTACGGAGCTGGGGGAGAAGCTCTATGACTATGTTACAATCTACATGGTAAACAGCAGAAAAGAATATGCCTGGAAAGAACTTGCCATGTTGTCAATAGAACAATGAAATGTCCTCAAGGAAACTCTCAAAAACAAGCGTTTATCCTTTTCAAACGAACCTGACATGATAAAATGGTGTGCGGAAAAATCTGGTGCATATTCGGTAAAAATGGGCTACGAGGTTCTTTCTCGTGAAAGAGTGGAGATGGGGTGGCTGAGAAAGCTGTGTTGGGGCAAATTTGTTCTACCCAAAGTCGGTGCCTTTGCCTAGACAACTCTTCATGGGTGAATACTAACAGGTGAATGATTATCAAGACTAGGTTTCCAGGGCCCTTATAGATGTGTTTTGTGTAAAAAAAATGAGGAAACTACTAACCATATTTTAGTATGCCCATACGCACAAGTGTGTTGGAGTTATTTTTGCAGAAAACTGAACTAGTAGGGTCCTCTCTAGAACAATTTAAAAGAGATTTTTTTGTCTTGGTCGTATTTGGGAAAGGGCTCGGCTCTGGCAGGTCTGTGGCTGGAAGTGCGAGCAATGATAATTTGGATCTTGTGGCGAGAGAGGAAAATGAGAATTTTCAATGGGAAAATCCTTCCTTCTATGTCAGTAATCTCCAAAATAGAGAATGGGGTGTGCGAACATTTCAATACAAAAGCTTCAAACAAAAAATACAAGTTCTTTTCAACCTGGGACGAAGCAATGCTTAAGCAATGGCCCTTGATAAAATCTTTGAAGGTTTCTCTTATGAAATATATCTCTTAGAGGAAAAACGCCAAGTGGGAATTGCCCCCAAGGGGCAGGCTAAATTTTGACGGGGCCTCTAAGGGTAACTCGGGCCCCTCAGGGGCAGGTTTTGCAGTGCGAAATTCTTCTGGTGATCTGGTTTGGGTGGCATCTTTAAAGTTACCAATTGGTACAAACAATGAAGCAGAGGCTGAAGGGTTGCTTGAAGGCCTAAAATTTTGTGTTGACAAGAGTTTGAAGGACATTGATATAGAAGGTGATTCAGAAATTATTGTGAGGGTTGCGTCCACTGGGAAGGCGTTAAATTGGAAAATTCAAAGTTGGCTAAACCGAGTGAGACCATTATTTGGTCAATTGGGAAACTTCTCTATCCGCCACATTTATAGAGAAGCTAACAGCCTGGTAGACTATCTAGAAAATGTTGATGTTGAACAACCAATGCAAGCAAAGGTTTCAACTAACATAGGGTTGTGGCCGCATGGAGTAGAGCTTTTGAACAAAGATTTAATCGGTTGAGTAGATGTGTACTCAAGATGGTGAGCCGTGGGGTGGTTGGGTTGCATAAACATCTTCCACTGGCCCTCTTCCTTAGGGTTGGGCTTTATCTAGGGGTACGTGGTTTCCCGAGTAGCCTAGATCTTGCAACCAAGTTTGGGCTGTAACAACTTGCTAAGGGATGGTGTGCAGTGGGATAGCTTTGGAGGTTTGCGGTATGCAGCTGTAAGATGGTGAAGTCTTATGCGTGCTCATGTGTATGTTGGGAAGATGATGATCTTTGGCTAGGAGCGGGCGTGTGGCCTTAAAGAGGTGTTGATAGTTATCCACGTGGAGCATGGGAGGTGGCTCTAAAAGCATTCTTGAAGTTATATCAAATAATGAAATGTATTGCTTGAGGCCCAAATCAGTAGGATCTTCAATGCTGGGCATTTTTTTTATCCCTAAATAAAATTGAGTGCTACCCTCTTTGGTAGCGATTCGCCAAAAAAAAAAAAGACTTCACCTAAATTGACATTCAATTTTGCTAAAACAACTGCAAAAGAACTAAACTCTTATCAGTTTTTACAGGAGAGAATAACCATATTATAAATGCATATTCTCAGCATGCATTTAAATGTGATATTACCATTTGGCGCATGCACTTCACTATATTCATAAGTGATAATAAGATCCTTCTCAGAGTATAAATGCAATTCAATCCAAAAACAAGAAATGGATTCTACGCATTACCAAAAGGTAAAAGTGGATCCAATTCTGAAATGCGTCAACTATTAATCAAGGAGACTTAAAGATGATAACCACACCACATATAAAATAGAGAAATAATAGACAACACGAATACATTTAGGCTATGTACAAGAAAGATCTTAAGAGGTAGCCAAACATAATAATCCAAGATACAATTTCATTAAACATTTGGCTACAACCTAACAACAAATATGCAATCATTGAAAAGGAATGAATAAGATCAAAACATATATACAAGTTCACCTACATTTCTCTTCACATACGCAAGGGAAAGATATTGAAAGCATGATGGGAGAAAGAAATGGTTGACAGTGCACATAGCCGACTCAAAGACTATCCAAACATATACTTTTCTATATAACATTAATTTAGAGTCATAACTCATCTATGTGATAACAAAGAGAGTGCGCTCAAATAGGTCATGAAGGTAATTAGATCTCTCTCTAATGAAGTCAAACACCTATCAAGTATACTACAAATGTTACACAATCCATGTATGAGGCGTGTATTCAGTTGCACCATTTTACTAATAGGAGAATGTGGGAAAATTAATTCAACAAAAGGTTGCAAGAGATACAGGTAAATCAACAAAATGGTACAAATGATAAAATCCTACAGACGAACTATGACCATAAAAGATTCATTCGATCCTCAAACCAATAATGGAGTTTGAAGCAATTTATGTAGTTCTACGAGTTCGAGCTAGGTTTTTATTTCTCCATAATTTCTCTTGATTCAATCAAATCCATTTAATAAAAAAATTATTTTATGATGTGGTACAGGTTTCAAAACGAGGTATCACAACATATAGCAAAAAAATACAACAAATGTCATTTCCAAGTTTGAATTCAACAATAAACAAAATTACAAAAGAAAATCTGGTGTTCTTCGAAATCTGACAAGTGACGAAGCCAAACACAAGATTTCAGGCATTGTATCTTTCCCCGCACGAGAAAAACCTTTTGGATCTCACAACCTTCAAAGCTTTCCAACTAAAAACACAGAAATACAGAAAAAGCTTCTTCCAAAAAAAAAATTGTCGTGAAAACAACTTTCAACCAAAAAAACCAATTGCCGTGAAAAATTGCCTCATCTACTTTTCATTCATTTTCAATTAAATGCAATTCACCAAACTTAACTAACCAATTACACGCACTCATAAATGAACGGGCAATTAAAATTAATTAAATGAACAAGTTACAATTTCGTAACTACCAATTCCAATTCATAGATATTTTTCAAAATCTATTCAAAACAACTCATTTAAAAATATCAATTTTAATATTATTCAAGTTGCACAATCATTCAACAATAATATTAATTAATATTCTATTTTAATAATTTTAATTAATTAAATCTTCAAATCATTAAATCAAACTTTTAATTTATAATATACTCAAACATAATCATTTAATCTAATATTGCAATTAATCATATTTAAATCTAATACCTACTAATTAAATCATTTAACTAATTTAACAAGTCAACATCTAACATGACAATCATACGAATGACATGACGAAATTAAAAACAACATGATGGGACGAACGTCAACCAAACGATAACGAACGATACTCATTCTTTCAAGAACGATGGCTCACGATAGTGGACTAGACACTATCTCTCATCAACATATTTCCATTGGGCCTTGGCACGCTTAGACCTGACAAAGCAGGTGGATTTGATGCCTGTACCTACAAACTATATCAAATGACACTGTCAAACATATCAATACATATATCAAAAAACCCACCGTGAAGAAGAGTTGCAGCATATAGCAGGGTACTCACAAGTGAGTAATGCTACATTGTCTCCTTCACTAGGACTGGCATGCAACATAACATAGTAAGCATCAAATATATATATCATGATATTATCATTAACATTCAAAAACAAAATAAACCATAACACACATGTGTCCATCATAATTTCATGATAAAAACACAACCAGATGATCATAATGTCAAACGTATCATCTACAGAGTATAGCCACTAACATAACATCAATATCATAACTAGAGTAATGTAATGTAGCATCCAAACAACTAAATGACCAACAAACGGTCATAAGAAAACTGAAACAATAGTATCATCTAGAGGGACACTACACTTATTGGTTTCATGCAGTTTCAGTGTATCTATCTTGGGTCTCCCTTGTCAACATTATGAGGGGGTTTCTATTATTGGTGCTAATGCTTCCTTGGTTTCATGTTGTATTGATCTATGCAAATAATATTTATTCCTATGTACTAGGCAAATGCAACGACTAGTTACTCGTGCATTTCATTGAGATGGAGCATTTACCATATGGACATTCTTTGATTTCTATTTCTAGAGGTGTCCTTCCATTTTAGTTGATCAGAGACTATTGGTACCTATATTTTCAACTTGCATCTTGCATGTTGAGTAGTGTCATTGGGGTCACTCATGTAGATTAATGTGTCATTTGTATCTTCAAGTTACAGATGTTTGCCTTTGTTTTCCATCTGATTCGAGTAGTGCCATTGGGGACACTCATACAAATAATTTTCTTTCACTTGATCAGTGTTTTTTAGATTATTGGTACCTATATTTTTGACTTGCATCTTGCATGTTGAGTAGTGTCATTGGGGTCACTCATGCAGATTCATGTACAATCTATATCTTTGACTTCCAAATATTTTCCTTTGATTTCCATATGATTTGAGTAGTGTTGTTAGGGACACTCAAGCAGATTATTGTCTTCTTGATCTTAACATTTGTATCTTCAAGTTCTAGATGTTTGCCTTTGTTTTCCATCTGATTCGAGTAGAGTCATTGGGGACACTCATACAAATTCTTGCCATCTTGATCCTTATTGTCATTTGTTTAAGAGGAGATTCTTTATTTCAGCACTATATGAATCATCTTTTGATAGTTGTCTACAACTTCTTCATGCTTTAGTGATGTTCTTCATGTTCCTATTCTTTTGGGACATTGTTTTGGTTGGAGGCTTCTTAGTCCTTCACCTTGTTTTGAAGGATTTTTAGTCTTTCATTGTCCTTTCTCTCTTTTGGAGAGGAGTTTTTCTCATGCATTTTTCTCCTTTTCTCTAGTTGTGAGAGATTAGATTGTTTGTACATGGGTACCTCACCAGGCCTTGTTTGTTGGGATCCATCATGCATTCTCTTTTTAGAGTTTTGAGCTACTCCCTAAGTTCATCTTAAGGGGTGTGTTAGAGTAATCATTCATTAGCTAATAATTAATTAATCTTTAATTAATTATTGGGCTAATTTATTCTCATGCACTTAAGCAAAACTTAGGAGTGTTGTTTTATGTTAAATAAGTATTTTTTATTTTAATTAGAGATTTATTATTAGATCATTTTGTCTCATTGCATGAGATGTTGACATTTGTCATGATCTAATCCCTTTATCATTTAGGGTTGCTCCTATATAACACTTAACCCTCATTGTATTATCATACCTTTGATAACCTCTTTTGATAAGCTTTTGATATTATTGAGGTATATTCTATAGCTTTTTCTTGTGGCTCGTTTTTTTTACAATTCTAATAAATAACATCAAGGTAGACCCCATGCAAGGCTCAAGCTTTATTAGCCTAGTCTCTCAGCATGATTTCAAGGGGCACCCTCCCAATAAAATAGCCTATCAAAATAAAATTTTAACCCATTTATAGGAACCATTAAACTTTGGGATTAGGAGAACCACATCCAAAGGTGGTTCAAAATGCATAACTCATGGAAGACCTTGGGAGAGAATTTCTTGGGTTGCTTATTGATGGAGCCATCTCCATGCACCATCAAACCTTAACACTAATAGTATCTATCAACTTGATGAAGTTTGAGGTTATTAAAAAGACAAAAAAATGTTTACAAGCATGGCAAGCTAACAACTCCCATAATTAATGTATAAAAACAAAAAAAATTCCTACTCAAAAAAATATTATGACATCAAAATGTGTTAAAATAACACTAACAAAACTAAAACCAAAACCCTAAGAAAACTCTCTTCATCAAAAATCCCAACTCAAATTTTCACTTCTCTTATAAAAATGCATTTTCATTTATTTATTTTTATCTATATTTTATTTTACTTTTATATATAATAATACACCTCGTAATACCATTTTTTAATTACTATACATAAACTATAAAATATACTACCATTAAACTTCTATAATCAACACAAATAAAACATACATAACTTTTAAGGAGATCATACATAAATATAAAGGTGGATTCCATATATATACAAAAGCATGAGATTCATAATAGATAAGGAAAACAATTGTATTTTACAATTAATTTTAATAAAAAATTAGAAAATTTTAAATATTCAAATATTAATCATATTAAAATAAATATAACATATATTTATAATTTAACAAATTTTGTTAAACAAAATCTAATTTAATTTCTTAACACGCTTAAAAGTGTCATAAAATTTGTTATATAATTATCAAAAGCAAAACACTAGTAATAATAAGGATTATTGCCCTCACATAATGATGGCATGGAAAATACATTACTATAAATATTTCGTTATTAAGATATTTAAATAATCTCATATTTAAAAATAATAATTTAAATATTACCCTTCAAGAGAGGGCCATCATTAACAATAATCCCAAAATACTAAAGTTGATAGAAACTTGTGATGAAATGATTGTTTAATTTATGGTCAAAGATTGCAAGGGATATTCAAAACCCTCGTGAATGAAAAGAAAGAAGAAAGGATAAGTTTGACTAGAAGTTAGTACATGGAAATAATTATAGCATGAATTTAGTTGGGGGTACTCAATGATGGAGACTAAGTCCTAACTACCAATCAATTGTATTTTAGAGACAAAATCTTGCTTTTTAAAAGAGATCAATCTACTTGAAATGACATTAAACTGGTCTTCTCCCTTTTAACTTTTTAGTTAGTTCACTTTAATGGGTGCATATGATTTTGGTAATTGGGTTTAAATATATTTATTGGGTAAAGGATAAAAAGTGCATATTTTGTATTTTGATTTTTTTGGTTTTGTATTGATGCTATAGGTGTATGGTTTTGGTTTTCGGTTTTATTTCGTTATATTAACTATTAATATTTTATCAAATTTTTGGTCAATCTTTTTCTATTATGAAAATGGAATCGTTTTGTACGTGCAAGTTTGAAAATTTAGAGGTCTTAAATACTTCTTTCAATGTTCATCTCTAATTTGATCTATATTTAACCACTTCAAGCAAACAATAAAGGCGAAAATTTACATACCCTTGATTGCTCTAGATATTCATAGATCAAGTCCTTGAGGTTTCTTTGATGGGGTTTGCTATGGTAATATTGCTCATTGTGGGGCTAGTGGCATACTATTTTTTAACTGTGAATCATTTTATTAAATTTAGTGCTACATTGGGGGAGATACAAATAAATTAGTTGAACTTATGGCTTTGAAACTTTTCTTGATATTAGTGAAGGATAGTAGATTGGACCAACTCCATGTTTTTGGTGATTCTAAAGTTATTATCAAATGGTTAAATGGGGTCTACAAAGTCAATAGTGTGTTTTTGTACCCTATAAAAGATGTGATTGAAAGGTTCAGACTATTGTTCATCAATGTTTCCTTTTCACATGTCTTTAGAGAGTTTAATATATAGGTCAATACTCTCTCCAATGTTAGTCTCTATTTGGTAGTAAATAGATGGGGTATCACTGAGCACATGTTAGAGTCTATCTTGCCATCTATTTCCTCTCTTTGACAAACAATTTTGTATTCTTTATCTCATCCTTGCTAACATGCTTCTCTTCTATTGGGATCTCTCTATACAAACCCATCTGGTACTACTACTGCACAATCTTTATGGCTATATTATTTTCTTTTTTTGTGATTGTTATTGGTGCTCATATGTTGTGTGGGTAGTCCCTTTGCCTATTTTGCTATTTATTCTCTCCCTTTCTATTGTTTGGCTCACACTTTGGTAAACCATTATGTTGTGATATATTATTTTTGTCATGTATTTACCCTTGTAACTATAAATATTTAATTTATTTGCAAATAACTCCTCTCATATACTAGTGTAGGAAGTGCATTCTATACCTCTTCTATCTTTCATGAATGACTTGATTCTACCTACTAATTCTTCCTTAAACCTTTAGAAACCTTATTTTATTCTCTTTAGTTGTGTTTTACTTTTTACTACCCAATGGTTGTCATCACACTCTTAACTGTGTGTCCTTTATAATGTATCACTAGCAAACTTACTAGTGTTAAGTGATCCTTACAATAGTGAGATCTCATTCAATCACCTTCCATGTTCATCATTACTACTAAGGCTTGTATACATGTTTTATTGAGGTCCCTTCCCTTATGTGGCTAACATTGATTAATGTAAAGAAATGATTGTACTTTTAGTTCTATGTGTACAAGTGAATTGTCTTCTATGGAAAAGTTATTGAAAGTCATGTAAATTCATTCTATTCACCAATGGGATCAAGCCTTTGTAATAGCTGGTACTCCCTTTTTATCACCATTATTATTAATTTATTATCTTTGTTGTTGTAACTACACGGAAGCTTGTGTTGTTATTTCTAATATAAGTTACTCTAACTTTCATCATGGCTGACAACCACAATTACTCATTTTGTTTTCTCTAGCATTAATTTGTTCTAAGTTGAATAGAATCACCACATTATTTTTAGTTGAAAAGTGGTTGAAGTTCTATATGTTTAATTTGTATGGCCTTTGTTTCTTATTTAAATACTTCCACTTAAGATTCGAATACCAATGGAGTCTCTGGAAAGAAGCAAAAGGTTGTCCTTGTAGAGTTCACGACTTGATTGTCTGCTATCATCTCTGCTTCAAGTAAAAATTCTCCCAGGCTTGCCAATGGCAATGTCATTGTGGTAGATGTAGACTGAACAATACTACACATTTTCTACATTCCAATTACAACTATAATACTTTTACCTTTGAAATACAAGGTATTTAAGCCTTTGATCTTTGATATATCTATAGTTAAAAGCATCAAGTTAGTTCATGATAATCAAATGTCAACTATTTTTGGATTGAAACTCTGTCAAGTTTTTGTATCAACATTTCAAATCATACTTTATGATCCATGATCCATCACTAGGACTCTCTCTCTCTCTCTCTCTCTCTCTCTCTCTCTCTCTCTCTCTCTCTCTCTCTCTCTCTCTCTCTCTCTCTCTCTCTCTCTCTCTCTCTCTCTCTCTCTCTCTCTCTCTCTCTCTCTCTCTCTTGATTTCTATCATCCTAGTGATGGATCATGGAGTATGATCTGAAACATTGATACAAAAACTTGACACGGTTTAAATCTAAAAATAGTTGACATTAGATCTATGGTTTTTCATCCTTAAATCCACATACCCAAACACAAGTGTTCAAAATGGATTTTAAAAGGAATTTGGTTGTGTAGATGGTGCCCCTTGAATGGATGCATTCAAACCTTTATATCTATTATAATAATAATTGGTTGACCATAATTTAAATCCACAACTCCAAATTTGAAAAATAATTATGGGTGGGAAAAATTCCCACTTTTGAAATATATGGCACTAAAAACAACCATTAATGGCAATACAACACATATTTGGGCATTGTGGGGAGAATGAAAATAAAAGTGGGAATACCAAGGATCAAGGGTTGCAGATACCACAAGACTCGTACCATGGGTTGAGGCATCAAGGGTCAAACAATGGGCATGCTATCAATGATAGATCTAAAATTCTAACAAATATAAAGAGTAGAGGAAGGATGGGAGCAATAATAAGATGAAGAAGTCCAAAAGTCCAATGAGTACCAAAGATTGGACTTAGACAAGAAATAATGCCTAGATAAGGAACTTTGAAACTCTAACAAGTAACAAATAATTAGAAGATTGAGCTTGCCTTCAAACTCAAAGACTTTGGAGAACTTATGCAAATAATGGGGGAAAGAAGAGGAAGAATGTGCACATAAAATGAGATCAAGAGAGATGAAAAAAATAGGAAATGGGCAATTTGATCCATAACATAGGTAATTACAAAAAGGGGATATTACAAGTTCTCCTCACTCAAAATTACTTTCCCTCATGCAATATAAATTTAAATATTCTATAATTCATTCTTTTTTTCCAAACATCATCCTTTGTAAGTAGGTTCTTCCCATGAACCCATTGTTTTTTTATGGCTTCACATCCCAAACTTTCTAACCTTGTGATGTTGATGACTTCAATTTCCCTAATAATTAAACTTCATAATTTGTGAACACAAAATTCTCTCCCAAGTGCAACCATCTAACCCATGTTGATCTATGTTCTAAAGCATATTTTGTCAAGTATCCTTCAACCCACTTACTCAATATTTTTGTTGGGCCAACTGCTTGTAGCGAATAACCTTTGCTAGGAGTGACCTCCTCACATGCCAAATGAAGTAATTCCTTCTAAAAATTGCTAGTAAATCGGCTACCTACATTATTAATAATTATTTTAGGCAACCTGTGTAGCTTATTCATCTCTTTAAAAATTAAGTCCACTACATGGTGTACATTGAATCCACTATAAATGGTAAAAATATATGCATATTTATTTATTGTATATATGATAGCATAAATGTAGTCTTTACCATACACTTTGGAAAGACTCTAGATGGTGTTCTTTCTTATCTGCATGACAAGACCCTCCTTGAAGCACTTCCATGTGAATCTTTATCCTTTTTTCCTATAGTTTGTGTAGGATCTAGAGTGTTGTACCATGGGAATTTTATGCAATGTTTATGATATTTTTTACTTTATCTAGACCCACATTCTAGAAAGATTCTATTTGTATGCAAAATGTAACCCACCTTTTGACACACTCATTTCATCATGCACATTTCTTTCTATGTTGTTAATAGTCATTGTATCCCATTATAGTCTTAGGAATTGGTAGTTCCTTATCCTTAGTCCTTTTAGTGATGTATTCAACTTCTTTTGTGCCACTTTAATGTTAAAATAAACTAAGAAAATTGTACTAGAATATACACCTACATACATCTCAAATAGAGGTTTATCAACAATCCATTGGAAACTAGAAAGAGATTAAAAATTATTTATATTTTTTTGTTTAAACCATCCTTTGTTGACCCAAATGCATGCAATTGTTCTTTGAAACCATCATTTATGATTCCTAATAAATTGTGTCATCCTCTATCTTCTTTGTTTGTTTCCTTTTAAGTCCCTACCTAACCATCTAAAATAAATCCAACTTTGCACTTGCAACTTATGATATTTTTGGAAGATTTTATAAATCAAATACCTCTTGAAGCATATCAAGCTCTTCAACCACTTGTACAATTTCATTAGCCCTTGCTTCATTTGTTTGCTTCTTAAAATTTGATGCTATCTCAATTTTTTCTTTTACCTCTAAGAGTGTTCGTTGATTCTTTTCCAAGGTTTCCTTTCTTGCTTCAAAATCAAAGGTGAGTTCATCAACCCTTTCTTCCTTTTCCTTTAATATATTTAAGGGCATCTTTGCAATTACGATAGCCATATAAAGCAACAAGGCATTGCTCTGGCAGCAAAATAGATTTTCAAGGCCCTTACAGGTGATGAGCCTTGGAAAATTTTGTTCATAAATAACATAAAGCAATCGACCCCAAAAAAATCCAAAACTTGGAAACACATGCCTCTTTGTGACTTAATCTTTGGCAAGTTTACAGTAACCCATGTTGGGTCCAAAGTATTTAAAATCTTATGGAAAGCTTGAGAAGCTTCCAAGGATAAAATTATTGAGAAGTGCCAAATTGACATGGAAATTAATAGGATGTTCATGGAAAGGTCCATTTGGTGAAATGTGTTCCACAATAACAAACCACTTGCATTATTGCAAGGTTGTTCTGTCAAGGCTTGGAACCAAAATGGTTTGACCAACTTTGGAAAAATTGTAAAAGAGGGCAAACTGATAAGTTGGGAAACTCTAAGAGATGAGTTTGACTTGCCTCAATCATAGAAAAGAAATTTTGAAACTATAAAAAAAAATCTGAAAGTACACACTACTAACATGTTGAATGATAAGGTTTTGATGCAAGAATATAATTGGCTAGAAAATAACATAATTGCAGATATAAAAGCCAAAGAAATTTATGGGCTTTTGAGCAGCAATCCAAACCTTGTAAAAGACTTGAACCAAAAGTGGAAGTTGAACGTAAACTCTTAACAGTGGAACCAAATCTTCAAGCATAACTGGAATAACATATTGGAACCCAAAAAAGCAGCATTTAGATGGATTTTTTTAATGCAAAGGCTGCCAAATGTGAGCAGTAATAATAACCCAATCATTTGTAATATTTGTAAAAATTATAATTCCATTATGCATATTTTCTTCAATTGCTTCTTTTCAAAAGAGATTTGGAATATCTTTAGAATAGATTTACTAAAATATGGGCAAGTTAAAGAGGAAAGAAAACTAGATATTATTATGGGAAAAATGAAAGGTCTTGATAAAACTAATAATTTGTTTTGGCTAATCTTATCAACTAAAGTTCTATGGTTTATTTGGAAAACAAGGAATAAGGAAATCTACCAGGGCTGTAGAAGAGATCTTACTGAGTTTTTGAGAAAACTCACACTCCACATTGTTTATATGCAAGTTTCTACCACCATCCAGGTCGCCAAAGAAAAATTCAAAAAACTGATGGAGAAAGGCATGGTAGATACCAACAAGCAAGAAGTGGCATTTGCAAAGCAGTGGTTGTACCACAGGGAGAGCAACATTCTTGAGAAGAGTGGCTACCTGAACAACAAATTTCAAGATCCTAGTTGAGTTGCTAGCAAAAAGAAAGAGGAAGAAGACTAGGAAGAAAGTCGCATGTTTCATTTTTCATATTTATATGCACAGATGGAACACCCTTTGTATGATGTAGATTGTAAAGGTGAAGACGCCTATAGGAACTAACAACTATGAAATGGACTGAATTGGTAGTCACTTATGTAACAAGATGAATTTCCAACACCAGCACCCCAGATGCTGGTGTACAATACTGTATCTTTCAACTATAATGAATACAAAAAAATTATGATGGCCATATCCTACTCTTTAATCAACTACATATATTCTAATTTAGGTTGTTCCAAGGTATTTTTCACTACTTATAGATTTGTTAGAGTGGATATATGTTTATCCCCGATGACATTTACTTCATTTGTCATCTGGTCCTTCCCATAACTTAAAATTACCTCTTTAATGAGCCTTTTTATTCTATTCAATTCACTTATAACTTGCACCTCTCTCTAGTATTACCAAAATTCTCTTTTCATTAATGTAGATTTATATGCCTCTATGCAATATTGGAAAGATTACAATCCTTATTTTTCTTTCTTTTGTTGATGTAATTATAATGTTGTTGATTCCTCATATACTCCACTTGACTTATCCACCCAAATACAACTCTAAATCATTAACCTTTCACTCCTTTCTATGGGAAACTACACTAAAAATTCCCTAGTATGAAAGGTTTAACTAGAAACTAATTGCATGGCCTATTGGAATCTTATATTTGGTAATGATCATTAAATAGGTTAGTGTACATATTCTCCACAATCATAATTTTTGTTGTCCACATCGCTTTTTTTTTAAATGTAAACTTTAGCTTCCTATTTTTATGAATTTGTAGAAACTTGCTAATAGGATAAAATCACGCTACACCCATAATTATTTCAATTCACATCGCATTGAATGCATTATTTACCTTATATTCATCCATGGTGACATTGAGTGGCCAATATATCTAGATGTAGGGTATGCCAAATCTTTTGGTGCCAATGATATAATTAATTTCATCACAAACTTCAAAACTTCTTCTTGCATTATGTATGCCTTTCAATTTTCATTTGGAAACACTTTAACTCTCTTCAATTAAATTATATCTCCACAAAGAACAAGAAAAATTTGCCTAGTCAAAGTCAATGAGATCATATGCTACCATGATCTTCTATTTTACCATAACATACTTGCCACATAACTAAGGCTATGAGTACATATTCTTGATTGTCATTGTTGATAACTAGTAAGGTAGCTTTATGTTGCATCCTTTACCAATATGAGTTGTAAGAATGTGTTGGATACTAGGATCCAACTCCTTGGTGCATATCCAATTCTTTATTTGATTAAAAGTATCTACGTGTACTTTATTGTAGGTGGTATTCTTAATCATTTTCCCATGCTTCGAGCACTTTCTCTGATGACAAGATTTTTGGAAATACACAATTTCAATTTCACTTGTGCTATTATTGTCTCTTTCATATCTTAAATTATACTCATAGGAGTTATTAAAATACTTACATGTTTCCTCTGTAGTGAATTTAAGTGGACTAACCTTTTTTATTTTTGGGGAATAGAAGGATAAACCATTCCATCTTGAAAACCCAATATTGCATGCTTTTTTATAGGAAATTTGATGATTTTCACCACCAAAATTAATAATAAAATATTTTCAACATTAGATTTCATACCTTCTATATGCTTCTTCACACACTCTTACAACTTTGGATCTTTTTTTCATTCTCAGGTATTATAATTTCAAACATGTATAATGGATAAATATACTCTTTTCCAAAGAGTGGTTTCATTTACCATTTTTGCATCTAGGATGGTAGTTTTTGTATCCCCATATAAGGTGTTTATGTATTCTCTATTGATATTATCTCTAATAAAAATACCATCAAAGTGTTTGCTTTCTATTACTGAATTAGAAATTTCCAAGATATTTGAAACAACTATGCCACTCTTATGACTCATGCTTTTAGAATGATATTAGTGAGACAAGAGTCAACACCATCCACACACTTGTACTTATTAATACCATTATGTTGTAATTACACTCCATATGACCAAAGCTCTTTCTTTTCCATATTTTAAGTTTCAATAGGAGTATTTTGAACATCACTAAGAAATATTAAAAAATTATCTTCACTTATTTGATATTGAGCCTACATTGTTGACTTCTCATTAACTTCATCGAAAAGAACTATTTCCCACTGTGAGAACTCACCAATAGGATCTTTACCTTTGACCTTTATAGCTCACTATACCTCTTTTAATTATACTTTGGATATTATTTCATCTTTGTCTTAGCATCTATGGCTCAATTCCCAAGTTTCTTTGCATGAGAATAATTTTTTATTTCTTTTGAGCTCATTTAAGGTTCAAAATATTCTTTTTTGACAATAGGCCTAATCTCTTCTTCTACTCATGTCTGGAAGGATGCACTAACTATTCTAAGGTTGTTGATCGCTTGATGGCTTTACAAGGCTTTGATTTTAATTGTTATTATTCCTTTTATCATATCAATTCTTTGTTGATGACTTGGATACTCATGTGAGGTGGTTTTGTTGAAGTCCTCTTGATGGATGCATCATTTCCAAGTCGCATAAATCTACAAAAAATATGTTTTTGAATATGAGAATCAAGAATTTTATACCTTTTATGATATGCTACGATGTATTCAACTATTTGAATTTACTCTCACTATTGTTGGATTCTAAAGATCTTTCTCCACGATGCATTAGATATGTAAATAACCCTCCCATAATTCACAGGCTAGCAAGAAAGTTAGCTCTAATACCATTGTAATGTCCTAACCTAGAATAATTATGCAAATATGACTTTAAATCCTTTTCAAATGTTAAGTATTTGGAACAAATAGTATCAAGTTTTAATATTTACTCAATCTTATCAAATTTAGATTTAGTCAATATTTGCATCATATTATTGCCAATACAATGCAGTTTAATCCATGAAAAATGAAGCTTCAATGTGACCTCTCAGTGAGATCATCCTCCATCCAAGTGGGTGAAATCCTCTAACCTTTAAAATTAAAGGTATTTTGTCCTCTAATCTATAATAGATCTATATATTTTCATACTTAGATCCACATGCATGAACAAACACTATCAAAACATATTCTAAAGTGAATTTAGTTAAGTGTAGATGATGCCCCCTGAATTGATGTGTTCACCCTTTTATATCCATCACAACAATAATGGGTTGGACACAATGTAAATTTACAATCCCAAATTCAAACAATGATTATGGGTGAGAAAAGTCCCACTTTTGAAAGTTATGGTGCCAAAACAAACCATTAATGATAATATGACATGTGCTATGGTGTTGTGGAGAGAATCAAAACAAAGGTAAGAATATCGAGGATCAAGGTTCAAATATACCACAAGACTCATACCATAGGTGGGGCATTTAGGGTCAAGCAATGGGCATGCCAGTAAAGATAGGTTTGAAAGTATGACAAATGTAAAGGAAGATTGGGGGAAGGATGGAAACCATGTCAACATGAAGGTTTGAAATTCTAATGAAGAGCAAGGAAAGGTTGGAATTAGATGAGAAACAATACCTAAATGAGAAACTTTAAAACTGTAATGATTAACAAACACTTAAAAGACTAAGCATGCCTTCAAAATCAAAGACTTTGAGGACCTTATATAGATATTGGGGAAAAGAAGAGGAGGAACATGCACATAAAATAGGATTGGGGGAGATGCAAAAAATAGGAAATGGGAAATTTGGTCCATAACATAGATAATTATAAAATAGGGACATGACACTTAGGTTGCATGACCTAGAATGCCATTAATAACTTGATAAGGCCCTACAACTACTTAATTGGATTCTTCTTGCCCAAAAATAAGTGTTTATCTTAAAGGTGTGAATTCACATGTACTTCTAATGATGGAAAATGATTAGGAATACCATGCCACCATTAATGCAATGGCTACATTTTATGTGGATTGTTTCCACACAAGCTCTAAGATACAATTTTAATGGATTTCATAGTATATAAGCTTGTTATTATATGAAAAATATAATCTAATAGAAACTACTCAAACTTTTTGAGATTAATTCTTCACATATTACATTAGGATGAATCGACAACTCTAAATATCATTTTGATTATCCTTTTACAATTCCTTATGACTAGAAATTTAAATATACAATATTTTATTACAAAGTCAAATATCCAACTATAATAGACTGGTGAAATTATATCATTGCACATAATGAAAATTACAACTTAATTCATACAAAAGTAAAAAATACTGATCATGAAGAATATTTTATAGCTTTTGGGAAATCTCAGCCACAAACACCAATGCTTACCATGGTTGTCCTCGCATCACATTGTCATTTGATGCATACACAAATCAAAAAGCACATAATGTACAAAAATTGTTCCTACACAGACAAAAAATGTAAATAAAGAATTTATAGAGTATGAGAAATATTTAATCTATCAGAAATAATGATAAAACTAACTATTTAAATGAAAAAGGAAGTTTGAAAGATAAAAATAGATTAAGATTACTTCCTTGAGAGATAATTTTCACATGCAAAATAAAGAGAATGTGTTTTTTGTTTGGTTGTTAAGGGGCTTTCCTTAGTCAAATCCCCATTTTGGTATTTCTACCTCCATGACCACCAAGATTTTTGGAATGGGATCTGAAGAAATGCAACTATGATAACTTCAAAGTACCTTGTGATATAAATGATTTAAAAACAATATGCTAATACCTGATATTATCGAATGCTAACATAAAATGAAAGATGCAATAAGAAAAGGGAACAACAAAATGGAATGGAATCACCTTGAAGCTTTTTGAAAAACCTCTAAGATAAAATTTGTTGTCTCAATATTATTTCTCTACACAGTCCTATGAATATGGCGATGAAAAATCCTTAAGAGAGTAACATGCAGAGTAAAGAATAGCTTTCTATATCATCAAAACAAAAAATATTCTTTTGAAAAGTTGTAGAGCCAAACATGCGATAAAGAGAGCATGAGAAAATTAACATTCAGGTTTCTTCAAAATATAAAGTCAAGTTGATTTTGTTCAATGAGACTGCATGCAAGAGCGTTACACTTGAAAAATCCATAGGAAGGTAGTGCTCCAATGATCACTAGAATCATGAGTTTTTGTGGGATGCTAGAACATCGCACAAACATCCACACAGAGCACTCTCGTCCAGAAAATTTCAGACATAGGGGACCAAGAACATTATAAAATCAGTAGAAATGGACAATTCAGGTGCTAACATTTTAAAATTAAAATATTTTATATCAAGGGCTAAAGAAAGGACACCATGCAATGTGAAATTACAAAGGTATGCAATTTACGACACTTTATTTTGCCACCACTTTAGAAGGCATATGAACTACACTAAATATACATGCTAAAGTAGGGAAAAAAAATGTTACCAAGGATATTGTAGAGGATGCAAAATATTCACTCCATATAAATATTCCCTTAAGAAGAAGACTTGCAAAGACAACTAAAGTATCCTACACAAAACACATGCATTATACAAAGACTAAACAAACGAGCATGTTAGCTAAAATATACACTTAAAAACAAGAAAATTTGTAAAAAAATACTCATGCAAACAAACATATAAAAATAATATTCAAGAGAGAGAGAATATGAAGATAATGAAATAAATGATTTAATGGGTATGGATAGCAAGTTGCATTATGTTAGATTCCATGCAATACTTTTGATTGACCATGGTTACTACAAGATGTGTTGTAGGATAACCATGAAATAGGTAGGACATATGAGTGTCCACATTTTAGCAAGTTGTATTATACTAGGTGGGTCATATGCTACCAATATATAGAGAAAGCATGAATATTAATGATATTTTGAAAATTAAGAAAGTAGGGTGTGTGCATTATGAACGCCCCCCTTAAAATAATTTCATGATATCAATAGTGCAAGTTATTTTAAGGAGAGAGAAAGAGATAAAATGCTTGAGAAGGAAGCATCAACAAGGATGTTGTATCATTAAACACATAACATTGTGCTCATGGAATGACATCACACAAAGTAGAGACGTCACATGAAATAAAATTTAAGAAATTGGGTCAACATGGAAGAGGCCTAAACACCTTGGCACTTTGCATCATCCTCAAAAGGTTAAAATGCAAAGGTACAATAAATAGAGGAATGATGGTACACGTAGAAGAATCGACAACATTCCATCCATCATGTATCCATGTACCTACAAAGGTATTGTGGGTTCTCCAAGGTAGATTATCAAACAAAAATAGACAAGTATGGGGGAACACAAGACAATCAAGAAAACACCTATAATATTTTTGAGTATAGAGAAATTCCAGTTACCCTTTTCTTCTTGCATATTTCATTTTATGTTAGCATTTGATAATCTCAAGTGTTAACATATTGTTATTAAATCATTTATATCACAAGTTGTAGCATTTTTATTTTGAAGTTATCGTACTTGCATTTCTTCAAATCTCATTCCAAAAATCTTGGTTGTTGTGGAGGTAGAGATATTGAAATGGGGGTTTGACTAAAGCAAGCCACTTAACATCCAAACAAAAACATTTTCTCTTTATTTTGCATGTGCAATAATCAATTGAAATATCAAGTAATAATCAAAGGAATGTTCGCTAACAATCAATGTTGTAAGCAAAGGAGAATCTTAGTAATACTCAATGGTATTTTCATCTTCAAGATTTTATATACTAATAATTACCTTAGTACCCTTCTTGGCTTATCAAAATTAAGTTAATTCAATCAAAACAATCCTAGTTGAAGTGGCGATAACTGCAACTTAAAATTAAAACTAGAAAATATTTAAGTAAATCAAACTTATTTCTTTCTATACCTTCTTAAAATTTATTTACTTATAATTATATTTTAATTTACACTAAATTTATGATTAAAATTAATTAAATATATTAAACTAATTTTAAAATTTAGGGGCAAGGGGCCTAGCTCGATTGGCTAAAGCATCCTATTGCAGACAAGAGGTCACGAAGTCTAGTTTCCCTTTGTCTTCGTGGTACCGGAGGACGTATCGTACCAATGCCATCAGTCACATGAAAAAAGTTTACCGAACAAACTATAGTCTAATTTAAAAAAAAAAATTACTCAATTTTCTAATAACTTATATCATAATTTTAATATTACTAAATATATAAACTATCAATTTTTCTAACTTACTTTGTTTTTAATAATTTGTATTAAAAATAATAATTGTTTTAAAATAATATTTTTATTGTCTAATAATTAAAACAATTATTTTTTTTCTAATAATTTGCATTATAATTTTGCTATCAATATAAAATACATTTTCTTCTCATATGCAATTATGTCAAAAAGAATTAATTACTAAGTGGCACTTCTTTTCAACCAAGAACATTATTTCACAATAGAAAATATACATACCCTAATTATAAACTATAGAAAAAATAGTATGTTGAGATAGTTGTAATTGCGCGCCATCCCAATACAAAGCAATCTTGTATGAATGGAGAAATGACTAGTTAGAAAACAATATGTAATCATATCATTTTCATATTCCTAGTAAGCATTATATTATTGCCCATAAAAAGGTGTAAGAAATAGTAGATTGTTATCATTCTCCTATCCCAATATTCATAGATGTTATCATCATTTTTCACACTAAACTCTCACGAGTGATTTTTAAATATATCATGGAACTCTAAAGGAAAATAAAGTTTAGTCTAGGTTAATCTAATATAAAAAATAAAAAATAAATTATATCAATTGATGTAATGAGTTAGGATTAATAATATGATAATTTGTAATCATTATTAAATGTAAAAATGTATGTAAGAATAATTTTGCTTATAACAATGTAAATATATTATAATATTTTTTTAGATTGTTTGGTAATTTTTTTGTGCGACACATTTTCTGGTATTATGAGGACGGAGGGGAGACTAGACTTTGTGACCTCTTGCCTACAATAGAACACTTTAGTCAATCGAGCTAGGTCATTTGCCCCATAATAGTTTAGTATTTATTTTATAATTATATTTTGTATTATTTTGTTTAGGGATATGTCTAAAGTTGGAGGATAAATTTGTAACTGTAGATAAATGTCTTGTACTTATGAATATGTATTATGAGATCTACAATTTATGTTCTTCACTTTTTCTAAAACATTTGTGTGTCTTATATTTTTTGATATTTGAAAGTTAGAGATATTTATACATAACTTGGTACGGTTCGCATTGTGTCACTAGAGGATATGTTCTTTTAGGTCAACCCATGGAAAATGTTTGCGAATGATGGAAAGTGACACTTTTGAATCATGCATATATGCTCCTAGGAATGCTTATGTAGAACTAGAATCCTTTTAGTGCACCAATTAAAGTGTGATAATTGAATAATGTTTGATGATTCTTTAATGTGCAAATTGAATGCATTAAGTGTCTTTCAATACAAGGGTATAGCAACATATCATGCAAATTTATGTTTAGTCATCCCTAAGTGGGAAGAATAAAGATAATACTTGAAAGTTAACCAATTTGAATTTAAATTTAAAATTTGGGAAGGATGATTCCGCAAACACAAACTAGTCTTGAAATATGAAAGGAGCCAAATCACAGTGCGTAATGTGTGAATGAAAATAGGTGCATGCATAGGTGTAATAAATAGATGAATAGGGAAACTCTATAGGGATGTGTAAATATATAGATGGGGTGAGTAGCAAGTACATAGAAATATGTGTAATGGATGGGTAGGTGGCATAGGAAAAGGGACTAGACTTTGCACAAAATTATGCTATTTGTAAATGTGTCTATGCATCAAGGAACACCTCAAAACAAACCAAAAACTAAATGAAAAAATCATGGGTATGCATATTTCACCAATACATTTTTCCCCCACTTTGAGGGGCATGTGAATCCTAAAATGACCATGCATCTAAAAGTGTGTATCATTCACAAACATGCATGTAAAGTAATTATTTATACATCAAAGGACATGAAAGGGGGTCCATGTAAATTAATGGACCTTGCAAGACATGATCATGTAGGTTCACCTTTTATTTATGTTCTCTTAAAAACAACTAAAGATGAATATATGTAAGCACATATAACTATGTGTAGGACTAAACATGAAAATGTTTGGATATGCTCTTACAATTGATTATATCTATAGGATACAAGGAATTATAGGAAGAAAGGAAAAATAATACATGAAAAGTAAATACAATCTAAGCATGTAGGTGTATAATCATGCAAGCATTTATAGTAATAACTATAAAAATAATACATATAATGATACGAGTAAGCATATGGGCTAGAGATGGTATCAATGAATACCAATGTTGTCTCTAACATGGGCAAAGATTGATGATGATGCCCTCATATGGCTAGGAACACTTGAATAGGTATATAAGGATCTATATAACGAAGCTATAACTATCGAGAAAGTTGTCTCAACCCCGTTCCTTATATTAAGAATAATTTTTAGGTTTTAAAATATAAAAAACTTATTTTTTGGGCTATAGAGACCATTTTTTCAAAAACAAATATTCAAATTTGTTCAATATCAATTCTTGGATTCTTAGAATGTGGATCTCTTTGATCTCTAGATTTTTTAAAAATGGGTCCAAATGGCCTCCTAAATCAAAATTTGTGGCCTCTAGAGGTTGGGCCTCCCACATTGGAAATATATAAACATCTATAACACATAAAAGAGTTGTAAAATGAAGTTACAATTGTTGTCCAGCTTATGCTACATATTATGATGCAATATAAGCCACCTTTGAATGCAGATAATGGAGCCAAAATGAGCACCCAAGGTTGATTCAAGTGGATTATGATGAGTTTATCATAGGTGGATGAAATATGTTATTTTTAGCATGTGGACCCATCTTGGGATTTGGGCATTGGGATTTTAACTAGGATTTATGTGTGTGTGTTGGGTGGTTTTAGCTCATGATTTCCTAATTAGCATTTAATTGTTTCATGTATTTCCTCTCCTATTTGTTGGGTGCTTGAGATCTAGGTTTCGATAGTGATTTTTGTAGATATCATTATGTTGTAAAATTACTTTAAATCTTTGGTTGGTGATACTCATATAAATGATTAAACTTTGCAAAGTATATTGCGACCTTTGACTACTAAATAGTACTTTGAGTTGCTTTGGACTATAGAAATCTTCTCCCAAACAGTTTTTCCCCATATAAATCAATGTGTTATGGTATATTATTTTCATGTTTATTTCCTTGTACACTGTATGGATAGTTTTATTTTTTGCTACTACCTCCTATCATATATTAGTATAGGAAGTGTATTATACACCTCTTCTTTCATTTATTTGGTATTAAAAATAGATCAGCTTAGATTCTAGGTATTGAGGACTAAATGTTTTTACGAATGTTGGATTGGGTGGGAGCTTACATAGAAAATATTATTGTAGAATAAATGGAAAGTGCTTCAAGGATAGAATTGAAGAAGTTCTGAGGCACAAACTTTGACCTTTGAAATCTCAATATGAAGGATTTTTTCATGGATAGAGATATATGTGATGCAATATTTAGATCCAAACATTTAACTATATTACAATAATATTAGGATAAAATGGATAGAAAAAGCGAAGGATTTCATTAGGATCTATTTGGAACTTTGTATTGTTGAATGTACATGAATAAGTCAATACTGTAAATCTTTGGAATAAATTGGGTGAGATTTATTAGGCTAAATCCCTAGTAAATATTTTTTTCTTGAGAAAGAATTTGTATACCCTCAAGATGTAGGATAGTGATTTTATAGGCAAGCACCTCAATGCTTTCAACATGATTGTTACCTAGTTGCACTCCATTGGAATTAATATGAAGGTGGAAAATCATTGCATTGATTTTCTATATTATTTTGTAAGCTCATGGGATCACTTGGTGATGGAAATAAAGAATACTCACCCTAAACTCAAAATGGATGAGATAGTTTCATCATTAATTTTATATGAGATGTAGATGAAAACTTTTGAATTAGTCAAAAGGCCCTAATTTTTCATGGAAGATAAAAAGAGAAAGAAAAGAAGAAACACAATTCTAGATTTCAATCTTGTGGGAGATTAAAATCTCTTAGTAAGATCAAGGAAAAAAATTGGAACTTATGCAACCCTGACCATTTCAAAGGATATTACAAGGAGAAGGAGAAGAAAAAGAGTTATTATAATTATCAGTCTAAAAAGTCATTGTAGGATGCTACTGATGCATTTTGTCATTACCTTGGCTACACATGAATCAGAAGGTGAATGGTTGATAGAACTCATGCCTCCTTCCACATGACCTCACATTGGGGTTAGTTCTCAAAATATAGAATATGATGGTGGGGAGGCATGCCTTAGAGATGAATATAATTTGAAGATTTTTGGTCATGAAAGAGTTTTGATTTAATTTATTGACAGAAAAGTGAAAGGGGTCAATGATGTACTACTTATCCTTGGATTGACACAAAACATAGTTTTTGTAACTAAACTTATTGATTCAAGTATGTAAGTTGTTTTCTCAAGTGGGAGTAAAATATGGTGAGAATGGCTATGTTGTTTGCTAGGTGTGTTTGCAAAGGCACTTTATTTTAGTTAGGTACATGCATGGTTGAGTGTAATATATATTTTATTCTTTTAGTAAAAATATCTACAAAATCTGCACATTCACTATTGGAACCAATAAAAGAGGATTATTATGTATCCACATTTAATGATCATGTTTTTTGGGTACCTAAGAGTGCTCATGATTTGGAGACTAATATACTACTTGAGAAGACAATATTGTGGCACCAAAGGATGAGCCACATAGGTGAGAAGGGTCTAAGGGCCCCCAAAATTAAAAACTTTATTGAAGCATTAAATAATTGTAATCTTGAATTTGATTTCTATAAGAATTATATTAATGAAAAACATAGTCAAATTTAGTTTTACTCTATTTCTCATAAATCTTCTAGAATGCTAGACTTAATCCATTCCAACATATTTGGTCTTGTTAATATTCCTTTGATTTCTAAATTTGTATATTATATATTTTTTATTGATGATTATAGTAGAAGGAGAGTAGTACATTTTCTTGGAAGAAAATTTGAAGTCTTCATTTGTTTTAAATAATTTATGTCTCTTATAAGATATCAAACAAGAGCAAGATTTTCAAAACTAACAATGGATATGAGTTTTTTTAGTAAATTTTGATAGATTATGTAAGAATCATAGGATAGAGAGACATAAGAAAACTATGTACACCCCTCAAGAGAATGGAGTTGCAAAAATAATGAGCATGTCATTGATGGAGAGGGCTAGGATTATTCGTAATAGATGAAGCTTGAAATAATTTTTTGGGTAGAAGTGGATGTCATAACTTGTTACCTAGTTAATAGGTATCAAACATACTCTTTTTGAAAAGACACCCATGGAGGTGTAGTTATATAAACATCCTTCATTGAGACATATTTGAGTCTTCAATTGTGAGATAGATGTGCACATATGCATAAAGAGAAGAATTCTAACTTGGAGAACATGGCTATAACATGTATATTCATTATCCATGGTTTCAATGCGAAAGGGTACAAGTCTTGGGAGCATGTGGCCAAAAAAATTGGACAATAGAAGTGGCACCTTTAGATAAGTTAAACCATCTTCCATGGAATTGCAATAAGAGATGGATGAAAAGAAAGATATGGTCCAACTATCCTTAAAGATCAAGAAGGTTGAACTATCAACCCATGAAGTACCTAAACTGGAAGTAGGCTTGAATAATTCAAATGGGTTTGAATATGAGGTAGAACCTCCACATCAACTCTTGAGGAAGTCCACTTGTTATATACAACAATTAGGCATGTATAATCCTCTTGTTTGGGGGTATATTTTTACTTTAATTATAAACATGGATGATACTAGAACTATGGACAAATTGGGTATTGGATGATTCTAATATTTAGAGAGTGTCTATAGATGAGGAGATGGATGCATTTAATAAAAATCACACACGATAATTGTTACCTTTGCTTGATGGTTAGAAACTCCTTGGTTGTAAATAAGTGTTCAAAAGGAACATCAATTATTATGGAAATGTTAAGAATTAAAAGGCTAGAGTGGTTGTAAGGGACGTTCCCAAGTTGAGGGAATTGACTATGGTGATATTTTCTCTTGAGTTGGTAAACTTACATCCATTCAATTCTTATTATATCTATTGCAACAACTTTTGATCTTAAGGTTGAGAAGATGGATGCGAAGACAACTTTCCTTCATTTAAATGGCATAACCATAGCACTATGTTGGGAAAGGTAAATAAAATCTGATTTGTAAGTTGAAAAATTCTTTATATGGTCTCAAAAAATATCATAGGATGTGGTACTAGAAGTTTGATTCCTTTTTGCTAGTTTGGTATATCTAAAATCTAAATCAAATTATTGCATCTATTATAAGATGGTTGATGATCAATTCCTTGTTATTATGTTGTATTTTGATGACATGTTAATTTTAGCAACAATAAGGATGAGATTTGTGACTTAAAGTGTCAACTTTCAACACAATTTAAGATGGACTTAGGGGTTTTCAAATATATTTTGGGTATAGAGGTCATAAGAGATAGAGTGAGGTTAGGCCAAATTAAGTATGTGAATTTAGTGTTAGAGAGATTCAACATGATAGCTTGCAGGCTATTATGTATCCTCAGTGGGAGCTAATTTTTATGTAGAGTAGTGTTTAAATTGACAAAATGATAAATATTAAATGGCTAAACTACCTTATGCTAGTGGTTTTGGGAATTTTGTGTATGTTATGGTTTGTACTAAAACAAACATTGCCTAAGTAGTAAGAGTCTTTAGTTTTTTCATGGTTAATCTTGGACAAGTTTATTAAGATGTTGTTAAGAGGGTCTTCATATATCTGTGGGGTACCTTTGAGTACTTTATTTTTTACCATGATGATTTTATAGGGGACCAACACTAAATGAATATTTATAGAGATTCAAATTAGGAAGGTGGTATCAACAATAAGAGATCCACAAGCTGTAACATTTTCACTTTATTTGGTGATGTTATTAGTTGGATGAGAAATTGATATGTTATGGTTATTTTTCCACTATAAGAGTTGAGTACATGGTAGTTGTTTATTCTTGTAAAGAAACCATTTGGATTAAGATATTGTGTTTACTATGTGAGATTGAGTTAAGGATCCATTACAATTCTATGTGTAGTTAGAGTTCCATATTTTTAGCAAAGAATGTGACCTTTCATGAGAGGAAAAAGAATATTGATGTCTACTAGGTCATTTTTAATGAAACTGTAGAGGATAAGAGGGTGATGATGGGGAAATTTGACACTTCATAGAATATTACAAATACATTGACAAAACTAATGAATACATAAAATTTTAGATGGTGTTGTGATTCAATGGGCCCTCTTTGGTCCTAACAATTAGTTGATAGTGTTGGTAATCCCCTTTCTCTAAAAAGGTGTTTAAAAAGTGGGAGAATTTTAGGAAAGGTGTTTCAACCTTGATCATAACATTAAGACTACAAAAATGTAATTTTTGAGACATAAAATAGAAAAACTCAATTTTTGGGCTATAGAGATCATTTTTGGCCAAAATAAATACTCTAGTGTGTTTGACATTAATTCCTAGATGCCTAAGATTTGAAACTCTTTAAGCTCTACAATTTTTTGAAAAAAGGAGCGCAACTGACCTTCCATATTAAAGGTTATGGGGATTTGAAATTTTGGCATCCCACATTAGAAATTTAATCACATTCAACGCATAAAAGAGTTATAAGAGGGAGTTACATCTATTGACTAACTTATGGCACATGTTATGATGCAACATAAAGAGTATTTGCATAGAAATAATGGAGCCAAAAGGGAGTGCCCAAATTGGTGAGTGGATTATGATGAATTTATAACAAGTGGGTGTAATATATTATTTTTAGCATATGGAATCATCTTGGAATTTTGGTGCCACATTTTGAGTGGTTTTAGTTCATAGCTTTCTAATACCAATTGATGGTTTCATGCCTTTCCTCTCCTATTTATCAAGTGTTTGAGATCGAGGTTTTTATAGATAGTTTTGTAGGTATTGTTATACTACCATAATTACCTAGATCTTTGTTTTGTGATATTCATGTAAAGTCTTATACTCTGCAAGTGTATTGTAACCTTTGATTATTGAATAATACATTGAGTTGCTTTGGAGTCTAGGATTTTTATCTGGAAAGGGTTTCCCCGTAAAAATCACTATGTTATGGTATATTTCTTTTTTTTATTTCCTTGTAAATGTATGATTAGTTTTTTTTTAATTTACCTCCTCTCATAGATCAATGTAGGAAGTGCATTCTACACATTTACTTCCTTTTAAGGATAAGGGAATGAAGCCACTATATAGGCATGCAATTGTAACAAAGGAATGGAGCTAAAATAAAGGAATAGATAAGGGCATGAAACCATAAAAAGGTATGGAGTGGGAACAAAGGTATGAAATAGTAACAAAGTCATGGACTCACAACAATGGGGTAGGTCCCCAAGATATAACAATAGTAAGAATAATGTGTAAAGGGGATGCATGATGTCCATAAATATAAAGATATATTCATGAATGCATAGTATATAAGGGGAAGTCATGATGCCCTTATGTGTAAAAATATGGAAATGATGACTCAAATGAAAAGGTTCAATGTATAATGTCTTCCAATGTAACTCAAAAGATGTATCAATATAGTTTCATAATCAAAGTGTAATAATAACATAAAATATGTCCAAATGGCTTGATACATATCTTTTGATAATTAATAATATGAAGTGTGTCAATAGGAAACATAAAATCATATGTGTAAATAAGATATAATCATGAAGGGGCATTTGAAATTATATCTAGATGTCCATCAAGAATTCATCTTAGGGTCTAAGAGAATAATATGATAAACACACATGACACATGTATAAATGATCAAATCAATGATAAAATGGCATACATGTGGTCCCAAGATACATTAATGTGTATAGATAAGTGTCACTAATCAATATGGTTCTCCAAGTTTGTCATAGGTGAAATGTGTCTTATGTGTAAGGAAATGACTATAGTAGATGCACTGCATGTGAAAAAAAGCCTCCATGCATATAAGGTCAAGTATCAATGAATTATATATATCACCATGAATGTGATCAAATTAGTTAAAAAATAGAGGATGAAAGATGTGTGGTCTGCAAACTACAAGTTTTTATTGAATTACAAAATGGGCAATGAATATTAAAACATCATTTTCATTTACACATGTTTACCCTTACAAAACTAGTACATTCAAAGATAGAGTATTCTTGTATTCATGATGATGTTGATCTAACAAAGTAGTGTACCCATCAAGGGTGATCAAGTGCAAGTCCAAATTAAACATAAAGAGGCCATCGATATAGTGTCATCCAAAAACCTAATTTTGTCTAAATTTTCAAAAAAGGAAAAGTTTAAAAAAAAAAAAAAAAATGGTATTGTTTTTTCAATTTCAAAGACACATAAACTTGAATCATTGAGAATGGATTCATCTAGTGGACTTATTCTTGGGTTATAGACTCATCCCTAGCCATTGTAGTCACAATCTAGCAAATGATTTTTAATTTTTTTAATTTTTAGTGTTGAATATTATCTAATGATATAGTTCAAGATTTAGGTCCACAAGAATTTTTGGAACCTCTATGTGGTTAGCTTATGTGCACTATCGATCAAGGATGATGCAAACTGGACACTCCTAAAGGTGATTGGCCTCGTACCCATGGTCACACCACCTACACTACATTATTATACTAGCATGTTCCCCACACTTATAGAATGATAGAACTTAGATAACATGACATTTAACCTACCCACAATTGAGATGATAGTCATAGTTGAGGATGTGTGGAGGATTTTATGCATTCCCATTAGGGGATCAGATAGTAGAGGCCCACAACACCACATTATAAGAGGATCAAAATCTATATTGAGTGTGCAAAGGTTGAGAGAGCTATTGATAGGGTGATATATTAGTCATTGAGATCATGATGCATACAATGATCTAGGGGTACAAGTAGAGTTTGTTCATCATTAGTCTTTTTATTCTTTTAGACGGTCAAGACTCTCATATAACCTATGATCTCATATAATTATGTTGGGCGGGCAATGAACACCATATAGAGTTTGTATGAGGCTAATGTCTCTTAGCCCAACTCTATGATGACCTACACACATTCTTTAATGTATGAACCATGTCTCTCCAAGGAGCTTCCATACTTTAGTGTTAGGTCTCTGACCCTCCAAGGTTACCATTAGATTCAACAATGTAGAAGTGGTGGCTCATCAAGACACCACAAATATAGATAGGTGGAGAGAGGTGATGAACCTTAGAGCATGGAGCTAAGAGTTTGATATGTTGACTCCTCTAGACCTTACCTTGATGCAATACAAACAATTTGGATGGATACATGACAAGTGTGACATAATAATGGAGCCATTCTATTATGAGTGTGTGCTACACTAGTTTAACCTAAATGGCGCCTCTTGATATAGTCGAATATATGTGACATCATAGATCACCCTTACAATGGGGGGAGAGTGCAAAGAGCCCATCCACAAGGTAGGTAGATATAAATGATAACAATGTAGACCCTCTAATACATATAGTGAATATGGATGATGCAAGGGCCTCACCTAACTATGATATGTTATGGGTAAGAGAGGGAACACCCTATTTATATCCTCTTGATGTGATTGCAATTGTACTCACAATAAGAGGAGCCAATTCAAAAGGCACATTATACATCACCCCCTACAACAGGTATTAACTAATATTGGAAGGTTAGGGATCTAGGTGTAGTAGTTATTATATCATATTTGAAATCAACTTTGTTTTGTTATCATCTATGGAGATGAGGTTAACAAAAGGTGATCATGCAGGGAGTGTACTTGACGGGTGGCACTCATCTTTGTTACCATTGAGTAGGGTAAGTGTTTACCAATGGAGGTCAAAAGTGGCCACTTTTTTTAATAGTTTAATTAACACAAACTAATTAATTAATGATTTTGGGTTGATTGTTTGATAATCTACAATATGCTAATAAATACGAGAAATATAAATAAGCATTTGTACTTAGCTTTATAATTGAATATATCATGATCCAAATGAATACTTCAAAATATGTAATGCCTTGGGATTTAAGACAACTACTAGTAGTTTGGTATTCATCTTAGAATCATAAAATTTGGTTGCCTTTTTGTAGGGACAAGTCTAGGGATTAGGGATGAATTTGCAACGTTGAATTTATCTTGTACCTACAAACTTGTACTATGAGATTTGTAGATGTCTATTCTTCACTTCACCTAATGTAACTTTATATCTTCTAATATCTAAGGATATATAATACTTTGGTAGGGATATCATCGTGTCACTAGGCGACACATTCTCCTAGGTCAACTAGCAGAAAATGTGTATAAATGATTGAAAACAACACTCTTTAGTGATGCATATGATCCTAATAATGCTTGTGCAAAATTAGATTCTTTTTAACACACAAATTGAAGTGTGTAAAGTGAATGGTAATTGACTAATGCTTTACAATTCCTTGATGTGTAAAATGACTATATATAATTTTTTTAGTTATAAAGGACATAGTAACACATCATGCAAATCTATGTTTAATTAGCCCTAATCCTTGTATATGTAAGAGGCCAAATCATAGTGGATAATGTGTGTATGGAAATATGTTTGTGTAGACTAATAAATAAATGAATAAGATGAATGCATAGAAAATTGCAAATATACTAGCACTTGCACCTAAAAGGGATTCAAGGATTACGTCGACATATTTTTTCCATTAAGATAAATCTAGATTTTTCCTTTACAGAAATTAGATATTATTTGATTTTGATTTTTTGAGGATTTCACATGATATTTTGGAGGATTTTACTATTAAATGGCAACTGATTTACCAGCAGCTGAAACTTGTTTTCCGACAACTAAAGAGTGGTTTAATAGTGAGTAAATCTTGTTTTCAGACGCAAGACAGGTTTACTGATCAATTTTGGACTTGCAAGTCCATAAGAAAACATATAGACTAATAAATGAACTAAATGTACAAAACTGTGTAATAAATGAATAAATCACATAATATACCATTTGCGATGTATCTTAAAAACACAAAACTATATAAAAATAAAAATATATAATTATACAGTAAATTGCACTAAAATACTTATTTTAAAACCAATAGATCCCAAGTACTTTTAGGGGATGTGCCTGGTTTAGAGTCTAACGTAATGAAGATGTGAATTTTGTATGATAGAAATGTCGGCCTTGCCGACAGAGACTACATTGGAGTATTATTATTGACTGCAGGGACGATTTAAATTCATAGGGAGATGAGAATACGCAGATGAAAATTGATGGGACAATGGATGATTGCTAAAAGACTAGGATGGGCAAGGCATTTTCACTTTGGGTAGAAGAGGACCACAGGCAGTGGAGCATGGAGCATGCTTGTGCAACATTATGGTTTTGTTTGCTAGCTTCAAAAGATGATACCAAATTGAATTGTGGTCTTCAAGACTTATCCATTGCCACTCATTAATATTTCCATGTGGCAACCCAAGTGTAGTATATATTAGCCGAGAGGACTGTAGGTGTGAAAATGTGGTGTATTCATTGATTGATATTCCTCTTCCCAACGGAGCAGTTGCAGCAATGAAAAGCATTCAAAGCCATCCATCATATAATTGCAGGGAGAGCGTGTAGTGTGGGGTGACAATAATCATGATTGCAAGGAAGAGCAAGAGCAAGAAAAGACTATTCTTTCCTTCGCATTCGTATTCGTATTCAGATTCAGATTCATATTCATATTCACCAATCCTGCCTGTTCTTTCATATTCATTCAATGATTGCGAATCTTTTCGTCCAACTCCCCCCATCATAACAGCGCATTCATATATTCTTCGTCTACTTCTGCATTCATTCATTCAACGCCATCGAATGCCATTTGCTAACTTCCACCGAAAAATACTAGTCATACAACTAATTATAACAGTAATGACGCCATACTCGTAAGCTGTGTTATATATACCTACGCTGGTTTCTGCACTCTGCACACCCACATTTTGCTTTGATTCTTCCATTGTTCATGGAGTTCTAAACAACAACAGGGGCGGTTTATATATATATTTTTATATTGTTTTTACCTGTTACGAGATTTGGGGAAAAGTTGATTTTTTTTTTTTGTATTTTGGGGGTCGAAGATGTGGGTTAAAATGATTGATAGCTTGTCAAACGCAAAGCGACGCAGGGTGGGACGAAGGCTGTGGTTGATAAGCGCTGTTGTTAAGAGACACCCCACTTTGTCTTTGGTCAAGGCATGGGTGGTTTGCAGAAGAAGGTAGTTTTCTGAAATATTGTGTGTTTTGGGTTAGGGTTTGCTTCTCACAAACCCTACATTTATATATGAATGTTTTCTTTTTATATAAAATGTTTCAGATATTTTATGCTGGAAGTTCAGCCAGTTGTTAAATCATGTAGCAGGTCAATACCAGATGACAATGCTTTTTCTCTTTTCGCGTTTTAGTTCTGTTTTGGTGAAGTGGGTCAAAACCCAACAAGCCATTGAACAAATTTTGCAAGTTAAAGTTTTTTTTGTGTTTTTTTCTCATTTAATTTGTGCTGGTTCAACTCATGTTGTATTACAAGGATAAAATGGAGTGTTTTATGAAAGTCTTCATCATTAATGAGCCGTGGGTGGATCTCCTGTTGATAGGGCTTCTCTGAGTAAACCTAAAGTGACTCGATTTATGAAAGAAGATTGCTAGTTTTGGTCAAAATTTCTTGTTTATAACTCTCTGAAGAATTGACAACCAGAATATTTGTGAACAACGTTAGCCTGTATAAATGAGCTGTTATAATACCTCCAGAGAAAAGTATAATTATAGAGTTCAGAAAAAAATAGTTTTGTGTATTCTAGCATAAATGTACCTGGTGAGTTCTGCAAGGAACGAGAGGTCATCTTAAATTTTAATGTAATCAGCAGAGGGGAAACAGCTTTGTTGGATCGTGTGGGTGTTTTTCATGGTGAACGTGCCCCTACCCCTTGGTTCCATCTCCATCCCCATGATATTTTCCTATTCAATAATTTTTCGTAGGATTTTTGGGGTACTTACATATTCAATGATTCTTGTATTTAGTTTTCGTACAAATAGGGTCTCAGTAGTAGCCTATCAGAAGATAATTGATCTGGACAAATGGTGCTTCTAAAATTTTCTTTCCAAGCTTTGCAGGTTTAATAAAGGACCTTCTTGCAGTGAAATGGTCCCATAGAATATTCTATTTTCAGCTTCCCCTAAGTTTACAAACAGTGACTCAGCTGATGTCTGTCGACCATTTATTTGGTCGAACAGTTGTCTGTCCAAAAACTATTTGTTTTACTACACTCACAGGAGTGAGCAGAATAATTGTCCTGAAATGTTGGTTAGCACTTTTGCTCCCAGCTGTCACATGTGGCTGTTCCATGACCATCCATTTCAGCCTATCGAAATCTTCTTCCTTAAGTGTAACCACTTTCTTTTTTTGATGGGCTGGGAGATACCATATATTACATTTCTTAAATTGCTATTGTCATGGGGGTGCCAGAGGCATTAAAATTGGGACCTTAAATTCTCATTTTGGGACCCTCTTCTACCTTGACGGTAGGCTGACATCATACTTGTAATGGTGGTTTCCTTCCAAATTAATTGTTATTCACTCTTTCAGTGTCACAGTTTCAGTGGTTAATATTGTTGTTTGGAAAGAAACATGCTTCAGTATTGTATATTGAGCATAGAAACTATCACAGAAAACAGCTTTACGCCACTTAAAAACTTACAACCTGCTTTTGTGTATGGTCAGTAGTGGCTTTAATAATATTGGTACAGGTTGATTGTTTTTTGCAGTATAATGTGGGAGGTGATATTTAAAATGCATTTTTAAATTGAATGTCATTCTCATTTATTTTCTTCCTGTATGAATATCAACAGGGTTAAGAGGACATCTGACAAAGAGGCTTTGCGCATTCAGAGGTTGAATTTACAGCTTTATGAACGGAATCAGAGTATTGTGGAGGAAAATGAAAGGCTAAGGAAACAGGCTTTACTTCTCAGCGAGGAGAATCAGAACCTACAGCAGAAGCTGCAAGAACAACTTAGTAGTCGGAACAACAGTTTGGAATCCTCATGAGTTGTTTAGAGGAAGCTTAGGTTTCTTTGCGCTGTATATCATTGTGGAAGAATGTGGAATAATGATGTACAGTGGAGAAATCAATTTTGTTAGAATGGTGAAGGGCAAATGCTGAAATGTTGTTTGTGATTTACACAACTGTAGGCAATCAAATTTACCTCTAATATGACTCTCTTGTAATTCTCTGAACTGAGACTTAACTTATCCTGCCCTCACTTCTCTTGGGATTCTTCTCTATGAGTGCATGATGGATATATTGGGTATCTGGTTATGAGCTGAAAAATTCTTTTCAAGTGATTGTGAGGAGACCCATTTACTTGATGGGGTTTAAGTGGCTTCCTGATTAACCAGTTCATTCAATTTAAAACTGTCTTCCTAACTGCCTATTGATTCTGGCCATTGCCATTGCCTCATTCTGTGTCACATACTTATTGTTGGCTGCCGGGTAAAATCAGAGTTGCATAAACTGTGTTTATAAAGTGCATATAATTAAATAACGTGTGAATAAGCAGATGGTATTTTAGGAGATAGATATAGAGAAGCACCTAGATTTCTCTACATGCCATCCATGGAATTTTGACCCGGCAAAACGCATTATCAACTGATGTCTCTTTGGCTTCTTGACACATTCTTTCAAAAGTGTGTTGAAATGGTTGGTGTAAAAATGAATGCTGTCAGTTGTTATTTAGATTTCATCATATTTTTAAATGTTTTTTTCTCGCTATCAAAATCTTTCTTAATGAGAAGATTAGAAAGGCAAATTGACTAATTGTATGTTAGTGATGTAAGGCATTCTTTGAGTCTGCAGATTGCTTTCGGCAATGTGCTAAACGGTGCATTTTGAAAATACAGAAATAACCAATAATCCATTTGGTTAGGAATTTTACACAAGCAGCTGAAACATTTTATGGATACGTGTAGTTTTCTCTGTTTTGAACCCTATTGGGGCCTGTCAAAATTCATAAATATTTGCATATTCTTGCGAAAGTGGATTGATGGTTGTTCAAAGTTAGTCTTTGAAAGGTGAATCTATTCATGAAGGTGGACCGTTCATATTCATCTTTTAATTGGTTTTTCCAAAGCATTCCATTGATATTGTGTTTTATTCAATGTTGCAGTCAGAAACTTTTCACGCCAAGCTGACATCACTTATCATGGAAGGAGTTTTTAGACAAGATCCAATGCTCTAAAGTCTAAACAAACAAGCAATTCATTTTTGTAACCATTTCTTTGGAAGTCTCATTTCTTAATGTTCTGTTCAATTCTTAAATATGTTTTTTAATTTGATACTATTTTTCAATTTTTTTGACTTCAAGACAATATTTCCAGAATTTATATTAGTGATTATAAAAGCTTATAGATTTTACTGTGTATTTTTTTTTGCATAAATACTTCAAATTATATTCTATAATCTATTATTAAGATGAAGAGAGAAATTCTTTTCAGCTCTATATATTACTCAAGCTTTTAATTCTGCCTGGTTTTGCAATAATTTTCATAATGTACAGAAACTACAGAAATTGATTTGATCCTAAATTTCAGTTTGAGGATGAAGGATTGTTTATCTGTTCTAAAAATTTATTAAAGTAAATCATGTCTAAGGCCACGACTGGTGGGCAGTTGGTTTGTGGGTGTGGTTGTAAAAGCTCCAGTCAAAGTTCAAAACAGTGGACACTGTAGACTTATTCCCTACCGATACAGGGATTGGAAGCATCAGTGTGTATCCGGTATTGATCCTATCCATAACAAAAATTGCAGCCATGACAATAATTGGTATACATGGTCGAATTGTAGATTGGGAGAGGATAGAAAGTCAAATAGACTTGATAGATTTTACATCTCCCCCAATTTGCACGTTACTCAAGATTCTACTGGATGTACTGAGAGTAGATAGATTATTCTGCTACTCTCTCAATCATTTTCCAATTTTCCGCTCAGTTTTAGGAGATGTTAACAACAGTGGGGCTGCAAATTTACCATATAAACTTAATACCTTCCTCCTAAAAATTCCAAGCATGCGTGGTTGCTCTTGCTAGCATTTGGAATTCAATCCCTAAACCTAATGAAGGTGAGTCTTATAGGGATTGGTGGCAGATGGTAATTTCACGATGTGTTGATTTTCTCTGTGCCTTTGGTAAGAGATTAGCATGACATCGAAAACAGCGAAAACGAAAGGAAAAATCTCTGCAAGGGAAACTTGAACACAGCAGAAAATTGCTTAATATTAATCCTAATGATATTAAGTTACAAACTACCATAGCATCTATAGAAACCCATCTCCAAAAAATTGACATGCACAGGGGTCAAGGAGCTAAAATAAGGACCAAATAACATTGGATTAAGGAGGGCAATAAAGGTTCTAAATACTTCATTTTTTTTAAATTATAAAGATAAGGAGTATATGGGAACTATTTAGGATGATTCGAATTTTGTTCATACTAAATCGGAAGAGGTTATGGGTTTGTTCCAAAAAAATTATGTCTTTTATTAGAAGATTCCCATTGGATTGACATTCAACCTATCCTTGTCAAAGTTGTAACATCCACAACTTTATTACAAGGAAATTACATGGAAATTTTAACTTCTTAGTAAAAAGTATCCATTCTTAAAAATAAGGAAAACAAAATTTCTTCAATAACATAAGACACATTTATCCTAATGAAACATGATTAAACATTTTTTATTTCATTTCAATGATTCAATCTAAAAAGTACATTTCACAAATTTTTTCAACAATTTACCATATAAATTTTTCAAGTTCAAATGTACATTAAGCAAATAGAGATAAGAGTCGGAGATCCTTATCTGGATACTTTCATTCTTTTCTGTCTTCCAAGATTCGGCAAGTCAACTGCAAGAGGGAGAGCATCACCCATGTGTTTTACCTCCAACCACAGACTTAAGTTGTTCCATGCACACGTTCCAAACTGGAAGTGGCCCTACCCTTCAATGAAGGGAATGGTTAGGAACTCCATATTACTAGCCATCTGAGCTCTGGTGTTTGTGACCTATTTAACCAATATCGTCTTATCATCTATGGAAAACTCCAACTATGACAGACAATTCTGATTGCATTAAGTATCTGGTACACAATGAACCGACACGTGCATGTAGTGACTCATACATCCACTTTGGCCAAAGTTGTTTTGTATAGAAGATACACTCGCTACTTGAAGCGAAATTGTATGTTCACCCACCCTATTCAACTTGAAGACTTATTTGACCTAAGCCTTGACCAATTGGAGACCCAAAAGGTCCTATGGTCATAAGGTTCTCATTATTCCACACCCATTAAGGTGTTCACAATCTAGATGACTTTCAAACTCATAAGTAAAATATGACACCCTTGTTGCGATGCTAGCAACATTGGGTTTTAGGCATATGCCTTTTAATCTAGTCCATATACTCACGCATAGGCAGCCATATACCTTTTCTAAGGCAAGCAACCCTTATGGGTAACTCCTATGCCACCAAATTGATCTAATCAAGGTCATACAACAGCTTGATGTTTGGCTTCACGTTTTCATGAAAACTACAAATACCATAACAACAAAGGAATTCTTCCCTTTTGTAATACTAAGAATTGAAAACTCAGAATAAAACAACTAAAGATTGCTATCCTACACATCGTTGAATAATAGGTTTCACTAACATACAATGTTGGCCAATTTGAGAGCATTCTACTCATCGTGCTCAAAACCCACATGGATTTATATATAAATATACTTTTTATTTAACACTATAATACCTTTTAAACAAATAGCTTAATACACTTAAGAAAAACTAAGTCATAGCTCTTTTAACACTTTTCTTTATTTACAGCTCTCAATAAGCTAATATAAAAGAACCTTGCTGCCCAAATTCCAAAATTTATACTTTTTTTAAAAAATGACTTTTTCCCTTTTCAAATTTTAGACAAAAAATACTCAAATATTCATGAGCTTTCAAATTTTACTCTTCTTGCAAGAAATAGAATTAGGAATCAGATCAGAAAATAGATGTGCCTAATAACACCTTCAGTATTTGCTTTTCTGTTATCCTAAATACGCACTTCAGCCTTTGTGCTTTAACCTCTAAACTTCTAAGCCTTTCCCTTTAATCCTTAAGCAAGATTCCAGACTTCTTTGGATGCTTGCGCAACTACACTATCTGATTTATGAACAAACAACAATAAACAACAAAAACACTCTCTATTCTTCTTTTTCGTAACCCCAATACAGAGTTGTTGGCGTAACAATTAACACCTCTGGAGTGCACATTGGTACGGATAGCTATGCATAGTGCGTAATGATTGCTCTTCAAATTAGGAGGGGAAGCTCCCTCTTTTGCTGATATGCATTCTAAAAGTAAAATATCTAAATCCTATCTTTTTGACTCAACTGGAAGAGGCACAAGGTTAAGAAAACCAAGGACGTTGTAGCTAAGGATTTTCTTTGGTTTTGCAAATCTTAACTACAACTAAAAACTAAATACTTTAAACTATCCAATCTCCTCAAGAAAACAGAGCATGAGGAAAAGGAGCAGGATGTGATTATAGGATAAACTTCGAGTATAGATTCACAACGTGAAGGCAAGGTGGCTCAACTATTTGCTCCGCTGGGAAGAAGTTTATTAGAAACAAACAAATATACGATAAACTGAGTACAACTTCACAACATGAGGGCAAGGTGGCTCAACTATTTGCTTGGCTGAATAGGTTTATTGACACACACATCAAACGATAAACTTTAGGTATAGATTTGCAACGTGAGGGCAAGGTGGCTCGGCAATTTGCTCGTATGAATAGGCTTATTAGAAACAAAACATGAAATAACAACTAGGACATGAAATTGCATAGGCGAGACATGCATACAATAAACGATCAAACTAGCAATTACATGAACAAACACCATAATAATAACATGAAGGCAAGATGGCTCGGCTATTTATTATAATAGTAAAAGCTCGTGAACAGATACAAGAACAACAATATTACATGCAAGGTGGGCTCAACATATATTACTATCGCGTGCAAAAGTTGTAATTACAAGGGTGAACCAATCTTGAGAATAGGCATGTTGCCAACAACGCAACAATTCTCTATCACAAGCAAAAGTTATTTACAAATGAGCTAAGAGCTCTTATTTATAGACATCAAAGGTGTAGGGAACCCTAAAATCACCTTGAGTCAACTACAGTCTTGCAAGCATGCATGATTTTATTGCTAAACCTAATTGTATGCAACTATACAGTTAACTGGAAAGCTACCATCAGCTAATTGGAATGAACTAAACTAAATGGACGCCTGCAACGAGCAAGTCCTTATTGATATGCAAGTTAACTGGAAACTACCTCATTTAACAAAGAATGAAAACTCCATCTATACATAGGAAATTCCAAAATAGATGTGCACGAGATATAGAACAACGAGTTAACTCGGAAAGAGGCATCAAGTTAATTCTTGGTTATGAAGTCTATCCTAAAAAGGTGGGACGTCCTGATTTGAAGTTCACTGGCCCTGATCTCGGGCAATTAACCCCTCCATGAGGTTGTTGACTACATCATCATCTAAAGTTCATCACACGTCTCAACTGTCAATTCACTGTTTGTCAGCAACTCAAGTAATCCTAGAAATCTCTACACACTTAAATTGGCATTTGGAAGAGTGTTGCATGATGAAACCGCAAGGTTTGACTGCGAACCTTCTGGTGGTGAGAAATGCAAATGAACTTTCCGCACCCACGAAATTCCAACAGTATCAACCCTCTAGATCGGTCTTGGAAGAAAATCAGTTATACGAGGCATGAACCCATGTGGAATTGAGTGACTACGTCTATCAACTCTCTGGATGCACTTGGTACAAATCGGTGTCAACTTCTCTGATGAAATCATGACTTAAGACTGATTTGGTCTTGAATTTAGTCTACGTGAATTGCATTCTGAAAAACTCACCTATTGATTGTAAACACGACTAACAACTTTCTCCAATAAGCCGAAAATGCTCCCGATGAGGCTAAAAATAGCCTGTCAGAGGGCAATTTTCAGGAAAAATTCTGAGACGTGGGTTTTGTGCAGAAGATGCTTCTAAACAAACCCACATCGTCAGCAATCCAAAAAAATGCCTTTTAGCTTGAATGCAAATACTTTTCCGAAAAAAGCAATTGGGGGCAGTAGGGGTTACGGGGGCAATTTTTTTCGAAAAAATCTAGAACATGGGTTTTGTGCAAAAGATGTTTCTAAGCAAACCCAGAGCCTCCGTTTTGAAAAATACTGACTTTTACTCCACCATGCAAAGGAATTTCAGTTGAGAAAAGCAAAACTTCGAGAATTGAAGCTTTGAGGTAATTTTTCCTAAAAAAATTCTAACACGGGTTTTGTAAAGGAAGTCGTGCACAACCAACCCAGATGATCAAAATTGTCAAAAGTCGTTGAATTCTTGGACAAACGAAGAATACCTAAGACAAGAAAAGAAGAATTTAAGACAAAAGATAGAAGTTCTATATTTTTGCTTCTGTCAAAATTGCCATGCTTGTCTGAAGTCTGTTGATTATTCTGGACCTATATCTGCAAGGAAATCTGAAAAATAATAATTGTGGTGCCTTCAAATGCTGCTTGCATGAGAGAAAACTTGTTTGCACTCAACCTGTTGTGAGAGAAATGGATGCCTAAATGCATATTTAAAGAATTTGGAGGGTTTAGGCGCCAACTGCAAGTAAAAACCCTGATTTGGAAGGAAATTATCTGAGTGGACCTCACTTTGTTTGAACAGAAACTGTCTTGGAGTTTCAAAACTATTAAAATATTTAGTTTAACTCATCATGCAAATTGCAGTGAGTCTCAAAATAGGCACCAATATTAAAATATTGAAGAAATTCACCTTTAGCAAAATTGACTATTGAAACTGAAAATTTAATATTATTTTATTTGAGTTAATTGAAATCTTTCCTTTTGGGTTGTCTTAGAATATTTTACTTATTCTGAAAAGTCAAAATTTGACTTTCTAGGTGTCCCCCATCAAAAGTTGATATTTTTAGCTAACTTCATATTTTATAGCTTGTTGAAAACGTCACAGTAGCCTCTATTGAACTTTGATTTTCGGGTGCCTGGTTGATGCTAGAGCTAAGCTGATACATCCACTGCGTAGCTAGAACAACACTAATGAAATGTCTACTGGGTGTTTCAACCTCAAAAAACTAAATCTGGTGCCTCAAAATGAAGGGCGCCTTTCTCAAGGAGATATGTAATTTCATAAGAAATTCCATACTTAGCCATTTTCTTGGTTTTGCCATTTGACGCTTCAATCTGCTGCAGCCGGTGAATGATGACTCTCATCAATTAGATGTTGAATCCATCGCGTAGCTGAAAGAATTACACACCCGATGACTACATATGCAAGGCCTGAATGCTGGATTAAGACCCCCAAATGCAAGGGCGTCCCTGGCTTGTAGAGGAGTAGAAACATAAATTAACATGATTTTGCATTTTGTCAATTTCAACCGAGTGCCCTACTTTGACCCTCGCTACTAAGAGTTGGATTACTTCGATTTGCGTGTTGATGAGCTTGTTGCGTAGTTGGAACAACTTGGAAGAGATGTTCTTGGGAGTGACGAAGCAAGAAGACTGCATTTAGTGTCTTTACAAGAAGGGTTCCTTTTTCAAGGCAATGTGCCAATCCCTTAGCCATTTTTCAGCTTCTCTCCATTTTGCACTGATTCTTCGATTATGGGCGATTGAAAGATCCTGAAGGTTGACAGATAGATTCTTTGAATAGCTAGGAGGATTTTGCATAGGTCTCATGAAGACGACGACTGCTAAAAACCTCATATGACAGGCCAAAAGGTAAGGCGCCCCTAGCCAGTAGAGGTACAATTTGATATTTTCATTTTATCTACCCTTTGTTTTACGTGCTCGCTGGAACCACTGTCATGGTCACTCAGCACACCTGACGATCTTGCGAACGGGTGCATTGTAGAGCTAGGTTGAATCAAAAGAGATCCCCCAGAAACGGAAATTGCAAATTCATTCATCTGACATGTCTAATTCAAGGGCGCCCCTGGGCTATAGAGGCGCAAAAACTGTAAATTTGACTACCGCTGTGATGTGTAACTCCTTCGTAACTTCTGCTTCCTCCTTCGATTGTCGGAGTTCCGAGAATCATATGGACTTGATTGATAGCTTGTTGGAAAGCTGATAGAAAACCGAAGAGAATGAATGTATTTGCAACTAGAAACAACTGAATCTAAGCCTCCAAATTGAAGGGCGCCCCTGAGTTATAGGAGCGCAGATTTGCTCTGGACTTGGTAATTTCCTTCATTTCGCGCTCTGCGAACACCGTGTTAGTTGTTGAGTTGACCATGTAGAAGCATTACTATTGTTGACACATGTGTATGATTGTATTTCACCATTTTCACATGTACGGACACTATAAAGTTGATTTGCACGTTGATCGCGCAAGCATCTCCCATGTTACAAAGTGAAATGTTTCCAAATTTTGAATATTTTTTGCACTTTTCGCCATTTGAAAATCCCCTCCGTGAAGAAGTATCTTTCATCATAGAATGTTCCGCTTTAAGTTTCAGGCTTAGATTTTGATACCAAGTACTGGCCAACTGCCATTGACGACCTCAAAGGTCCTAACTTTTCTCTTGAAAAAGTGAAAACTACCCACCAGGCTTAAACTAATTTTTAACTGAAACCGACTTCACCATTGTGATCGTGGTGTGAAATAAGCTAATCAAAATTAATTTTAGCCAATTCTGACAAGTTTCTATTTTAGGGTTTTTTTACTTAAAAACAGAGGTCCCAAAACCCTAATTTTCAAATTTTGTCAGTATCTTCCTAACATCATGCTGACCAGAAACCCATACTTGATTTGCCCAAAAATTGAGTTTTGACAACATTTTCACAAGGTTTAGACCATTTTAAGCAAAATACCTTAATGAAGCAAAAGAATTAGTTTGGATACAACAAAAGTAAACAAGCAAAATATATAGACAAAAGAACTTAACCACCACCTTTTCCACTAGCACCCCCACTAATTAAGTTGGTTTAATCTAATAAATGTGAAACAGTTGAAACAGTCCTTAAAAACCTCCTCCATGTCTAGCAGCAATAACAAAAGAAATAAATTGAAAACTTCCAGAACTTCCTTTACTTCACGTTGAAACTATTTGCAATAATACGACTCCCAATGATGTTTTATTTATATCAAAATTTGACCTCTTATGAGGCTATTATCAAGCAAATAATGGTTGCCCATTTACCTTAGATTTAGGAGTGGATAAATCCTTTCTTAACCAATAAAAATCTCTAGAAAAATCATTCAATAAATTGACTTGGTTAGAGCATAAATAGGTGGAAGTTGACGCCACCTTTTAGAGTTGTTACAATCCCTAAACTTTAGCATTTATTCCTACCCTTCTCTAGGTACATGGAGCTATAGTCAAGCAAGCACATAGTGCTTTACATTTGCAGCAAAATGTGGTAACATTAATACCAAAATAGCTATCATATACGCCTCCTTGTAGTCCTCTTTTATCTCCCTATTAATAAGTAATAAACAACTTAATTTAAATTTAAAGGTAATTACTTGTACAACCAACTCGTGGCTTCATATTATACTATTTGTTTGTATTTTAATATATATTTCAAACAGCATTGAACGGCCTAAAAGTATGGCCTATAAATTAGACATTCCAAACTTTATAATTTAACGTCAACACTTCCTTTATTATCCCTTGAATAACTTGCAACCATTACATACTTGCATTATCAAGACTTATCATTATATATTATGTTTATACATTTAAACATATGTACACTCTTCTAAATCCAAGCATATCCACATACATATATACTGATACAAAATGATTTTACTTATAGGTAGATACGTGTGTACATATTCCTACCTACCTCTTGTAGATATATCCAAATATATAAACATAAATACCTTCCTATTTATTTATATAAAAAACGTACTAAACATCCTAAATGCACATAAGCATACAAAAACTCACATTATCATTTCCATAATCAATAAACGATATTATCAACTTAATTATTCTTATATAGAGGATATTATCAACTTAATTATTCTTATATTTATATATTTACTTGTTTTGTGATAAAAGAATACGCTAACACCCTAAAGGATTCTACAAGGAAACTTCCCTATAACTTGACTTAGGTTTAAACAACCTCAAGACATGACCATGGTTCAACTTACTTGAGTGCGACACTTCAAACCTGTCTTATGCTCAACTTAAAGAGCTTAGATGGTATTATTATTCGGATCTTTAACCACTTCCTTCTCTTAGGTGATACTCCCTCTCATCCACTGGAGGTGCAATATCCAAACCTGTCATCCACTTGGCAACCATAAACATGTAGTTAGCCATTTCATTTCATTGCATTTCATCACATTATAAATACATCATCATATCAATTTTATTGCATTAAACCATTTTATTTTCATAAGTCCATCTCATTTACTTGGCAATCAACATAGTCACAAATTCACATTACATTTCAAATTAAAGTGAAACTAAATAGTAATTCAAGGTTGGGATGTAACATATTCCCCATCTTAAGATTCATCGTGCCCGATGAACCAAAGTATCATAACACAAATATCAAAATTAATTAATGTCTTCAAACATTGGTTCATAATCATAGAAAAGATGTGGAAATTTTTGTTGAAGCTCTAAATAGTCTTCCCATGTGGCTCTGTCTTCAAAATATTGGTTCCACAGAACCTTGCATTGCAATACTTCTCTTTACGCAAGTGGAGTATGCGAGCTTCAAGCACCCTAAGTTGTTCAATCATAACCACCCCGGGATCTTGAACCTGAAGTGCATTTCAATCAATGATGTGATTATTTCCTAGAAAATATTTCTTAAGATAGGAAACATGAAATACATTATGCATCCTAGCAAGAGTGGGTGATAAAGCAATTCTGTATGCAACCAAGTTAACTTCCTCGAGAACTTTGAAAGGTCCTACATATCATGGGGCTAACTTAGAAGACTTCCCAAACTCGATTGCACTCTTTTGGGGCTTTACCCTTAACAAAAAAAATTCTCCTACTGATAAATGTTTGGGTACGTGTTTGACATCAACATAACTTTTTTGTCTATCATTGGCTTCAACTATCCTTTTCTTGATCAAATTGACTTGTTCTTTCATTTTCACAAGCATTTCCGGACCAAGGCTAATCCTATATTCTAGTTTATCCCAACTTATAGAAGTTCGACACTTTCTTTCGTACAATGCTTCGAATGGTGTCATCTTAATGGTAGAATGATAAGAATTATTATATGCAAATTCAACAAATAGAAGATAATCCTCCCAATTATATTGTTGATCCATGCAATACACTCTCAATAAGTCCTCCAGCACCTAGTTCACTCTCTCTGTTTGACCATCTATCTCAGGATGATACGTTGAACTTATGTTCATTTGAGTTCCTAGTGAGGTAAACAAGGTTTTCCAAAACCTCAAATTTATACGTGCATCTTTATCAGACATAATCTTTTATGGCACATCGTGCAATCTAAAAACTTCTTGCATAAATTTCTTGGTGATGATAGGTGCTCCATCAGTAAGATTTACTAGAATGAAATGAGCTACCTTGGTAAGTCGGTCTATCACAACCAAAATTTCATTATGCCTATTTCTAGACATGGGGAGTCCTTGCACAAAGTCCATACTTATAATATTCCATTTTCATTCAATAATTTAATGAGGATACAACAATCCTACTAGGTGATGATGCTTTTCCTTCACCCTTTGGCATTCTAAGCTTCTTTCTACAAATCTTCCAGCATCCCTCTTCATACCTTTCCATAAATAAAGTGGCTTAACATCGGCCAACAACTTGGTCACTCTTGGATGCCTCGAATAGGGTGTGAAATGTACCTTTCCATACCACGTCCCTTAGGTCTCTCGCATTTGGAACATACATTCTTCACTTAAATCTTAGCAATCCATCTTACTCAAACACAAAACCTTCATACCTTGGATCCCTAGGATTATATATTAGAGAGTGTTTGGCTTGCTCATAATACTCATCCCCTTATGATTTTTGAATCACTTGATTCTTAAAGTCGGTTTTCACATAGATCATTGAGGAAATATGTCTCATTTAACTCAAGGCATCTACAACCTAATTTTCCTTTCCCTTAATATAACTTATCTCAAAATCATAATCTGAGATTAGCTCTAGCCACCTCCTTTGACAAGCATTTAATTGAGTTTGGGTAAGTATATACTTGAGACCTTGATGATATGATCTTAATTCAAAGGGTTTCCCCATCAAGTAATGTCGCCACATCTCTAATGCATGAACTATTGTTGCAAGCTCAAGATCATGGGGTGCATAATTTTATTCATAAGCTTTGAGCTTCCTAGATTCATAAGCTATGACTTGGCCATCTTGCATAAGCACTCCTCCTAATCCTTCACCACAGGCATCGGTGATGACTACGAATTGTCCTTCCGGATCGAGCACTTTCAATATTGGTGCCATAGTCAACTTCTCCTTTAATAAATCAAATGCTTTTTGATAGCTTTCTATCCATTCAAACTTCTTGCCTTTTCTTTGCAGAGATGTGATGGGATGGGCAATTCTTGAGAAATTAGCTACAAATTTATGATAATATCCAGCTAGTCCCATGAAACTACGGACCTCATGCACATTTTTCGGTGTTGACCATTCCATGACAACTTTGATCTTTGCAGGATCCACTGCAATTCATTTTTTTGAGATAATTTGGCCTAAATATTGCACTTCTTTCTGAAAGAACATGCACTTAAATAGCTTACCATACAACTTATGTTCCCTTAGTCGCTGCAATACAATTTGCAAATGTTGATAGTGCTCTTCCTCATTCTTAGAATATATCATAATATCATCAAGGAAGACAAGAACAAACTTATCCAGACAATCTCTGAATACGTTGTTCATCAAGTTCATGAATGTCGCAAGTGCATTCATCAGTCCAAAGGGTAGAACTGTGAACTCATAATGTCCATACTTGGTTCTAAATGTTGTCTTGTGGATATCCTCATCCTTGAGTCTCAATTGATGATACCCAAACCACAAGTCAATCTTTGAAAAGATTGTTTCTCCCCGCATTTGATCAAATAGATCATCTATATGGGGTAATGGGTATTTATTTTTTAATGTTGCCTTGTTGAGCATACGATAATCTATACATGTAATCAAGGCTAAAATTATCAAGGTTAGGCAATAATGCATATAAATCAAACCCTAATAGTACAAATAAGCATAAAGACATAAAACATGAAACAATATTACCAAAAGGTCTTCATGCCACCATTGATTCACCTTCATTGCACTTCTCCATTTTGCTTGATATGAATAATTGCCCTCAGATTTTTGAGTATGCAAATAGGCCTAATGACAATGACAAAGCAAAATATTGAAGATTATGATTGACTAGAATGCACTTAAGTTGACAAGATAGCAAGATGTCTCAAGATAGCTTGTAGATGCAATAGAGTAGATGTAGATAGACTAGATGCCAAAATGATAAGGAAAAGGGTTTTTTATAGAAAAGACAAATTTGAATGAAGGGTTGAGATTGAATGTCATTAAGATGTGTCAATCAATGGTCGTGAATGAAAGATGTAGTATGGAATAGGGTTAGGGCTAAATTAGGGCAAATTATAAGGATAAACAATTGAGATTAAATTATAAAATAATTTAATCAAGGGTGTAGAATGAATGAGATGTCAAGAGATAATATTTGATGTGAAAGATAAGATAGGCACAAACAAAGAGGTTGTAGGAGAAATTTAAATGAATAATTAAATAATAAAAATATTATTTAATTATAAAGCTCATGTGACATGTTGACCTTTTGAATTCAATAGTATTTTAATTCAAAATTGGAAGGGAGAAGACCAATTAAATAAATAAAATTTATTTAATGAAGGTGGTTAAAAATTAAATAAAAAGACTTAATTAATGACATAATTAAATAAATAAAATTTAATTAATTAATTAAACAGGAATAAAGATAGAAATGAATTAATTAAATTAAAATTATTTAATTAATAGAAGACTTACGACATTAAACAAGGGAATTGATAAGGAAAAATGGTATTGGCAACTCTAGGACATTTTTCAATGTCTACATTTTGTCCCTCTTTGATACAATGCAGTTTATCGCATTGTGTCAAAGAAAATTAATTTAGAAATATGCCCTAGTGTAAAGAGGATGAGGAAGGATGACAAGGGGGTTTGTGGTATGCCCCCTCAAGAGGACATGCAGGTTCAAAGAACATGAGTGTGCTCTTGAAATGGATAAGAAGACTAGAGGATGAAGGATAGAAGAAATGTTAGTGCGAAAAACATGGATGCTATTATAGAGAGAGAATTTTAATATTTTGCCACATAAATAATAGGCCTTGCATTTAATCATCATTGGGCAGTAAAAATATGACAAATGAACAACAAGCACCATGGTATGACATAGACCAAGGTGTACAAGGTCATCCACTTGCAATAAATAGACAGTCACAGACAAGGAATGTTGTTACGCATACTAAAGGCAAAATTGCCCCAGTCTTTTTGCCAAAACAATTCACAAACAATAATCAAAGACAAAAGTCATGAGACATCCTCGCCCCTCTAAATCCTTCATAGGACATCCTTGAGAGATCTAATACCATGACCCAAAGACAAATCAAAAAAATATAAGACAATAGTCATTCAGATCATTTGCCAAGTGTTTGTGAACATGTGTTTTGACCAAGTGACGAGTTGATTGTTTAACTATGTTTGTCTTCAGGAAGGACAAATCCTGATAAGGCAAATGACAAAAGTCTTGTAGCAGAAAGGACACATCTACACAAGACTTGGATTTGACTAATTAAACGTCTGATGTCGGTTGATGATTTAATTGAGTTGACCTGAATGTTTTATTGGATAGTTTGTTTGTTGATTCGTGACATTTTGAATGAATGTTATGTGTCTGGATTTTTGACTTATTTTGATCGACCCAATGAGTCCTAAAAGATTAACCTGGGGGGTCTTGGGGGCTCATTGACAGATAGCCTTTCCTACGTACCAATGTGCAGAGATGTCGTAGTTCGACATGACTTGACTTTGTCTTAGTGACAAATGACTGAATCATGATTTGACTTTATTTGACCAAATCCTAAGGGACTGACCTAATGCCTCAAGGGCACATCGACAGATGGTCTTGCCTACATTAAGTCATAGAGGCAACATAGTTCGACTGGACCAGGATTGACATGGCTGGCTTTGACTCTGTTTTTGGAATTTTTGAAGATTATTTAGATGTTTTTTATGTTTTTGACATGTTTGGATTTTCGTGGTTTTATGATTTTTTTTTACTTTTTTGGGAATATTTGTTTTTTTGGCTTTTTGATGTTTTATAAATTGTGTTTGACCTCAAGCATAGAATCCCCTGAAGACGTAGGTTACATACTTGTCCCTAGTCAGGATGACACCAACTTATTAGGGATGAAATGGGAAAGGAAAATTATTGTTGATGGATATGGGAATGCAAAGGTCGTATGATGTCAATCGTTCCAAGCCGTGGAAAGGATGTCAAGACCTTATTATGATAAGGGAAAGGGTGAATGATGTGAAAGGTCGGATTGGAATGATGGTAGATGACGAAGCAAATTCAACTACACATGGCACCTGTTTTCCAAGTTTTTACCATGGTAGTTATCCAAAGCACCATCGAAGTGGTTTTCTATATTGGACGAATTATTTCTCTTTACTATTTTTCTTGATTCTTTTAATTTTTCTAGTGTTATCAAGACGCTTGTTTGCCAGGTTTTCATCAAAGTAATGATTTTATTGGGTTTTTTTTTTTGTATTTTTCAAGTTATTGATATGGCTTTTTGAAGCTAAGTGTAGAATTTATGAGTCATGATGATGCATTGACCTTGTTCGGATGACTGTGCTGGACAAAAGGACTTGATTTGAATGTGGAATGCGAGTGGCAAATATGAAGGATAATAGAAGTGGCGGATGAAAGAGGCTATGGTATGATCTCTAATGCGCACACTACGTAGGCCACCAGACTTCAGACGAAAAGGAGTTTGGGCCACCGATGAGCTAGAGTACGTGAACGGGTCATCATCAAAGGACATTGAAAGACATTTCCAATGAAATTTGAATGATATGATAGATGGGTGAACATGGACGGATTGAATGGAGTGTATGGAATAAGTGACAATGATGAAGGTAGAGACCTTGGATCAACAAGTTATTTATTTGTCTTCGACTTTTGAGAGGTGCCCCTAGTGATTTTAGATGGAGAGGCATACTTGGAGACCAATGCTTTTTGATTTTAATTTTTGACTTTTATCTTTGATTTTTCCAATAGCTTTTCATTTTGGCTAAAGGACTTGTCTTGATATTCTTTTCTTGTCATCATTTTTTTTACTCTTGATCTCTTTTTAAAGAGGGCAGTGTTATCTTTGATTCTTGAGCTTTGCCCTTGTCTTTGTCTTGAGATATGACTTGTTGATCCATGTCTATGATGTGGATGAATGCAAGTGAAATGGGTGAGATGAATGGAATGACAGGAATATTTTGCGGATAATCGTGAGTGGCGATGTCATCAATGATGTCTTTGAGACTATCATTTTTGGTACTTCTAATGTCAAAGGAAGCTTGCACATCCCAATGACTTGGCAAGATGACTTAGTAGAGGCGACAATAGGGGGATATACCCTAACCTAGGACGGGTGGTATGGAAGAATGATGTTTGGGTATCCTTAGGAGGGTCAGGATCAAAGAGTGGATTATCATATATATCTTGAGAAAACATGGGGTTGTCATGGATATAAAAGGATTGAGTGGAAGCGGATAAGGCAAAGGCATATGTATCATTGGGATCCCAAAAAATTTCACTCCAAGCACAACCATCTATTTGTGTACCTTCTGAAGTTGTCTTCGCATCATTGTTAGAAGTCAGAGCCTTCTCGATAGAATTAGAATTATTGTTTGTCTATAACTTTTCCATACGATATTCACCACATCCCATGTCATGTATTTGGACCATAGGGTTCGATGGCATGGTAAATGAAGTGGATGCCTTAGTTAATGAATATGGATCAATGTATTGTGACAAAGGGGAGGATGAAGCTTCATTTTTGACAAGCACTTGGAATTAGGTAGTCCCTCTCAAGTTGGTACAATATTGGAAAGGGTTAGGATCGCCAATGATTGTGACTTTTGTACCTTCATAAGGAAACTTCAGGCATTGATGATATGTAAAGGTAATGGCCTTCATAGCATGAATCCATGGTCTTCCAAGGATAAAGTTATATGGGAGGTCGAGATCCAAGACTTCAAATGCGATGTCCATCATTTTAGGTCCCACTCTGACAGGTAGTGTTATAGCGCCCTTGGAAGAGCGTTCCTCATCGTCGTAGGATTTTATTACTATGCTCTTTGTCGCATCCACGCAAGCTTCAAATAATCCCAATGTCTTGAATACTTTAAGAGTGCAAATGTTTAGACCTACTCCACCATATACCAAGACTCGTTTGACTTTGGTTTTATGGACAAAAAATTCAAGGTGCAAAGGGTCATTATGAGTGGATTTTTGGGATGAATAATCTTGTTCTGAGAAAGAGACATGATCGGGATTATTCAAGCATCCTACCATTTCTTGAAAATAATTGACATCAAGGTTGGTGGGGACAGAAGCGTCTTGCAAAGCCTTGTCAAGGATAGCCCTATGTTCAAGAGAAATGTGAAGTGGCTCTAGGACAGAGATTTGTGCTAGAATTTTTCCTAAATGGTCCAAGAGGTTGTATTAGGATTTTGGTTGTTGAGGTTGAGGAGGAGGACCTTGGATGATGACCTTAGTTCATCGTGTGTTTATAACCCATTCAGGAGACTTCTTGATGGTGATGGTGTTGACATGTTCATCAGCAGTGCGAAGATGATTTACTATGGTGTTGTAATCATATTTGGCCTGTGTTATTGTTGGTATTTTGTCATTAACTGGAAGGATTTTCATTTTCATGGTCTTGTAAGGGATTCTTGAAGATTGTATGGTCATTATTAGATGTGGTTTGTTGTCCTTCAACTTCAATGGTGTCATTCTCAACAAGGTCTTGGACTATGTTCTTAAGTTCTCGACATGATTAAATGGCACGTCATTTGGCACGGTGGTATTCACATGCAGCATTTTCATCCCACCAAAATAGTTTAAAATGTACTAGGTCATATTGTTTGACAGGTGGTAATTTTATGGCCTTCAATTATAGGATTTGTTTTAGGAAAAATTTAATTGGTTCCCCTAAGGGAGTGTATTGTCGTTTAGGTGGGTACTTTCTTGTTTGTCTAGGTGGAACGTGTTCTTGTTTGTTTTGGAATGAATTTTCTATTTGGTTTGGGACATGTGTTGTGTTTGGACCTTTAAGAGTAAGCATGGGACCCATTTTTCTCACAACTTTGGAATTTACAACCCCATCATTAGTGGCGTTCTTGTTGCATGACCAATATTTGGTCTTGTCATTGGATGGGTTTTCGTTGGTTGTGTTTTTGTTGTAAAATTTGATTTATCCCTTGTCAATAAGAGTTTTTTCAAGGATCATGTATTTGTCAATTAGGTCTATAAATGAGGTACAACATTGCATTCGTAACTCATGTCTCAAGTTTGAGTTAAGGTTTTCAATGAACATGACAATTTTTTGTTTCTCGGGTATCTCCATGAGACATCTACTAGCTAAACCCCTCCACCGCTAGAAGAAAGTGAGAAAATTTTCACCATATTCTTGCGTGGTATGACATAAGGTGGAAATTGTTATTTCATTTTCAATGTTGAATGCAAAGTGTTCCATAAATTTGTCTACTAGTTCTCCCCATGTTCTTATGCCAGTTGGTAGATGTGCAAACCACTCAAGTGTTATGCCTGTAAGACTTCATGGAAAAATTCTTATTAAATATGTTGGTTCATATGCAATGTCTATACAAGCTATGGAAAATTCTTATATGTTTTCGATAGGATTTCCCTTCCCTTTATACTTAGGTAAGTTAGGCGTGGTATAACCATGCGAGAAGGGTGGAATCTATAAATTCTTGTCAAATGGATAGCGACATAAGTTTTCTATGGAGTAAGTCTTCTTGTTAGACACTTGCATATTCTCCAATTGTTGTTGTAGGGAAAGCATTTGAGTTTTTAGAACATCCACTTGAGTCAATGATGGATCTTGCATATTTGGAGGGCCCATGTTGGCATGTTGAAATCCAATGTTATGGGATGAATATTTATTGGTTATGTGTGTATATGATGGATTTTGGTTTTTCATATGTGTGTAAGATGGTATTTGGTTATGAATATTTTGGCTATGGGTTGGAATGTGAGTGTTATGAGGAGGACTGGATTGTGTATGCCATGAATTTGTAATAGTATGATCGTGTGGATTTTGGTTGCCATATTGTGGGAAGGGTCCTTGGTTGCTATGTTGTGTGTTATGTGGAATAGACCCTTGGGTATTGTTTAGCACATGCACATGAGGAGTAGGTCCTTGTTGCGATGAAATAACATGTTGTGAGACCCCAATGTTTGATATAGAATTCATTTTGGGAGTCTTGTTGATGACATTTTTTGGTTTTTTGGTTGAAGTGCTTGTGCCAAGTTGATTGGAAGGTGAGGCCCCTATGGTGTTTGATATGAAAAGTGGATTGGAAAAAACACAAAAGGATTATGTCATGGATTGTGTTGTGGTGTTTTGAAGCATCCCTTGTGTTGTGTTTTGGGTGCCAAATAATGAGGTATGAGTTGTCACTACGTCTTGTGTGGATCCACTTAATGGCATAGATGTGTTGACTTGTGGGATGGAGCCACTAGAGGTAGATATATTGTGTCCTTGGTTTTGTTTATTTGGTGTGGGTATTTTTGTAGCATATTGATGTCAAAACTATGGGGTAATGTGGCTCCTTCTGACAATAGTTTCGCTAGGTAACGTTGGTGGTCTAATGCCACGAGTTCATCCATAAAAGAGGCCATTTTAGGATCTTGTGCGGTGGCTTCTAGTTCTTCTATGAGAATGTTTCCATCCTTGTCTCTAGTGATGAATTTTTCCAATAGGGATTTGTATGGTCTAGGTACCCCATGAGAGGAGTTACCAAATGGGTTGACAAACTCATCATCTTGTGAGAAGGCCATTTCTTTTTGTTTCCTTTGCAACCTAGTTTCAACTATAAAATACTTGCAAGAGGGAGATGAATGTGAAGGTGATATGGTATAATGTCTAGGATGACTATGCAAAGATTATGACCAAGGTTATGCACCTATATTTTTTTGGATTTTTTAAAGGTATAAATGATGTCTAATGATGGTCCCAAGCTATGGAGTCAAAGTGACAAGATGTCAAGGTGTCAATAAGATGAATGTCACAATAAGGTTCTAAGTTATGGTAATTTCTATGAAAGATGTCTAAGGATAATCCCAAGACAAAGGATCAAAGTGAAAATAGTTAAATGTCAAGAGTGTCACAAATAAGTCAATATCTTGAGTATGTCTAAGGTATGAAATTTTGGAAGGATGATGCATGAGAGTGGTAATATGACCTAAGAGGATGACTAAGGGTATGACTACTAAGCATCTTGTATTAAATCTAAAGATAAGGTTACTTAATCAAACTAAGATAGCCAAGGTTAAAAACTTGATTTATCAAGACATCAATGATGACAAGGACACAAATGATGAGTTGACAAAGGTGGCCTCAAACTAGCCTTGTGAGTTGAGGAGCCAACCTATATGAAAAAAGACTAAGGCGATGGACAAGTGAAGTCAAGACAAATCTGATTTGGTTACTATGGTTTGCTCTAAAGTCTATTTAGTTTTGAAAGCTCAAACCTACATCAAGGTATATGCAAACTAAAGGATGATCTAATGTTTGACCTATGATCAATGCAAAGAATGCAATGATGGTAGAATGGGTGGATGAAAAATGACAATCGTGAAAGATTTCAAGTATGTGATCAAAGGACCAGGTGATGCTCAGGAAAATGGATTATCTCAGCTTTTTCCTAAAAAATTCAACGACAGATAATTGTGGCATTCTAAAAATAGTTGTGACATTTTGAAAATGGTAGTTGCGGTTTTCTAGTTTGCGGTCGCGGTGAATGACAGTCAATTGTGGTTAATAGTGTGTTTTCTAAGTTTTGACTTGTTTTGACCAATCTTTGAGGTGATTTTGTGGAATTGCTTTTGGAAAAAATAATAATCAGTCTGAAGACACTTGTTTTAGTCTGGTTTGAGTGTGAAAAATGTTCAATTGTAATGTGTATGAAGGAACTCGTAGATAATGCACAACCTAGGCTAGAAAGAGATCCTACTTGTTGAGTCCCTACTTGGATTGCTCCAAACACCTAAACAAAATGGATAGCTAGAGATCTTGGTGACACTAGCTCCCCCTTACGTGACACGGGCACACCAAAATATCTTACCCTTGAAGATCTTGTGAACCAAGGGAATTTTTGTCTCCATAATGAATGGTGGAATGTAGGGTGGCTTCAAAGGTATGGCCTCTTGTACCAACAAGGAAAATGGGTTTTTGGGTTGCTACAACAATGATTCTTAGTCACTGCTTAGGGACATGGCACCTTGCGAGTGTTCAACAAGCGACATAAGGCTTTAATCACTCCTACCAGGGGCTCTTATATGTTTTACGATAGTACCCCATTCTGATTGACATTGTATGGCTAAGGCCTACATACCATGAGGACTTAACAATCTAGTTTATCCATTTATATACTGGCCCGAGGGAAAAGACCAGTTGGAATCTCCTTTGAGTTCTCCATACAGATGTCTCTTAAGTAGGCCCCTCTAAAGGTAAAACAAAAGCGAGACAAGTATGTTGTTTTTGATCTCCAAGATCGCACAAAGCGCAAGGAGAGAGTATACACAATACCTTTTTCTCACACTCGCATGGTGTTCATTTTAAAATCCCAAAACCAAATGTATGGGTGATTATACAAATGCCACAAGATGTTTTTGATTCTCAAGATCACCAAATAGTGCGAGAGAAGAGCATACACACCTTAAGACATGTTGCAAACCACAAGACAATGAAGACACTAGTTCTTTTTAAGCCTCAAAGCAATATGTGATAGAGACACTCATTGCTTTAGATTGTTGTCAATTTTAAGTCCCAAATGAGTGAAAATGTAAGTTCTTTTTAAAAAATGAGTGAAGAAATGCAAATTGCTGTAAAGTTTAAGCCCAATGACATGTAGATGCAAGGTTAATTTCAGCCCAATGAGTGTATGAAGATGAAATAAGATAGATAAATTAGCAAGATTGCCTCCTTTCCACCTATGCCACATGTTGGAAATCCAATGCTAGTAACAGAAAATACCTAAGCTACGAAATGCAAAAGGTCTAATCTAATTTTTTTGACTAAAACCCTCAACTGTAAGTTAACAGGCAATTGCATCACAGAAAATAGCAATTGTGGCTCACAACCAGAGAACAATTGCATCACAGGGAATGGTGACTACATCATTCTAGATGTCGATTGCATCATAGAAAGACAATTGTAGATTTTGTCAATATCAAATGTGGTGAAGCCCTTGGCAATTGTGTCTAATGATAGTCAAATACATCGCGTGAACTTGAACTTGCAAAATAACATAAAATCCAACCAAATCCAAGCAACTAACAACTAATATGATATACAACTAGGGTTAATCTAAGAAAATCAAAAAGAAAATAGCATAAATTTTCCAAACAACCAAGAAATTAGATAAAGTCGAAATGTGCCCTACTCTGAAGCAGTTGTGTCATTTAGCGTGACAGTTGTGGCACTGTGTCAAAAGTGATTGCATTGTCAATTAGCAATTACGTCGATCCGTACCTATGACTTGCAAAACCAAAAAATTTGTATGAATTCTACAAATTTTGTCCTTTCACGTCGGGTTCACCAATGTAATCAAGGTAAAATTATCAAGGTTAGGAAATAATGCATATAAATCAAACCCTAATAAATAATGAAGTACAAATAAGGATAAAGACATAAAACATGAAACAATATTACCAAAAGGTCTTCATGCCACCATTGATTCACCTTCATTGCACTTCTCCATTTTTCTTGATATGAATAATTGCCCTCAGATTTTTGAGTATGCAAATAGGCCTAATGACAATGAAAAAGAAAAATATTGAAGATTATGATTGACTAAAATGCACTTAAGTTGACAAGATAGAAAGATGTCTCAAGATAGCTTGTAGATGCAATAGACTAGATGTAGATAGACTAGATGCCAAAATGATAAGGAAAAGGGTATTTTATAGAAAATAAAAATTTGAATGAAGGGATGAGATTGAATGTCAATAAGGTGTGTCAATCAATGGCCAAGAATGAAGGATGTAGTATGGAATAGGGTTAGGGCTAAATTAGGGCAAATGATAAGGATAAACGATTGAGATTAAATTATAAAATAATTTAATCAAGGGTGTAGAATGAATGAGATGTCAAGAGATAATATTTGATGTGGAAGATAAGATTGGCACGGATAAAGAGGTTGTAGGAAAAATTTAAATGAATAATAAAAAAATAAAAATATTATTTAATTATAGAGGACATGTGACATGTTGACCTTTTGAATTAAATAATATTTTAATTCAAAATTGGAAGGAAGAAGACCAATTAAATAAATAAAATTTATTTAATGACAGAAGCGGCTAATGAATAACTATTTAATTATAGTGGAAGGTGGTAAATAAATAAATAAATAAGGGTTTATTTAATTTTAAAAAGAAAAGGACTTAATTAATGACATAATTAAATAAATAAAAATTATTTAATTAACCAAAGAGGAATAAACATAGAAATGAATTAATTAAATACTTAAAATTATTTAATTAATAGAAGACTTATAGCATTAGACAAGGGAATTGATAAGGAAAAATGGTATTAGAAAGTCTAGGATATTTTTTAGTGTCTACAATACATAATCACAAAGTTCCATCTTTCTTCTTGACAAAGATCACCAGTGCTCCCCAAGGCGATACACTGGGTCTTATCAAACCCTTATCCAACAATTCTTGTAACTAAGCCTTCAAATCCATCAATTATGTTGTTGTCATCCAGTAAGGGACTTTGGATATTTGCTCCGACCTCAGAATGATATCAATTGCAAGATCAAAAGCCCTTTTAGGTGGTAAACTAGGCAATTCATCCAAAAAAAAACATCCTGAAATTGTTGAAAAAAGGAATACTTCTCTAAATCCGGCTTTTCTTGTTCCATGGGCTCTCCACCTTCTTCTCCTATAAGTTTTTGAGAATCATAAAATAATAAGTCTTCTTGGAAGATGAGCTCATTATTGTTTTGTGGTTCTTCTATTTCATCCAGCCTAACAACATATAGTTGACATCATCTCTGCTTGGCTCTCTTCAATTGTATAGCAGATATTTGTCTTAACTTGACTTCCCTAGTTGTTCATTGAAGGAAAACTTTATTCCCTAAGTCACCAAGGCATTCTACTATCTTAGCAAAGCAATCCACTTTATCCCTATGCCTCCATAACCAATTGATTCCTAATATGGCATCATAGGACCCTAAAGGAGCTACATAGAGGTTGAATTTTGTCGAAAAACTTGGCAAATCAACATTTTCCTCAAACAAGCACTACTCTACCACGTCTCTTGACTGATTGGCACATTCTACAAACCATGAATTTTTCGTAAAACTTGCCTTTCTAGATATTTTATTTAACAACTTAGACGAAACAAAGTATTTTATTGCACCAGTATCAATTAAAACATAAATAGGTACACCAAACAAGTTACCTGGTGTCTCTATAGGCATGATTTGGTATTCCAGTTGATGGTTTTCCAAAGCCGCATGAATCCTTTGTTGAAATGCAACTTGTTGTGACGGCAATGGGTTTCCTTGAGACTGAGAGCCTTGACCCTTATTCGAACAATTGATGGCATAGCGATCTTCACCACATGAATAACATCCCCCCAAAGGAACTCGCTTTTCAGTGGGCTTACCAAAATTATCCTCATTTCGCCTATGGTTGTTGTCGTTATTTTTCCTCCTATCCTTCTTGGACTCATTTCTATTTCCATGAAAACCCTTGTCACCTTTCCTATTGTTGTCTTGCCTATCATTTTTTTTCTTGAATGATTGTGAGGACTAGGACCAGTTATATTTTTTCTTATTTTTCTCCCTGTGGACAGCCATGGACTTCAAACTTTGCTCTTGTTTAACAACCTTTTCATACACCTAGTCCATAGTAGTGGGACCATGAACATATACTTCACCACCAATTTGGGCATTCAACCCCATTATGAACTTCCTCGTCTTAAACCTCACGTCCTTTTGGTACTAAGGAACATACTTCAAAAGGCAAGTGAATTTTTCCCAGTATTTATTGACTATTGACTCTCATTGTCTAAGATTCTGAAAATCCATAAGCTTTTGGTCGAAGTACAGTTGAGTTAACCACCTTTTTTGAAAGATAGCGACAAAAACATTCCATGTTAGCCTTAGAGAACTCAGTCTTAACTCAACCTTCTTATTCATCCACCACGTGGATGCCTCACCAACCAACTGATACACCCCCAATACTGCTTTTGTTACTTCAAAGTAATTATGTATCTCAAAATATTTCTCCAGTTCGGTAAAGCCATGCCGCAGAACCATATCCACCTACCATTCCATCAAATTTAAGAGGTGCCACTTTCTTCATATCTCTTACCAATTCCTTAGCCAATTGGTCTCTCTTCGCTTCGTCAAACCTTGACTTAGAATGTGTCTCAATTTTTTCACCTTCTTCATCGTTAGGGTGGTCATGCTCATTCTCACCTTTCATTGAAGGGTCCTTTTCAGATCTCCCCCTCACTCCCCCATCCAAGATGTCAACTCTCTCTCTTGTTTCATGCAATAGTGTGAGGATTTGATCCACTTTTCCCTCCAAGGTTCCAAATGGTTGCCCCACTTCTTGACTTTTATCTTGATTGTTCCTAGCATGTACCATGTTGTTTCCCTACTTAAACCTATATGTTCCATTTTAAAGGCCCGTGACCAATGGATTAGTATGGGTTAACCACACTTGATCCATGAGGAATCAAAGTGTGATTTAGCCACTAAACCTCAGTCCCAATAAAATCATTCAATGTAAGTCGAAGTGGAAGCCATTAAAATTTAACATGTTAAACTACAAAAGATTTTGAAATACCTACTCTAATCCATTGAAAAATATTCTATTGGGGGATTGGTGTCGTGTTGATGTGAAACAACGACCCTTTCCCAATCCTGTGATCAATGAGCCTGTTTCGGTCGATTCTATGGAAGAGAAATGATGAAACCCTTGTGATTGATGTATGAAAACCTAGTTTATGCTAAAATTACTATGATTTTATGTTAAATATGAACTAATTATGCAATTGCTAAGCTAATCCAAGCTAAAACTATGCTAAAAAGATGAAACCCTAATTTATTTACAAACTAAGATGGATATATGGAAGCCATTAATGAAAGCTTGAAGCTAATATGTAATTAAAAATGAACTAAAACTAAGATAAATGTATGCAAATTCAGAGTATGGATGTGAGAAATTTTAACAGCATAAGTTTGCAATAAAAAGATGGATCCATTTGTCTCCAAATAGTGATCTATTTATAGGAGAGAAAATGAGGAATGAGTGGTTGAGATCAAAAATCTTAATCAACGGTTGAGGATGGAGGAAAAGAGGAGACATGGATCAAGGATTCTCATCAACGGATGAGAATGCAAGATCACATGGATCAAAGAAATGATCAAGAGTTTATAATTACCTCAAACAAACACACTTTTGACCTGCTCACACAGGTTAAAAGTAACTTGCTTGGGAGGTAAATGGGATAACTTGCTTTTCAAGCAAAGTAAGTTGATTGGAGGAAAGGGAATATTCCTTAGAATATTTCATGAGGATGAGGATAAAGGTGAATTTACAAATTAAAACAAAGCTTTAATTATGCAAAAGGATAAAGAATATTTCATGGGAATATTCCCTTGGATTAGAGGAAAATTAGTTCAATTCCTAATTAAACAAGGTTTAATTTATGCAATTTGGGGATTAAAAGAATTAGAGATATTTATTAAATTTGATGATTTAATAAATAGGGGAGGGGTGAAATGATATTTAATTAAGTAAATTAGGGTTATATTTAATTAAATAAGATGACTTAGGAGATTAAATTAAATATTTTGATTTATTTAATTTAATGAGATGAAGTGTCAATGGTGAATTAACCCAAATACAATTAATTAGATTAATAGATGAAAATGATGCAATTAAGCGCAAAGAGGATGAATAAAGAGAAAATGATGTTAATAAACCTATTTCGGATGCATGACATCAATTAGGACATTTTTCAATGTCTACATTTTGCCTCTCTTTGAAGCGAGGTACTTGTTGCTTCAGTTCAAAGAACAACGCTTCTCAGATTAAAAATGCTGCCCAAATTAAAAAAAAAAAAAAACCGATTTATTCAAATGCCCCAATGGAAGAATAAAGCTGACTCCCTGCCCCCTCAAGAAATTGGGCAAAAATTTTGAATTTTGGGTTGATTTCTCGATAAAGTTTCAAAAGTTGTCCCAAGGGTCTGGAAAGGTTTTGAGATGCAAGAATAATGCCAAAACACAAAAAATGATGCAAAATTAGGTCCAAATTGGAAAAATTGGTGAAAATGAGAATAAACCCCATCAATAAGATTAATTTAGGGCAAAAAACCCTAATTTTCTAGCTTAAATAGGTCAAGAGGGGTCATTTTCAAGTCATTTGTGCATTCACACTTAAGGATTTCTTGCAATTTGAGCTCTGACCCTTCGATGAAATGGCGCGTCGTGAGCTTCCCCAACACATCTTTGATCGAGTTCATGAGTTCCAACGGCTTCCCGACACAGGACCACTAGTATGTGCTTCGAAACTTGATTTGAAATTTGAAAGTTTGATACATTTATTAGGTGTTAGAATTTAGAATTTGGGGGCGTCGCTATAACATCAATTGGTGATGCCCAAACGATATATAGCGATGCATATGTCTAGGGCGACACTTTTCCAATTTTGAAATTAGGGTTTTCAAATTTTAAACTGCGACGTAGGCTTATCCAACGACACACTTGCTGATTTAAAATTAGGGTTAGGTTAGGGTAAATTCTAAATCATGACACCATCTTGTATGGTGATGCATTTATCAATCTAATTTTTGAAATGCATTAGGCATCGTTGTTTGAATTTTGAATATAGCAACACATTTGCAAACAACGATGCATTTGTGATTTCTGAGCCAGAAATTCCAAATAACTTCAAATTTCGATTATTTCCTGATGTCGTGCACTTCATGGGTGTAGGAGGTTATCCCACCATTAATTTCGAGAGAGCGCAGGCCCACAATACTAGAGGAGTTAGATGGTTTATCAGATTTGCACCAAGAGCACCTGGGAGAGATCGGGCTTTGGTATGTTGCGTACACTCTAGTTACGAGGACACATTTGGCCATGATGATAGCGTTGTGTGAGAGATGGCACAACGAGACATCGTCCTTCCACCTTTCGACAGGGGAGGCGACACTGACCTTAGAGGATGTGTGGAAGATATTGTGGTTACCTTTCCATGGTGACCGCGTGATTTATGATCGTAATTCTAGATTTGATGCTTACTTAGAGGTGATGGATATGGACCGGATTGTGTTGGTCACCTCGCAATTAGATTTAGAGACATACAAAGGTCATGTGCTAACCTTTAGATTGATTGTTGTGGCCATTATATCAGGTTTGGGTGGTGCCAAACAAACGCGGCCAATTCTTTAGTCTAGGATGGGGTTTGGCTTGGCAACGAATGTTGTATAGGAGGACTCTTTTTGCGTGGGGCCTCATGATGTTGACTTCCCTATAACATGATTTGCATGATTTTGTGTATTGTGATGGGAGAGCCCTCGGTGCAGGTGTGACTCTTCTTCATATCTAGGCATGGGAACACATTACAGTGCTTAGGCCAAAAGTACAAATGACAGACCTAGAGCTAGACGATCCTATCGTATGGAGATATCATGGTGCCATCACAGTTAGGCACACAAGACAGATTGGGCTCACGTACTGGAGATAGGTTATAGATGATATGACAATATTCTGGTGGCGCCCATGGCTTCAGATGTTGCCATGGTTTGATGATATTCAATAGTTATATTTTTTTAGACAGACCCAATACATGCAGGGTCGAGAGCATACCATGGTTGAGCGGTACCTTCCTGACAAAGTATCCAAACAGTTTGGCGATGTACAGGACATGCCCGATGATGCATACAAGGCTATTTTTGTGAGATCTGCTAGAGAGGTCCCAACATGAGGGCCAACGATTCTGACACCAAAGGCCGTTGAGAGCTTTCGCTAGTTGGTTGCCCAGCCTTGGGCATATGATCAGGGTCAACCCATTGTGTAGACCACTCCCACTTATGATGCGTGGTTTGTGCCACCACGACGACTCACAAATCCAACAGGCGCTCCTCCTAGAGGGAGACCATGAGGTAGAGGGGTCAGGGGCAGAGGATAAGGTTCCCATGATGGTCATAATGGACAGGTTCTAGGGGCACCCCCAGTTCGACAGTAGCCTCCTCAGCAACCTCCAGTAATGCAATAGCATCCAACACCATCACCACCACCAGATGTCAGAGATGCACAGATACAACAGCTTTAACAACATATGTAGGTATTGACAGGTGAGCAAGACCAAGCCTGCCAACAGATTTTGGTTGTTACTGTTGAGCGAGACCAGGCTCGACAGTAGGTGGTTGTTGTGACACCAGAGAGAGATATAGCATTGTAGAGGGTACAGGCTGCCATAGGAGAGATAGACCAGGAGGTGGCTAGACGAAAGTAGATAGAGGCCATACCAGTGGCCACACATGGTCGAACTATCTCAACCAGATTATATAGAGAGGCCATTATCGAGGCTGCATACTATAGAATGCATTATCATAGGGATGTTCCAGCGTGTCTTCGACGGCCTAATTTTTCACAGCGTAGTGATGCACATCCCCATGTCGAGGATCATCCTGAACGACAGGCTAGAGAGGGTAGTACCACCAAGGCTAGATTTTTTTTATGTATAGACACTTTTTGATTTTGCCCCATTCCTTATACTGATATACATTAATGGGCTCCTTTTTGATAGCCTCGTGGATATTGTAATTATTATCGATGTACATACATTGATCCAGAATTTGTACCATGACACATTTTTTTATATATGGATACGGATGATTCATGCTTATGATGTGTTGATTTTATTTCATGTATGGATAAATATGATATGGATTCTTATACATGATCATGTATGGATGCATTTACTTTTATGCTTATGCGATGATATGATATGGATGGATGCAATGTTATATTATTTTTCATTATCTTTTCACGATATGATATGGATGCAAATGATATGGATACATTTATTTTTGTGTATTTTCTATGCATGTTATGATGATGAATGCATATGGATGGATGAATGTAAATGCTTGTGATATGCAACGATTTAAGATGCCTCGAATAACAAATCTATATTATTTACCACAACTTAAATGATAATGCAGAATGTGTGATATGATATGAAAATGATTATGTTGATGGATGTTTTATGATTATGATATGATTATGTGATACATGTATGTCGATGGTTGTTTTATGCAGGGTGGATGCATTGATGTTTTTGAGTGTCATGATACCAGGTTAGCGCAGAGAGAAGATAGAAAAATAAAGAATGAATAACCTTTGTCGATGATGAATACTTCAAAAGATCCAACAAGTCCATGATCCATCAAGACTTTATTAGAGATGGCGATGACACAATGCAAAAGAATGCAGGATGGGTGCTCACAGTTCGAGATTGGGATTTTTTGTCGTTCCTTATTATTTGATATAGCACATAGATACGATGCATTAGGGTATTGATAACTAGGATGACGTTGTATCTAGTGTAATGGACTTTGACTTGACAAGCAGATAGGATAGTTCTTGTTCACACCTTCACATACGAAAACGTCGTTGGAATGTAAGTTATAAGTTTAGAACATATTGGACCAAAGCATACACCATAGTCAACAACATACTCCAAATGACCTTCCTACACACAACTAAGAAAGTATGCGCCAAGATTATTTTACAAGGGTATCCACAAACACAGCAAAATGAAATATAATGATTGATGCCCCATTCCTTTCTCTCTAAATAATTTTAGATAGACATCATCAAGAGGTCCTTGGAATGGATTATTAAGATAAACCATAAGAAAAGATCAAAGACAAATAGTCAGTGTTATCTATAGCTTCTGCCTAGTTTAAGTTTAGCTTAGGTGATATCTGATGTTGATGTCCATTGCAGGAAGGATACATCCTAGGACATGTTGATTAGAGAGTTGTTTGATGTTAGCATGATGATGCTAAAATGAGCCATTACGGTAAACTTCACTGATGCACTTACCTATGATCTTAAACTTTAGATTTTGACTTTTGAGCTCGCACTTTACAACTTGCCACGTTTGTTTTCTACTTGTTTCGCCAAAGGGTGAAGGTGACAATCATTTATTATGGGTGAAAATTTATTACGGGTGAAAGAGAGATGGGATGGGTGGAATTTTGGAATATTTGAATATTTTTGGTATTTTGAAATATTTTGAGGTTGTTTTTAGTTTTTTTGAAAGTTTATATGAATGTTTAGGTTTTTTTAATTTTTCAAGGCTGTTTAGGGTTTTCTGAATATTTGAGGCTTTTTAGGTCCTTTGAATGTTTTCTATTGTTTTTGTGTTTTCTATCTTTCAGATGTTTTTTTGCGTTTTCTGAAATTTTTGGGTTTTGGGGGTTTTCTAAATTATTTGGATGTTTTTGGGTTTTTTGAAATATTTGGATGTTTTGATGTTTTTTGAATTTTTGAGTTTCGACGAAGAACCTAACCTAAAGACCTATCCTAGGGGTCTTGGGGGTTGATCACAGATTAGCCTTGCCTACATTACACACACAGAGACCACCTAGTTCGACCGACTCGACCCACTCACATGACAAAGATATGAACAGACAAGAGACGATAGCTAATTACAATAGACCACTAAAGGACTGACCTAGGGTGTCTTAGGGGAACATCAATGATGGCCTTCCCTAAGTTCAAGCTTAGAGACAACATAGTTCGACATAAGGCATTGTTTTCTTTTTTTTTTGATGTTCGACCTTTTTAGGGTTTTTGATGTTTTCTAGATGTTTTGGATTTTGTCTTTCAATTTTCTAAATGTTTTTGGATTTTTTCATTGTATAGGATTTTGTAAATGTTTTTTGGATTTTTCGATAAGATTTTACGAATGTTTTGGGGATTTTTGATGAGATTTTGAGGCAAACGATACCTAGATCAAGATGTCAATGTCATGTTATGAGATAAAAGACATGCATCAAGAGTTATTTGAAAACAAGAGTGCAATAACCTACCCCCGGTGTTTAGAAATTCTTCATAATGCAATGATAACCAAGAGAGGTAATGTATATACAAAGGATTTGATAGATTTTTATCATGCTAGATATGGGCTACGGGACTTCACGAGATAAAATTGTAAAGAGCCTGTCAAAAGTTTGTCATGAGTAGAGTTGAAATATACACCAAATATTTGTCAAGATCAAGATAAAGTGGATTGTCTGGATAAAGTTGGATTGGATGGATGGAGGGGACATTAGATTTATCATGACAAGGATGAGATGCTTTTTTCTGAGAAGGATCATATAGACGCTTGATTCTACTCATGACACTTGTTTGCCAGCTTTTCATCATGGTACTTTCCCAAAGTGCCACCATAGTGGTTTTCACTAGAGGACGATTTTTATCTTTACTATTTTCAATCCTTTTTCTTATTTTTTTGGATTTTTATCATTTTTACCATTTTATTTGTATTTTTTGGAGATTTTACCCTCATGTTGAACCACCTAGTGGAACTGATGTAGAGGCCATTGTCATAACGTGCCAGTGATATCCTTCCTGAAGAAGTTGCTTTGCTAAGATACAAGCACTTGGATGCAATTTTGAAGAACTTTGATCTTCCTTGTGGATACCGAAATTAACCTTGTCTATGTGTGCCCATCGTGAAAGAATGCCTTTGGAATCCTTATGATGAAGAGTAGTTTCCAACACACAATTAATGTGAGAATTGGATATCATGAATGGAGTGAACGGTGTCATGCATGAAGGAATATGAGATGGATTGGTCAATAGTTTGGAACCTTTGACCCTCCAAGCTTGGGAAGATGAGTGATGATAGGTGGGAATGAAGGTTTTCATGGATTTAGGACCAACCACTGGATGTACTTTGTTCCTTGCTTGAGAAGCCTACTTTTGTATTTGAGGACTCTTTTGATGGATACCTTTCCTCTTTTGGTTTTACCCCATAGTTTCTTTGACTAATGGAGTTTTGTAGGGATGATTTTCTTTATTTTTCTTTGGTATCCATTTATATTTGCTTTGTCCTTTTTTCTTGACTGCTTCATTTCTTTTGATGATATTCACCTTGCTTTGATAGGAATTCTTCCTTTTACGTTGGTCCCAATTTGTGTATGAGATGATGGGTGAATGCCAACTCATGATACGGCTAGTTGTAGAGTTGACAATATTTTCATCATAAGGATCCTCCATTCCCCATATGTTGATGTTTGTTGTAGAAAAGATTTCCCCCAATGTATTGAAGGTATTATCAATACCTAATCCTTTTCCCTGATAATGTATCCTCTGATCCATAGCCACTCAATATGACTTGTCATGAATGCATGATATTGCTATGGGTTCTTGTTGTTCAAGAATATAAACTTTTTGCTCTAGTTCTATGATATTTTTATCTGTTGATATTGCTTCAAAAGATGTTGGTGCTGACTCGAAAGATGTCGATGATGCACAATCACTGTAAGAATCAAGAATCTCAATTTTTGCTTTCTCATGAACTATTTTATTTGATTCTATGACATCGTTCTTTTTTGATATTTCTTCAAAAGATAAAGATGTTGACTCAAAAGAGGTTGATGATGCACAATCACTGTAAGAATCAAGAATCTCAACTGTTGCTTTCTCTTGTGTAGGAATATAGAGAGTGGGAGATTCTTGTTTTAGATGAAGAACATCTATGTGTCCATCAGAAAGAAACATCTCAAGAGTGATATCGGGGACATATTTGGAGTTTAAAATGGTTTGGAAGATGTCCCTTAGCTCTTGATGAAACTCTGGGGATAGGGGTTCTTGATCTTGACTCGATTCAGAATCACTTTCGTTATCCTCAAGAGCCTCCTATTGACATGCTCCTTGGGTGGATGATAGATCATCAGTAAAAGACTCTTCACAACATTCGGTAGGTATGGGTGCAGCAAAGGATATTTCTAGCTTGTTTGGAACTTCTTCAACATGTCCAATAATTGAGTCATATGTGGGAGAGATATCACAATCTGATATCCACTTGATGTCATCACGGTATAAAATAGTGCCAAACACTGTTGATGGATTTAGACTTTGTTTTAAAATAGTATCTTGATACATGTCTGATTCCTTATAAACAGTGTAAACATATCCCAACGTGGTATCCTGGGTATTGTTTGAAGTTGATGCCTTTGTCGAATCTTTTGTTTTTCCATTATCAAGCACAAGGTTCGTGTAAATTTTCATATTTTCATTCCCAAATTTTTGATCGACCTCAATGTCTCTTTGTTCAATAAGATATTCTATTAAATGTTTAAGCCTAAAACAATTTTGTGTGCTATGACCTTTGTACCAGTGAAATTCACAAAAGTGATCTTCTTTATAGCTATGAGGTTTAATTTGTGGCTCTTGATAGTTTGAGAAATTTGGGAGTGGGATAAGATTAAATTGTATCAACCTCTTTAAAATGTCTCCCATAGGTTCCCCTAAGGGAGTGAATTGTCATTTTTGAGCACTGTTTGTTCTTTGTTGTCCATGTTGTGTGTTTATGGTTTATATTGTTTCTTGTCTTGGAGTAGTTAAGACCACCTTTGCATCAAAAGAATCGTCACTAGTAACATTTTTGTTCTTGGCCCAATAGCGGGGCTTGTCATTAAAACTAGTGGATGGGCGGTTGTCTTTATACACTTGTGTGTTTCCTTGTGAGATTAGGGCTCTCTCGATGTTAAGGGCTCTAGGTATAAGCTCATCGTAACCGGTAATGCACTGCATCTTCAAGTGGAATGATAGATTTGGATCAAGGTTGGCTATAATGATTCCCACTTGTTGCTGGTCGGGAAGAGGCCGTTTGCTTTTACTAGCTCTTTGTCTCCATTGTTGCAAGAAGTTGGCGAAGGGTTCTCCTAGATTTTGTTTATGAGTGTACAACTATTCTAGACTAACGTCCATGTCAAGATTGAAGGAGAAGTGATCGATGAATTTGTCTGTGATTTCTTGAAAAGTTTTGATATTAGGAGGCAAATGAGAAAACCAATCCATAGCAGTACCTATTAGACTTCGAGGGAAGAGGCGCATTATATATGAGTCGTTGTAAGCCACTTCCATGCACATTACATTGAATTCTGTGATATGGTCAACATGACTTCCTCTCCCTCTATATTTGTCAAATTTTGGGATTTCAAAACCAGGAGGGATTGGTATCATTGCTATGTTTCGATCAAATGGGTATGGACACAAGTTCTGTGTATGAGGATTCTTTGTTTTTCCCATGTTAAGGTCCTTCATTTCTTGTGAGAGCGCTTTCAATTGTGATGCTACATCGTCTTGTAGATTGGGTGGAGGAACATATGCCAGGATGACATATGGGTTGTATAAGGGATTCTGAAAAGAAGAGGTGTTGTATGGTGTATATGGTGGTGTAGAATAAGGTGATGATGGTGTGGGTGTATATGTTCCTAACATGTTTGGATTGATGATGTTTTGTTGAGGGTTATAGTAGGAACCTTGTTGTTGTGCGATCAATTATTGTTGTTGGGCTTGTTGGGTCACTAGGGCTACTTGTTGTTGTTGTTGCGCTACTAAGGTGGCTTGTTGTGCTTGTTGTTGTTGTGTTGCTAAGGTGGCTTGTTGGACTCATTGTTATTGTTGTGCTACTAAGGCAGCTTGATTTTGTTGTTGTTGTTGTTGTGCTACTAAGGTTGCTTGATGTTTTTGATGTGCTACCAAGGTTGCTTGATGTTGTTGTTGTGCTACCAAGGCTGCTTGATGTTGTTGTTGTGCTACTAAGGCAGATTGATGTTGTTCCTATTGTTGGACTACTTGTTGGTAAGCCTAATGTGCTTGTTGTAAAGCTAATGCATGTGCTTGCAATGTAGGATCAATCAATGGTTGGCACATCTATGATAGGTTTTGGGTGTTGATGTTTTGTGGGGGTTGCGGATTGTTGATAAGAGGTTGAGGGTTCCCTTGGTTTTGCATTCCTTGCAAGATAGTGGATTGAGGTGGAGGAATGTAAGTTTGAGGTCTCAATTGATTTTGCATGGTAAAGGGAATCGTGGGAAATGATGAGGATGATGCCATTAGATTTTTTGATGACATACTAGGACCTTGAGTCCATTGATTAAAAATTTTCCCTTGTTGTATTTGAGGTGTGACCAAGGTATTACCTTGGTTGATGGGATTTGTAACCAAGGTGTTGTTTTGATTTGGGTTGATGATAGATGGGTTTGATGTGGATGGTGGATTGACTTGAGTAGCTTGGGTAACCACTTTTCAAGGGTTGAATTTGTGTGAGAGTGTTAACTTGTCCTTGTTTTCCCACTTGAGGTACTTGGTTCACCTTACCTTGTGTAAAGTTAGGCACACTTGGGGTATTTGTGGTGATGGATGAATATTTTGGCACTCGAAATGTTGAGGTTGTTGTGGCATCATGGAATGTAAGTGTTTGGCCAAAGGCTGGTATCCAACTTGTGTTTTGGGGAAAGTAGGTGGTTAATGGAATGGTTGTTTTGTGAATACCTAGAGTTGTGTTTGTTCCTAGACATGAAGTGAGACCAAGGTTGGTTCCTAGTCTAGTTGCAAGACTAGATGTTAAGGGTTGACTTGCTACAAGGGATGAAGTTGGTTGGATCGTATATGAAGTTAAGCCTTGTGTTAATGATTGTGCAACAAAATATGGTGAAATTGGAGCCACATTTTCTAAAGCTTGATATTCCATGATTTATTCCCTACTAAGTCCAAATGGGTTGTTCGTGATGTCTTTTATCTCATATGGTCCCAATGGATCTCAAGGTTGTTGTGAGGGGGTAGAATAACTACTTGGATCTAATTCTTGTGAGTTTGGATCACTTGTGGTGGATGGGACTTTGGTTTCATCTATGATTCTCTTGTGTTGTGATCTTGTTCTAAGCATAGATTGTGGGTCAATGATGAGAGAGGTGTGTTGAGATTTGTGATGTTTGAACTCTCTAGTTGACTCAAATCTAGGTAGAAGGGACACTCTAAGTCTTTTGGGAGCAATTTTGATAGTGGGGGATGAAAAGATGGGTGATATGGAGAGTGATTTTTGCAAACGTTTTAGGACAACACTTTTGACTTAAGTTTGAATATTTGATGTTGAGATAAAGGATATTGATGAACTTGTAAATCTTTAGGGTAGACTCGTGACCTTCAAGATGAACTAGTCCAAGGATGATAAATAACTTTTCTAAATGCATGGAAAAGGATACATTTCGCATACAAAATAGCCAAGCTAGGGATTGGTTTGATATATTTTTTAAGTCAAAAAGTGGTGTTTTTTAAATTTTGCAAAGTTTGGTGAAGTGAAGGTTGAAATTTGATGGAGGGGTGAATGAGATGTTTGACCCAATTTTGACCTAGAGTGAACCTTTGTTTTCCTAGACCAAGGTAATGAGAAACATGATATGCCTCTAAAGTGATGAAACCCTAAGAACTCAATGATTTTGGTAAAATAGGACTCAAATGATTTGGAAATAGGACCCAATGATTTTGGTAAAGTGAGACTCAATATTTTTGGATAATGCAACTCAATGTTTTGCAATGTTTTTCTTGTCTCAATTTTCTTGTTTTGGGGGAGTCAAAGTTTGAACATACATCAATGTGGAGTGTTCATTTGTTAATTTATCTTTGCTTAAGTGAATTTATTTTACCACAAACACTTGTCTTGGTTATGTTTTCAAACTAGATGTTTATGTCAACAACATCATAACTTTCACAATATCCATTTCATAAAAATCATGAGGTTAAAGCCATAATTGCCTATGTTGTCTTTGAGGAAATATGGGTTTGAGATCAATGTCTAGATATTTAGAAAGGATAAATCCTTAGGACAAGCAGTAATATCAAGGCTAACTTAAGAAGTCCATATTCATGCCAAAGTGTTTGAAATTTGGATGATAGTGAGTGTTTGTTTTTGGATCATTTTGAAATCAAGCAAAGTGTTAAATTGACTCACAAGCATTACAACCCTAGGATAGAAATGACTATATTTGTTGAATTCCCACTTGGATAAATCCAATTGCGCTTATTCAAAGTGGAATTAGAAGCTTGACCACACTGGCTCCCCTCCACGACACTCACTTCTACGGGTCAACCAAGCTTTAGTTCTCATGAATCTCCCATGATGAACTTTTCATCTCTACTAGGAACCACAAATATGTGGGACGATTTTGGAGGTCCAACCTCCTAACACCAACAAGGGCTTTACTCATCATAAAGATACTGGGGGAGAGATATCATGCATCACTCAGTTGATTGCAAACTTTCCTTACAACCACAAATTTGTATAGCGGTTTGGAAGAGCCTGGCTTGTGCTCGTTACCACTTGGGTCGTTCCCTTGGGGTGAGTACTTTTTCCCACCAAGGAAGGCCCTCTAAAGGTAAACAATAGCGAGGAAGTACATCCATATTTCAATCATCTTCATTCGCATGAACAAAGAGAGAACACACACTATGCATTTTTCTCACACTCGCATGGTTGTTCAATTTTAATCCAAATAAAAGGTGGAGGTGATTTTGCAAAGTGTTAGAGAATGTTTCATTTTCTCAAGATTGCCAAATGGCACAAGATAATTTCATACACACTCACTAGCAATTTTGCAAAATCATGAAACAACGCAAATAATTATCAATTTTATCCTTCAAAGCAATAATGAGTTCATTTTATGCACCAATTGAAAGATGAGTTTGCCTTGTTTAATTTTAAGCCCAATTGAAAGATGTGATTTGAGGGTTCAATTTTAAGCCAACTTGAACGTTCATTTCAAGACCCAATTGAAAGCTAGTGCGCCCTAAGATTGTAAGTTTTAAGCCCAATGGAAAATTAGTTGTCCTAAAGCATGAACGTTGGGTTATAATTGCCCCAAAGCGTTAAATGCTTGTTGCAACTATAGGATTTAAAGACAAGAATGTTTTTTCTTCAATTAAGTGCTCCATGCTTCTCTTCAAACTTGCAATCCATGTTCCAAATGTTAGATTAAATCAAGAAAACAAGAAGATGTTAGGGTTAGATAAATGATTAAGCATTAAAACCCTAAAAACTAGACCAAGTTGCAATGTGATTTGACTTTAGATGCACAAATAGAAAAATTAACTCCACCAAATTTGAAAAAAACGTATACCATTGCATAGATCATGAAATTCTACTCCATTTAAAAAAAAAAGCTTAAAAAAAACCTTTGTATGACCAAAATATGACCATTCTAAGATAGACTATGAAATCAAGAAAACGATAGCGATGCCATATCAATATAGCAACGCTTTTTCATTACGGTAATGCTTTTTCCAATTATAGCGACACTTTTTTTAATTATAGAAACACTTTTCAAATATAGCGACACTTTTTTCAAAAGCGTTGCTCTGGTGAATAAGAGTGTCACTTTGTTGCAAAATAGCGTTGTTGGAGCCTCTAAAAGCATTGTTCTAGCCTGGAAACCTGTAATTCACAAAATATTTAAGAGAAAATCATCAAAAAAAGTTAGTAAAGCCCTCCTTCTAGCGCCAAAATGTGACCAATGGATTAGTACAGGTTAACCACACTTGATCCATGAGGAATCGAAGTGCGATTTAGCCACTAAACCTCTGTCCCAATAAAATCATTCAATGCAAATCGAAGTGGAAGCCATTAAAACTTAACATGTTAAACTACAAAAGCTTTTGAAATACCTAATCTAATCCATTGAAACTTATTCTATTAGGGGATTGGTGTCGTGTTGATGTGAAACAATGACCCTTTCCCAATCCCATGATCAGTGAGCCTATTTCAGTCAATTCTATGGAAGAGAATTGATCAAACCCTTGTGATTGATGTATGAAAACCTAGTTTATGCTAAAAATGAACATGATGCAAGCTAGGTTACCATGATTTTATGTTAAATATGAACTAATTATGCAATTGCTAAGCTAATCTAAGCTAAACCTATGCTAAAAAGATGAAACCCTAATTTATTTACAAACTAAGATGGATGCATGGAAGTCATTAATGAAAGCTTGAAGCTAATATGTAATTAAAAATGAACTAAAACTAAGCTAAATGTGTGCAGATTGAGAGTATGGATGTGAGCAATTTTAACAGCATCAGTTTGCAATAAAAATATGGATCCATTTGTCTCCAAACAGTGATCTATTTATAGGAGAGCAAATGAGGAATGAGTGGTTGAGATCAAAAATCTCAATCAATGGTTGAGGATGGAGGAAAAGAGGAGACATGGATCAAGGATTCTCATCAACGGATGAGAATGCAATATCACATGGATCAAAGAAATGATCAAGAGTTCACAATTACCTCAAACAAACACACTTTTGACCTGCTCACACAGGTTAAAAGTAACTTGCTTAGGAGGTAAATGGGATAACTTTCTTTTCAAGCAAAGTAAGTTGATTGGAGGAAAGGGAATATTCCTTAGAATATTTCATGAGGATGAGGATAAAGGTGAATTTACAAATTAAAACAAAGTTTTAATTGTGCAAAAGGATAAAGAATATTCTATGGGAGTATTCCCTTAGATTAGAGGAAAATTAGTTCAATTTCTAGTTAAACAAGGTTTAATTTATGCAATTTGGGGATTAGAGGAATTAGAGATATTTATTAAATTTGATGATTTAATAAATAGGGGAGGGGTGAAATGATATTTAATTAAGTAACTTACGGTTATTTAATTAAATAAGGTGACTTAGGAGATTAAATTAAATATTTTGATTTATTTAATTTAATGAGATGAAGTGTTAGTGGTGAATTAACCCAAATACAATTAATTAGATTAATAGATGAAAATGATGCAATTAAGCGCAAAGAGGATGAATAAAGAGGAAATGATGTTAATAAACCTGTTTTGGATGCATGACATCGATTAGGACATTTTTCAATGTCTACAAGGCTTAAGTTAGATTCTTATTTATTGCCTCTTTTAATTCACAAGCAAATGATATTGCACACATTCCCATGTTCAAACATTTAAGGAGAGACATAATTGACACCAAATTTGTTCAACATTTCTTTATTTATGAAAAGATTGTTTAACACATCGCCTTTATTTATAAAAGGAATCAAGCAAGAATATGCATAACATTCTTATTCATAATAGAGCATAAGCGGATTGTATATCATCCTTATTTGGATTAGGCATAATATGGATTTGTATCTCATCCTTATTTATATTAGGCATACATTTTTCCATTATTTATTTATTGAGATCTAGAGGAGTGTACCCCTCTGAACCACTCTCAAAACTAATCACTATTATCTCAGGAGGGGGATGCACTCGCAAGTGCTCACCCGCCCCTTTAGGTTTAATTTCAAGTGAATTCACACTACACTCACTAGAAACATGTCGGGACATAGAAGGTTGTTCCGAAGTTTTTGGAGGATAGCTAGCTGCATAACGAGCTACAACCTTGGCTACTTATTTTATCTCCTTCTTCTCTTGGTTGATGCGTTTCATGGCACCACTGAGGGTTTCCTCCTCCCCAAGCCATATTTATCCTTCATGATTGGTTCTTTCTATTGTTTTTATTAGAGCCTAAAGCTCCTTCTTGGCTTGAAGGTATTTGGCATTCCTTTCTATGGATTTCCAAGCAGTCATTTTTGTTCGCACCATTCTAGCATATATATACATCTTCCAAACATTAGTCATTCAATGTTCGATTTATGGTTACATAGTGAGCTCATAGGCCCAAAGTGTGAAACCTAGTGCTATGATACCACATGTAACATCCACAACCTTATTACAAGGAAATTACATGGAAATTTTAACTTCTTAGTAAAAAGCATTCATTCCTAAAAATAAGGAAAACAAAATTTCTTCAATAACATAACATATTTATCATAATGAAACATGATTAAACATTTTTTATTCCATTTCAATGATTCAATCTAAAAAGTACATTTCATAATCCTTTTCAACAATTTACCATATAAACTTTTCCAAATCAAATGTACATTAAGCAAATAAATATTAGAGTGAGAAATCCTTATTTGGATACTTTCATTCTTTTGTGTCTTCCAAGACTTGAAAAGTCAACTGCAAGAGGGAGAGCATCACCCAAGTGCTTTACCTCCAACCACGAACTTAAGCGGTCCCCCGCACACCTTCCAAATTGGAAGTGGCCCTGCCCTTAAATGAAGGGAATGGTTAGGAACCCCTATTAATAGCCATCTAAGCTCTAGTGTTTGTGACCTACTTAACCAATACTGTCTATTATCTATGGAAATCCCCAACTATGATAGACAACTTTGATTGCATTAAGTATCTGGTACACAATGAACCGACACGTGCATGTAGTGACTCATGCACCCATTTTGGCCAAAGTTGTTTTGTATACAAGATACATTCGCTATTTACTTGGAGTGAAGTTGTATGTTCACCCACCCTACTCAACTTGGAGGCTTATCTGACCTAATACTTGACCAACTGGAGACCCAAAAGGTCCTATGGTCACAAGGTTCTTATTATTCCACACCCATTAAGGTGTTCACAATTTGGATAACTTTCAAACTCATAAGTAAATTATGACACCCGCGCTACAATGCTAGCAACATTGGGTTTTAGGCATCTACCTTTTAATCTAGTCCATATACTCACGCATAGGTAGCCATTTACCTTTTCTAAGGCAAGCAACTCTTATGGGTGACTCCTATGCCACCAAATTGACCTAATCAAGGTCATACAATAGCTTGATGTTTGGCTTCACATTTTCATGAAAACTACAAATACCCTAAGAACGAAAGAATTATTCTCTTTTGTAATACTCATAATAGAAAAAATAGAATAAAACAACTAAAGATTGGTATCCTACACATTGTTGAATAATAGGTTTCACTGACATAAAGTCTTGATCAGTTTGAGAGAATTCTACTCATTGTGCTCAAAACCCTCATGGATTTATATATAAATATATTTTTTATTTAACACTATAATACCTTCAAAACAAACAGCTTAATATACACTTCAGAAAAATTGAGTCATAGCTCTTTTAACACTTTTCTCCATTTACAGTTCTTAATAAGCTAATAGAAAAGAACCTTGCTGCTCAAATTCCAGAATTTATATTCTTTTTAAAATGGCTTTTCCCTTTTCAAAATTTCAACAAAAAATACTCAAATATTCACGAGCTTTTAGATTTTACTCTTTTTGCGAGAAATAGACTTAGGAATCAGATCAGAAAATAGACGTGCCTAATAACACCTTCAGTATTTGCTTTTCTTTTGTCTTGATACACACTTCAACCTCTATGCTTTTACCTCTAAAATTCTAAGCCTTTCCCTTTAATCCTTAAGCAAGATTGTAGACCTCTTTGGATGCTTGAGTAGCTAAACTATTTGATTTATGAACAAAAAACAATAAAAAAAAAAACACTCTCTATTCTTCTTTTTCATAACCCCAATACATAGTAAATAAGCATAATATATAGACAAAAGGACTTAACCACCTTCTTTTCCTAGTTCCCCCACTAATGAAGTTGGTTTAATCTAATAAATGTGAAACAATTGGAACAATCCTTAAAAACCTCCTCCATGTCTAGCAAAAGTAAAAAATGAAATAAATTGAAAACTTCTAGAACTTCCTTCACGTTGAAACTGTTTGAAATAATACGACTCCCAATGATGTTTTATTTATATAAAAAATTGGCCTCTTATTAGGCTATTATCAAGCAGATAATAGTCGCCCATTTGCCTCATATTTAGGAGTGGATAAATCCTTTCTTAACCTCTAAAAATCTACTAGAAAAATCATTCAATAATTTGACTTGATCAAGAAGAAATAGGTGGAAGTTGGTGCCACCTTTTAGAGTTGTTACAATCCCTAAACTTTAGCATTTATTCCTACCCTTTTTTAGGTACATGGAGCTTTACATTTGCAGCAAAATGTGGTAACATTAATACCAAAATAGCTATCATATATGCCTCCTTGCAATCCTCTTTTATCTCCCTATTAATAAGCAATAAACAAATTTATTCAAATTTAAAGGTAATTATTTGCACAACCAACTCATGGCTTCATATTATGTTATTTGTTTATATTTTAATATATATTTCAAACAGCATTGAACAACCTAAAAGTATGGCCTATAAAATAGACATTCCAAACTTTATAATTTAATGCCAACACTTCTTTTATTAGCCCTTGAATAACTTGCAATCATTACATACTTGCATTATCAAGACTTATCATTATATATTATGTTTAGACATTTAACAATATATCCACTTGGCAACCATAAACACATAGTTAGCCATTTCATTGCATTGCAATTCATCACATTATAAATACATCATTATAGAAGTTTCATTGCATTAAACCATTGCATTTTTCATAAGTCCATCTCATTTACTTGGCAATCAACATAGTCACAAATTCACATTACATTTCAAATTAAAGTGAAAAAGTAAATAGTAATTCAGGGTTGGGATGTAACATATTCCCCCCTTAAGGTTCATCGTCCTCGATGAACCAAAGTATCATTACACAAATATCAAAATTAATTAATATCTTCAAACATTGGTTCATAATCATAGAAAAGATGTGGAATTTTTTGTTTAAGCTCTAAATAGTCTTCCCACATGGCACGTCTTCAGAATATTGGTTCCACTGAACCTTGCATTGCAATACTTCTATTTTACGTAGGCGGAGCCTACGAGCTTTGAGCACCCTGAGCGGCTTGATCATAACCACCCCAGGATCTTCAACCTGAAGTGCATTCCAATCAATGATGTGGTTATTTCTTGGAAAACATTTCTTAAGATAGGAAACGTGAAATACATTATGCATCCTAGCAAGAGTGGGTGGTAGAGAAATTAGATATGCAACTGATTTAACTTCCTCAAGAACTTCGAAAGGTCCTACATAGTGTGGGGCTAACTTAGAAGACTTCCCAAACTCGATTGCACTCTTTTGGGGCTTTACCCTTAACAAAAAAAAAATCTCCTACTGAGAAATGTATGGGTACGCATTTGGCATCAACATAACTCTTTTTTCTATCATTGGCTTCACCTAGCTTTTTCTTGATCACATTGACTTGATCTTCCATTTCCATAAGCATTTTTGGACCAAGGATAATCCTATCTTCTAGCTTATCCCAACTTATAGGAGTTCAACACTTTTTGTCGTACAATGCTTCAAATGGTGTCGTCTTAATGGCAGAATGATAGGAATTATTATATGCAAATTCAACAAGCGAAAGATAATCCTCCCACTTATATTGTTGATCCATGCAATACACCCTTAGTAAGTCCTCCAACAACTGGTTCACTCTCTTCGTTTGACCATCTATCATGGGATGATACACTGAACTTATGTTCAACTGAGTTCCTAGTGAGGTAAACAAGGTTTTCCAAAACCTCGAAGTCATATGTGCATCTCTATTAGAAATAATCTTTTCTGGCACACCATGCAATCTAAAAACTCCTTGCACAAATTTCTTGGTGATGATAGGTGCTCCATCACTAAGATTTCATGGAATGAAATGATCTACCTTGGTAAGTCGGTCTGCCACAACCAAAATTGCATTATTCTTATTTCTAGACATGGGGAATCCTTGCACAAATTCCATACTTATAATTTGCCATTTCCATTTAGGAATTTCATGAGGATACAACAACCTTGCTGGGTGATGATGCTTTGCCTTCACCCTTTGGCATTCTAAGCATTTTGCTACAAACCTTGTAGCATCCCTTTCCATAAATAAAGTGGCTTAACATTGATCAACAACTTGTTCACTCCTAGATGCCCCGAATAGGGTGAAAAATGTACCTCTTTCCATACCATGTCCCTTAGCTCTCCCGCATTTGGAGCATACATTCTTCCCTTAAATATTAGTAATCCATTTGACTCAAACACAAAACCTTCATACCTTGGATCCCTGGGATTATTCATTAGAGCTTGTTTGACTTGCTCATAATACTCATCCCCTTTTGATTTTTGAATCACTTGATTCCCAAAGTGGGTTTGCACAAAGATCATTGGGGAAATATGTCTCCTTCGACTCAAGGCATCTGCAACCTGATTTTCCTTTCCTTAATATAACCTATCTCAAAATCATAATCTAAGATTAGCTCTACCACCTCCTTGGACGCACATTTAACTAAGGTTGGGTAAATATATACTTGAGACCTTGATGGTTTGATCTTAATTCAAAGGGTTTCCCCATCAAGTAATACCACCACATTTATAGCGCATGAACTATAGTTGCAAGCTCAAGATCATGGGGTGCATAATTTTGTGCATAATTTTTTTCTTAAGCTTTGAGCTTCTTGGATTTATAAAATTATGCACTCCCTTGAAATGTAATGTCCTCAAGGATTGGTGGTGGTTGTCTAGTTTGGTAGCTTTCCTTTTAAAAAATATATCTAATCCTTCTACCTTCCTTGTCATTAAATCCTATACTAAATTAGAAATGGAAATGTAAGTTTAAAGAAAAAAAACATGGAGAAGATTGAGTGCCCAAATATGGAGATCGAAAGCTAAATATAATGCTCAAATTTTGGCTTGAAATTTTTTGTATTTTAAATTTCTTATTGGTGATAGATTGAAATAGATTGTGGTGTAATTAGCTAAATGTCCCTTTTGCCAGCACAGAGAAAGCCTAAAACATGTCTTTTGGGTATGTTCATGAGCTAAAAGAAAATGGAATGTTATTTTCAAATTCCCTTTTGCTATTTTTGGGCATACACTAGCATACATTTATTAAATATTAATATATAAAAAATACGTTGAGGGTTATCATTATTGAGGCGCCTATTGCACTAAGAAAACATGATGAAAATAGGAGCCTCGAGAAGGATAACTCTCAACGTATTTTATATATATTAATATTTAATATATGTATGCTAGTAGCAATCGTGGCGCAACATGTAAGAGATTAATATAATAATGTTAGTTATTATAATATAATATTAAATTATATTTTGATATAATATTTAATAAATATTATAAAATATTAATTGTAATCTTATTGAATTAGAATTACAGTTAGAACTTAATTGGAATCCTAACCCTAATCCAATGGTAATCATAATTGTTCCTTAAATCCAATCCTATAACTCCTAACCCTAACCCTAATAGAAATCCAACAATAACTCTAACCCTAACCCCAAGATTTATTTTAGAACCCTAACCCTTACCCTAAACCTATTCAAATTCAACTCTAATTGAACCCAAACTATGACCCAAACCCTAATTGAACCCTAACCCTATTCCTAGTTGAATTATAACCCCAACCCTATCCTTAACCTTAACCTCAAACTTTATCTTAGAACTCTAACCCTAATTGAACATCAATTAAACCCTAACCCTAATCCTGAGCCTAATAGAAATATAATCTAATTAAACGTAGACCATAAATCTAGGATTTATCTTAGAACCCTAACCCTAACCTTATTAAACTTCAAGTGTGATTAAACATATTCCCTAACTCTAACCCTAACCTATTGAAGTTAAACCCTAATCCTAATTGAACCAAAACCATAATACATACCCTAATTGAACCCTAGCTCTAATACTGACCCTGAACTTAATTTTAGAACCCTACCCCAACCTTCACCTTAATGTTAACTCCAAAATTTATCCTAGAGCTATAATTGAGCCCTAACCCTAATTGAACCCTAATCTTAATCGAATTATAATCTTAGCCTTAAACCTAACCCTAACTCTAACCCTAATTGAATTCTAACTCTAATCCTTATCCTAACTCTAACCCTAACTCTAAATATAACCATGATTATAATTTTAATGTTAACCATACTATACTCATAATTCTAATTATAACACTAACCTTAATTCTAACAGAAACCTTACTTCTAACTATATTACTAATTGAATCCTAACCCTAACCCTAATAAAACATAACCCTGGTACAATCCTTAGCCTAACCCTGACCCTAAAATTTACCCCAAGCTTTATCCTATAACCTCACCTTAACCTTAACCATAATTGAACCCTACCCTAAACCTAACCCCAATGAAATTTTAATCTAGAATCCTAACCCTAATCTAACCTTAACCCTAAATGATCTCTAATTGAACCCTAATCTTAATTGTTCCATAATCCTAACCCTAATCCTAATTGATCCTTAACCCTAACCCTATCCCTAATTGAACCCTTACCCTAATTGTAACTGTAATCTAACCCTAGTCACTCTAACCCTAAATCCAAGATTTATATTAACCCTAACCAAACCTTAACAATAATCTTAACCCTAACCTCAAGCTTTATCTTCGAACCCTAATCATAACCATAACCCTATTTAAGTGATTAAATGCTAACCTAATTTCCAATAAAATTCTAATACTAAACTAACCCTAATTAGTGTTAGAGTTAGGTTTAGTTTTAGGGTTACTAACTTCAATCCTAATAACCTCAAACCTAACCTATCCCTAATACTAACCCTAACCCTAATAAAACCATAATTAAACCACCAGCCTTAAACCTAGTTAAACCCTAATTAAACTGTAATCCTAAGCCTAACATTAACCCTAAGATTTATTGTAAAACATTAATCTTAACCGTAATCTAGCCTTAACCCTGACCCTAACACTAATTGAACCCTAATCCCAAGCTTTATTTTAGAACCATAACCATAATTGAACCTTAACCCTAGTTAAACCTTAACCCTAATTGAATCTCAATTCAACCCTAATTAAACCTTAACCCATAATAAACCTCAACCTTCACCTTAATTCCCTGCTTTATCATAGAACCCTAACCCTAACCTTAACACTATTTGAACCTAACACTAACTCTAATCGTAATTGAAGTGTAATACTAACCCTAACCCTAATTAAACCCTAAAACTAATTAAAGCAAACCCTATTTGAACCTTGATATTAATTAAACCCTAACCCTAATACTAACTCTAATCCTAATTGCACCTTAACCCTAATTTAACACTGACATTGACCCTAACCTTAATACTAACCCTAAACCTAACATTTATACTAATTGAACCCTAACCCTAATTAAACTCTAATTCAACTATAATTAAGTCCTAACATTAATATTAACCCCAATATTAGTCTAACCTTAATTGAATTGAAATACTAATTAAACCCTAATTGAACCAACCCTAACCCTAATTAAATCGTAAACATAATTGAACCATAATTGAACTATAATTATAGTTGTACCCTAACCCCAATCTAACACTAACACTAAACCTAATTGTAATTCTGATTGTAACATTAAAATGGAAAGAAGCTATTTTGGGCTTTGGCTTTCAAAAAAATGTTGTGGCTGATTCTATGAGATAAACTATTTTTCTTAGCATATGGAATAGTAGATGTTTATCAGTTTTTTCAAAGCATAATGTTCATCAGGAAGGGGAAATGCTAAAGTTTTACTTAGATGTTATTTTTCAAATTATATTTTTGTGCTCTTAATTGCAGGGTGTCTCCAAAGAGAATGTGAAGATTAACAAACACTTAGACAAAATAAAGTTTCAATTCTTGCAATTAAATGAAAAAGATACTTTGTGCTCCAAACAACTTTAATGTATGGTAAAATCGAGACCATAAGGTCGTGTCTTTGTGATGTTTGGGGTCTTTGTTCTTACCCTTGAATTGTATTGGTTTTATAGGATTGATGGTTATATTGTATCTGTTTCTATTTTTATTGCAACCTATTGATTACATTTTTTTCTATGGAATTATTTTGCATTGTTTCAATATTAAAAAAAAGGTGCATGATACCTCAAATTATGATTGTCTACAACTACTCCATTATGTTTTATATAAAGTGTTTGTTAGTAGCTTGTTTTCATTTATCTGAGGTAGATATTGGCCTTATTCTATCCAAAATTCCAAATGAAGAGTACTAAGGATTTTTTTAATTTCTACAATGTTGTCTGAAGTCGCACAAGACATCTCCTCCATTCACCTAGTCGAACATAAAGGTTAAGGGGAATACCTCTAGCTTTTGATCTTGGTAAATTTATTTGTGAAATGACTGTAAAGCATATGTGCTACTATCAATAAATCAAAATTAGAATATACACTAGAGGAAAGGAAAGGATATAATAAAAGAGTGTTTTAATTATTGTTACATGGTGGACTGTAGTTATGGTTATTTTTAAAAAATCATTTATTATTTATATTATTGGTTGTAATATTAAGTATTAGTAATCTCAGTGTTTGTATTTGAAAAATGGATACAAATTATTTATTTGTACAAGTTATATCAAAGAAAAAATCAATCATATGGTGACATAAACTATATAGTAGATAACATATCTTAATATATATGTTTTAGTATTCTTTTTTGGATGTTTTTGGATACCTAACTTTTATTTTTATTTTAATGTTTCCAACAACTTGATAAATGCTAGCTGATATGTTTCCTAACAATAAATTTAATATTTTAATTCACGTTCATTAGTATGATCAATTTGAAAAAAATTGGAACAATTTGAATCCTTAAAAAAAAATTGGAAAGAAGGTGGGACCGCATGCTGCGAAGGGAAAAAATGGATATTTCCCATTTTTCAAAACCTGCTCTTCCCGAGGGCCCTCCTGGTCTTCCTCGGTTTTCCCACCCACCTCATTCTGTGGCTCCTGGTTCTTCTTGGGGCTCTTATGTCCCTCTTTCTGAGGACTCAGGTCTCCCTAGGTCTTTTCGCTCGAACAATGCTAGTTTCCTTCCTCGTAATAATGCTTTCAATAAAGTCAAACCTCGCCCTAGGGTTTCAAATTTTGCTCCTCGTCCGCCAGTTTTTGGTCCTCCTCGGTTCAGGCATTCTGGTTTTCCTGCTAGTTCTCTTGGTGTTTTCAGAAAAGGCTCTCTTGGTTTTGTTTTCAGAAATAGGAAGTGGGTGCCGGATAATTTTGTCAAGAATGGGAAGTGGATGCCAATTTCATCTCGCCGGAAGAAATCTCTTGTCAGGGGTCCTCAACCTATTTTTGATATCTGCAATTCATCTTCTCCCTCTCTCTCTGCTCGTTCGTGGGCTGATGTCGCAGCTGGGTGATCTTCTTCTATCTCATCCCCTGTTCCTACCTCCATTCTTGCTCCTGCTTCATTTCCTAATTCCATTCCCATTTCTTGTTTTATTCCCCCCGCCTCTAATCCTCTCACATTTCCTAACACCGTTGTCCTTCCCATGCAAAAAGGTTTGCAGAAACAGCTAGTCTCTAAGTTGTTGGCTCCTCCTTCGACTGTGACTAGTAGTTCCAGTAATCCTGGTTGTATCCTTCGCCCTCTTGCTCACCTTGCGGCTCATGCTCACTTTGGTAATCCCCAGAATTATGATCACTTTGTTAAGTCCCGAAACTCAAAGGGGAAATCATTAAAGAAACGCCCATCTCAGGTCAAGGTCACACTACCTCACTCCATGCTCGATCCGCAAATTTTGGATCTAAAGGATGTTGCATTGTTTGGTAAGTTTTGGAAATTTCTTCCAGATCTCGATATTCTGCAATCTTGGGTGTTTAATACTTGGGTTGGCTCCAACCAAGTTTTTTCTTTAGATAAAGGAGAAGGTTTTTTTGTGGTTATTTTCTTTGATAAAGATTCTAGGAATGTTGTTTTTCATTAAAAAACTTGGATGATGGAAGGAAATGGCCTCTTTACAACATTATGGACTCCAAATTTTAACCCTAATCGGGTCAAGCTTAAATTTATTCCTTTTTGGGTCCAACTCCAGGGTTTACCCTTGGAATATAGAGAATCGAGTATCATTGAGATTCTTGGTAACAAACTGGGTATCTTTATGAATCGGGATATGGGTTTTTTCTCAAATCCTTCTTTACCAGTTAGGTTTTCGGTGTTAATGGATGTTACAAAAAAATTGCCTTCAAGTGTTCAAATTAAAACAGTCCATGGTTCTTGGGATCAACAGGTAGTTTTTGAAGATCCCAAGTTTGTTTATTTTTTATGTCATTTACCTCTTCATCCTTTTAAGAAATGTTGGTCTTCTGATGGTGTGCTTTCTAGGTGTAATTCAAATCCAGTAAATTTAAAAGCTCAGCTAGTTTCATCTGTTGTTTTAAATTTCTTCCAAAATTATTGGATCCCTGATATTTCCCTCCTGGGAATATTTTTGATCTTTGCTTCAAATGGTTCTCCTTTGTTCGTTCAAAAATATTTGGTGTTTCTACATCATCTTCTCAATCAAGTCTTGTTTCGCTTTTGGAAAATTATTAGGTTGCTTCTTCTATTAAAGAGTTAGCTTTATTGCCTCAGTTCTCTGTTTCAAATAAAGCTTCCCTCTCAGGAGGTGTTTTTAGCAAGAAAAAAGTGAGCCGGTCTCTTTTCAAGCAGGTTGTTATTCCTAGTGCCCATGATTGGGTTTTTTCTCTGCATTCTCCAATAAAGATCTTTCTTTATTCTTTAAATGTCCTATCTCCTGAATTAAACTTCAATTGTCTTCTTCAAGCTCACCAGTGTGCTTCAATGTTGACTTTGGGTGTGTCAAATAATTGTGATAGCAATCTTGACATTTTTTATCAAAGTGATTTTGACAGTCCTCAAATCTCTTCATCTTTAGTAAATCAATATTTTTTTCATGATGCGTTTCCATCAAAAGAAGATCTGGTGAAGTGTGTGGACTAGTCTCTAGTCTCCGTAGGTGAGCAAATTATTGATGACATTGCTTCAGATGTATTTGGTGATGAACCCCTTAGGGAAGATTATTGCTCTATTTCTTAGTCAAAGTTCTCCCCTCCAAATAATACAAAGTCTCCTGCAAAGAGAGGATGAAAATGTTTAGCCATGAAGCTTCAAGAAGAAATATCAGCAAGAATTCAATCAACCCTAGATGTCAATCTAGGTAATTCTTCAAAACAAAAAAGGCCAAGGAGAGCTTGCTACTCTCCCAAGTTACAATGAAACTTATCTCCTGGAATGTCAGAGGATTAAATGCCTCTGATAAAAAGTCCCAAGTGAAGCATCAACTGGATGCTTCAGGGGCTGACATCATAGTTTTACAAGAAACAAAAACTTCCGAGGAGTCTTTTTTATTAATAAAAAAAAGAGGCATGTTTGGGGAGCATCTCATTCACCTTCTCAAGGTGCTTCGAGCGGTCTAATAACTCTCTAGAACACTAAGACAGTTAGTATCTCTAATATCTCCTTTCAGCATAACTGGAAATTAATGTATGTCACTCATTTTGATCTAATGTATGTCACTCATTTTGATCTATCTTTTTGGCTACTGAATGTTTACAATCCAACTAGTACTTCAGATAAAAAACTTTTGTGGGATTTACTAAAGTTAAAACTTGATTTGATAGGTCAAGATAAATGTGTTCTAGTTGGTGATTTTAATGCTATTGCTAATGATATGGAAAAAAAAAGGAGGAATAAGCCCTCCCAAAATTGTAATGTCTGATTTTGCATCATTCATTCAAGATAATGCTTTGAGTGATGTGATCCCACTAAATGGTATTTTCACTTGGACCAATAGAAGGCAAAATTTCTTGCAAATTGCAGAAAGATTAGATAGATTCTTAATCTCTTCAAATTGGATCGGTTCGGAGCATACTTTCTCTTCAGAAATTTTACCCTTGGTAGCTTCTGATCATTTTTCTATCTCCTTGATTATCTCTGGCAACACTTTCAAGTCAGAGTGTCATTCATCTTTTAAATTTGAGTCTATGTGGCTTGCTGGGGATACAGATTCGGTCTGTCATCAAGATATGCATCTAAGACAACAGTGCCTTAGTGATTTCAATTCAAAATCACCTCAAAGACACAAACAACTATGCCATAAAGCGGAAACAGACACAGTTGATCCCCCATTGTTCCTCTGAGAGAAGTGGATGCAAACAAATAACAAATTCAACACAAACAGATAACCATGAAAGACAAAACTATGAACACACAAATATACGTGGGGAAAACCTTTTCAGGTAAAAAAAAAACCCCCACCTCCAAAACATTCAGCTCACTTGTATTATTCAGTAACTAAAATGGTTACAATACAAAACCAGAGCTATGCTCTTCAAGATATTACATCTTGTTCATCTGGAGAAAGATACAAACAACACAAAAAAGATCTCCACACAGTTACAATGTCCTGAGGACATACTATGTAGATTCCCTTCAACTCCTCTCAAAGACTATCACAGCTAGCCTCACGGCCAGCCCAGCCTCTTGGCCTCACAGGTTCACATCTTATCAGATCTAAGAGTCAAAGTGTTCACTGTTGAACAACTCAAACACTCTCAGCCTCTCTCTGATATGGCTCATCATCTGACTCGAACTGCACACAAGATTATTTATAATCTTACACCATGTGCATACCTGTTCAGCCCATCCCTGTTTGCAACGGTCAACAGGATAATAAATTATCCACCTGCAAGCACCGACCATTCCTTGATAACGTGCATTGCTTATGCAGCTATATCGATCCACACAATCATTAACTCGACCCAAACGCGTCCGTCAACCTTCCATCAATAATACAACTCTATCGCAATCAGGAAAAAAAAAAACTCTCTGGCCAATGGGATCTCAAAGAACTTTTCATGTGGCGCCATTTCATTCGCCTATTGTTGCTGACTATCGGTCAAATCGGTCCAACTCGGTTTACCGAGTCTCGAGCACATTTTGCCTACACCGCACTACCACCGAGCTCAAACAACCCCGTCGCAGTATGGCGGCGAGCTCGCCCAAGCTCACCCCGCACTACCGCCGCCCAGACTGACACGCCTCACGATATGGTGGTAAGCCATCTTGGCTGACTGTAGGCGGTCTTACCGCGGCCATTGTGGTTAGTCACTTGACTGGTCGTGGTATGGCGGTAATCACCAGCTAGGCCGCATGTTGTCTTATCGGGGCCACCGCGGTCAGTCACTTGACTGGCTGTGGTATGGCGGTAACCCCAGACCCAACCGCAGGTGGTCCCATCGCTTGCGGTATGGCGGTAACTACCAAGGAAAATGCAAAGATCAAAGCCGAAGCCAGAGTGAGAACAAGAACACTCACACCGCGAAGACCAGAGGCAGAATGGGAACAAGGAACCAGCCAAGAAAACGGAGACCGAAGTTGGAGCCGGAGTGGGAACAAAAACAGGAATTTTTTGAAAGTTCTGAGCCAAGGTCCAACCTGGATCTGCCTCCGCCAAAACAAAGGAAAGCGAGAACCAAAAGCATGAAGCGGAGCCAAAACGGGAACGGGAACAGAACCCAAAACTTAGCAAAAGTTCAATGCCAGGTTCCATCCCAGTTCCACCTCCGACAGAGCCAAGGAACAACATAGAAAGCGACCAAGTCTTCAAGGGAAACCAGAATGTTGAGGCAAAAATCTCCCACTTGACGAAGACATTCAGGCTTCCTCCCAAGATCCGAACAAGGACCAAAACCATGCACCCATGCTCCAACCAAGACCCCTGCAACGACATCAAAAATGTCCACCATCTCAGGCTACAGCTCCAAACATCCAACACAGGAAAAGGAGCAAGCCAAGGCGTATATGCACCAATCTTTGGAACACAAACATTTGATCCTCTAGGTGGCAAGGGCACCAAAACAACAACAACAAAACACAATGCGAACACCAAAACCATTCTCCAGAACAAGAAACCAACCAGCTAGAACAACAAACATAAAACTGATTGCCCTCCATCCAACTGATCAAACCACGTGATTGAAAACCAGCACCCACAACTCATGCTAAACCATCCAATCACTCATACCTCAAAGGTTTGAAAAACCAATAGTAGACTCATGCCATCATAAAACCACCCATCTTAGTAGCAACCAAGCACCTTGTGTCAACCAGTCAAAAGACAAAACACGTCCAAGTACTCCCACTGCAAGGGTAAAGGAACATCCACACTGATCTGCACCACCTGCTGCAAGAAAGTTTTCTCTCAACTGTCTTCCACAGTATTTCCAAGATAGATATCAGACTGAAGAAGGAAACACAAGAACCTTCATGTCATCACCCAAGTGACAACACATGATCACAAAAAAGTGACCAACATGGCTCCACATAGACATCCCACATCTAAAGTCAAGAACATTCAGGAAGAACAAGACTAGATTAGAGAGAAACAACAAATCAAAACATGTCCTTCTACAAACACTTCTAAAAGGCCAACTGTGATAAGAATGATCTTCTTCACATCCCAAGGGAAAAACCTTAACAACATCCAACAAAACCATGGATGTAAGCTCCTCAAAGAAGATCAAACTCACCCATATAACCATCTCCTATTAGTCCTCACAAGAACAAGGAGATACACTATGCTATCCACCTTCCATTATGAATCCTCTAGAGTTTCAAAACAACTCAAGATTCATATCCATGAAAGATAAAACATAACACACATATCTGAAAGCTATAATGGGCAAATACCTTTCAAAGTGAACACCACTGCCGAGTAGACCAAGAAGAAAAGAAAAAATTCTCCTCCAAGATATACAAGTCACCATGACCTACCCAAGAGCATTCTCCTTCAAGGTCTTTGTTGAATTCATATTCAACCAAGGTGCAGGCTACTCAGACTTTCAGCTGTAACAGTAACATTCTCAAAAGAATTCCAGTGTCACTTTATTCTCCATGCAACCATGAGTATCAACAAACTTTTATCTCGTGCTGACTCCAATCTGCAATACTGCAGCAACCATGAAGTTCACCAGCATATGACCAATGCACTCAAAACATAGAGAAACCCCAGACCACTATCAAAGCTTCAAAAAACTTATCATGACACCATGATCTACACATCCCCTTAGGAGATACCATGCTTGAAGTGAACTATCCATGGCCTCAAGAGCAAAGCAACATGCCAAAACTCTAATGCACAAGCAAGAGTATACCATGACATAAAGCAAACAAACTCTAAACCAACATCACCTATCAAACACCACCAACATCTCAACCAAAGACTACCAAGGTCCTTCATGGCTCCAAGATGTTGCACACCTTCAAATAGTGAACATGCAAATGCAAATTCTGCAACACCAAAGAAGACCATTCATCACCAAGTGATGAATCCACAGTCACTGTTAAAGCTCCCACTGAACTATAACACTGAGCTTTCCAAGCACCATGACTGACCACCCCATCACTGTAAAAAGCTTACAATATGCCAGTGTATCCAGCTCTCCGTGACACCATGATTCACATGCTTTAGGTCCCCATTACTGACTATTCAGCTACTTAAACGCCATTCCTCCTCTTATCTCAAAACAACCACGCCAATGCACAAGTGACCACAGACAAGGTCAGCTAACAAATCTACACCACACAGTCACAACCTCGCGGATATTGACAGTCCACTTTCGAGTTGTCTCATAGCAAACATGTAGGTAAGGACAACCAACAACATTGCACAACTCGTGGATGAAACCAAATGGAACCTGCAAATCTATTATTGTACTGGAAACTGCAAAACTAAGATAATCAAAGAGAACAACCAAAGCAGACAAGCATGACTCAAACACTAGATCAACAACATATCCAATTTGCCAGATACGTCCACAACTCAAGCACCAAAGTCTAGGTAACCAACAAGCAACACCACAAGAATGTTGAAAGAAAACACATACCAACACTCTTATGCATAGAAGAAACCCTCCTTAAGTCCAGTCGAACTGCAACTATCTCATCCATTCACACCCCAAACCAGGATCTGGAAAATAGCGGACAACAACTCCACACAAAGCAAGTTTTCCTTGATCGTGTAAAACCTGCAAAACCACAATGTTTATAAAACACCCACACATCTCCATATCACTATTGATCTGGATGACTCAATAGTTGCACACAACCATCACAGTTAACCAGAATAATGAAAAAAAAACATGAACATGCATCATAGAATTCTTAAGAAAATCTACACAAAACCTCTAGAGCCAATGACATGAATCTGAACCATGCAAGTGCAAGAAATAGGCACACAAGAACAACAGGTCCATTTCAAACCAGTTCCAATGCCACAATCATGCACAAGCAAATGAGAGAGCCAGGCTATCCAGAAGTTACAGACCACTAAGGTCACTTCATAGCCTCCATGCAATTAGAGCAGCAGAGCAAATACCTTCAGTGCTAAGTCAAAACACCCAGTACAAGCACACCATTTCCATGGCTGAAACAGCAACACAAGCAAGCCCATACCGCCAGGGAGCCTTTCACACAGACACCTAGTATGAACACCACACTTTGCTACAACTCAGCCATGAAAACACCTCACGCCCTTTGCATCAGGAACTTTGCTGCGAGCCAGGAGCCTTAGACCATGTGCCACAACATGACTAACTCTAGTCATCTCCAACGTCTTTCAAAACTGTGTTGAATAAATGAAGCACACACTTCCACTCATCGAAGGATTAATCACCAATCGATTTCTCCAAACTTCCTCAAGCTTGCCAGGCTAAGAAATCTTCACAGGAGAAAACCCAGAACTTCAGCAACCAGGAGAAGACTTTGATACCACTGGTTGGTATGACCAAGCCTCAACCTCCCTCAAACATGCTCTGATACCACTTGTTGGTATCATGAGCAACAAGCTACTAGCTCTGATACCACTTGTTGGAGATACGGATTCGGTCTGTCATCAAAATATGCATCTAAAACAACAGTGTCTTAGTTATTTCAATTCAAAATCACATCAAAGACACAAACAACTATTCCATAAAGCGGAAACAGGCACAGTTGATCTCCCATTGATCCTCTGAAAGAAGTGGATGCAAACAAATAACAGATTCAACACAAACAGATAACCATGAAAGACAAAAATATGAACACACAAATATACGTGGGGAAAACCTTTTCAGGTAAAAAAAAAACCCCACCTTCAAAATATTCAGCTCACTTGTATTATTCAGTAACTAAAATGGTTACAATACAAAACCAGAGCTATGCTCTTCAAGATATTACATCTTGTTCATCTGGAGAAAGATACAGGCAACACAAAAAAGAATCTCCACACAGTTACAATGTCTTGAGGATATACTGTGTAGATTCCCTTAAACTCCTCTCAAAGACTATCACAGCTAGCTTCACGGTCAACCCAGCCTCTTGGCCTCACAGGTTCACATCTTATCAGATCCAAGAGTCAAAGTGTTCACTGTTGAACAACTCAAATACTCTCAACCTCTCTCTGATATGGCTCATCATCTGACTCGAACTGCACACAAGATTATTTATAATCTTACACCGTGTGCATACCTGTTCATCCCATCCTTGCCTACAACGGTCAATAGGATAATAAATTATCCACCTGTAAACACCGACCATTCCCTAATAACGTGCATCGCTTATACAACTGCATCGAGCCACACAATCATTAACTCAGCCTAGACACGTCTGTCAACTTTCCATCAATAATATAGCTCTATCATAATCAGGAAAAAAAAACTCTCTGGCCAATGGGATCTCAAAGAACTTTCCACATGGCGCCATTTCATTCGCCTATTGCTGCTGACTGTCCGTCAAATCGGTCAAACTCGGTTAACCGAGTCCCGAGCACATTCTACCTCCATTGCGCTATCATCGAGCTCAAACAACCCTGTCGTGATATGGCGGTGAGCTCGCTCGAGCTCACCCCGCCATCTACCGCACTACCGCTGCCCAGACTGACATGCCTTGCGATATGGCGGTAAGCCATCTTGGTTGACCGCAGGCGGTCTTATCGCGACCATCGCGGTCAGTCACTTGATTGGTCGTGGTATGGCGATAACCGCCAGCTAGGCTGCAAGCGGTCTTATCGCTGCCACCGCGGTCAGTCACTTGACTGGCCGCAGTATGGCGGTAACCGCCAGACCCAACCGCAAGCGGTCCCACCACGCTACTATGGTGAGTGGACCCACTGCCTGCGGTATGGCAGTAACCGCCAAGGAAAACGCAGAGATTGGAGTTAGAGAGAGAACATGAACACTCACACCGCGGAGACCGGAGCCAGAGCGGGAACAAAAACAAGAATTTTCTGAAAGTTCAGAGCCAAGGTCCAACTCGGTTCCGCCTCTGCCAGAACAAAGGAAAGAGAGAACCAAAAGCATGAAGCGGCGCCGAAACGGGAACGGGAACAGAACCCATAACTTAGCAAAAGTTCAATGCTAGGTTCCATCCCGGTTTCGCCTTCAACAGAACCAAGGAAGAACATAGAAAGCGACCAAATCTTCAAGGGAAACCAGAATGCTGAGGCAACAATTTCCCAACATGGCTTAGACATCCAGATCTAATTAATTATGTTAAACACTGGTGGCATTCAACTCCTTTTGTTCAAGGGTCAAAAATGTTTCAATTAAGCAAAAAATTGGATCATGTCAAGAAGAATCTTAAATCTTGGAATCAATTAATTTTCAAAAATGTATTCTATCAAAAAGATATGGTGTATAAAAAACTAGTCGAAATCAATGAGAAAATCATTTTAAATGGGCTGGATAATATCACATTTGAAGAACAAAAGAAACTGCAATTGGAATGGAAAGAATTATTATCTCGTGAAGAGGAATATTGGAGGCAAAAATCTAGGAGATTGTGGCTAAAAGATGGTGATAAAAACACCAATTTTTTTCACCATTCAGCCCAAGCCAAAAAAACAAAAATCTTCAATCTTCTCAATTCAAGATAGCGTGTCAGGGTCTATTCTTGTTAATGAGAAAGATATTCAGGATGAAGCAGTCAATTTCTTCTCTAATCTTTTATCAAAGGCTAATAATAACAATGGGAATTTAGCTGCTGAAAGAGAGGATCTTTTACAACATATTCCCTCTTTGGTCTCTTCTAAAGACAATATTAGACTGCTTGCCCCTTTTTCTCTTGAAGAGATTAAAGAGGTTGTTTTTTCAATGTCTCCAGATAAGGCCCCAGGCCCAGATGGATTCACAGCCATTTTTTTATCAAAAATGTTGGGATTTTATTGGTTTCGATATTTTAAGTGCCTTGGAAGAGTCGAGAAAATCTAGTGGTGTGTTAAAAAAGTTCAATGTCACAAATATAGCCATCATTCCAAAAATTCAGGCACCTAAATCTTTCTCAGATTTTAGGCCTATTTCGCTTTGCAATACAATTTATAAAATATTCACAAAAGCAATTTATCTTCGTCTTCATCCTCTCATTTCCTCAATTATTTCAGAGGAGCAAGGTGGTTTTGTTCCAGGTAGAGAAACTCCAGAAGGAGCAATGGTGGCTCATGAAACTTTGCACACTATAGCTTCAAATAAATTATCAGCTATGATAATTAAACTAGATATGCAGAAAGCATATGATAGGGTTGATTGGTGCTTTCTAGAACAAGTGTTATTGAAGTTTAATTTTTCCCCTAAATGGTGTAAATGGATAATGGCTTGCATTTCAGGTGCAAGGTTTTTTGTGTTATTAAATGGCTCATCTGTGGGGTTTTTCAATTCCTCTCAAGGTGTTCGCCAAGGTGATCCTTTATCACCATTCTTATTTATCATCTTGGCTAAAGCTTTGAGTAGATCATTTAAATCAGCAAATTCTCAAGGGAAGATTAAAGGTGTTATTTTTCCAAATGCTATTATATCTGTAACTCACTCCTTATTTGTTGATGATACACTTCTTTTTGGTAAAGCTGATCTTTTAGAAGTGAAAAACATAAAAATTCTCTTGGATAAATACACAAGTGTTTCAGGTCAAAAGGTAAATGAAGAAAAATCTAAGATTTATTTGTTTAACACAAAAACTTTAACTGAAAAATCTATTGTCAAGCTTTTCGGCTTCAATCAAGATCAGTTGCCTAGTAAGTATCTAGGAATCCCATTCTTTTCAGGCCAGAATAGGGTTTCTTATTGGATCAAAATTATTCAAAGTATCCAATCAAAATTGCTCGCATGGAAAGGAAGATGGCTCTCCCTAGCAGGAAAAATCCTCCTGGTCAAGTCAGTGCTTTCGTCTATTCCTAATTACTTTATGTCAGTTTTGAAAGCACCCTGATCTATCTTAATTCAAATCCAGAAATTAATTAGAAAATTCTTGTGGTCTGGTAATGTTGATATTAAAATGAAGATTCCACTAATTTCTCTGGAGGCTATGTGTATGAATAAGCAAAAAGGAGGTGCAGGTCTTCAGAATCTTAATGATAGAAATTTGGCCTTAGGAGCTAAAATGGTTTGGCGTTTGTTCTCAAATCCTTCATTAAAATGGTGTCGTATAATGCAAAATAAATACTTAGATAGCCAAAATCCATCAAGAATCTTCACTATCTCAAATCCTCTTTTAGGCTCTACAATGTGGAATTTTCTCTTGACCTGCAGGAAAATAATCCTTCCTCACTTATCATGGGAAATTAATGATGGCAAACATGCACTTTTTTGGGATGACTTATGGAATGGGTTTAAGAAGATTAATTGTTGTAATTTGGATTATTCAATATCTTTTTTGTCTCAAAAATTTGGTACATATGTTCATCAATACTTTGACAATGTGGAGATTTTATCATGAAAAGTCAAATGGAAAGATTTCTCTAAGGAACCAATCGACAATAATCATAAGGTTATCATTACTTCAATTTTGAGGGATAGAATAGTCTATGTATCTTCTTGTTCAGACAGGTTAATCTGGACAAAAGCTCAAAATGGTAGCTATTGAGTCAAAGAAGGTTATCTCTCCATCTCTAAATCTGGTTCTCAATTCCAAACACACAGAGCTTATAGTTTTTGTTGGAATTCAAAAATTCTACCTAAAGCAGGTTGTTTTTCTTGGTTAGCAATTCAAAACAAAATCTTAACAAGTGACAAATTATCAAGATTGAAAATTTCTGCTCCTTTCAAATGTGTTCTATGTGATCAAGTGTTAGAAGATGTCAATCACCTTTTTCTTTCATGTTCAGTAGCACAAAGTTGTTGGCAATTTGTCTTGTCAAGGTCAAAGTTGCAGTTAGCTCTACAAAATACTATTTGGGATTTATTTTCTAGCTGGCCCAAATTGTATCAATCTTCCTTTTATGCTTGCATTTGGGACGTGATACCTGCTTTAGTTTTATGGTCTATCTGGTGGGCAAGAAATAAATGCATTTTTAGGAAGGAAAAACATGGTGTTGATCACATTCTGTCTTCTTTGGAAAATTCAATTTTAGAAATAGTAAATGCATATGTAGCCAAAAATAAACATATTGGCTCATCTTTCTCAGATTGGGACTCTAAAACTCTTTCAACTTGGCCCCTTTTAATTCTTCCTTTCAAAGGTAGTCTTCAATTTCAGAAATAGTAAATGCATATGTAGCCAAAAATAAACATATTGGCTCATCTTTCTCAGATTGGGATTCTAAAAAAAAAATGTTAGATCTAAAGTTGTTTGGCTAACACCACCTTTGGGAATTTTTAAACTAAATTTTGATGGTGCTTCAAGAGGTGACCCAGGATATTCAGGGGCTGGAGTAGTTATAAGAGATTATAAAGGTATAGTCCTATGTGCCAAATCCATCAAATTAATAAGTGGAACAAATAATGAAGCTGAAGCACAGGCTTTACTAAATGGTTTGAGAATGGCTCTAGATTTTAAAATCTCAAGCTTACAGATCGAAGGGGATTCTCTTATTCTAATCAATGCTTGTGGGGAAAGAAAATCCCAAAATTGGAAATTAGCTTACATAGTAAAACAAATTTTGAAGTTGATGGACAATCTGTCACATTACAATTTATTGCATATTTATAGAGAAGGAAATATGGTGGCAGATTATCTAGCTAATTTGGGATGTGATCAAATTGAAAAAGAAGTGATTCATATTGTTCAAATTGGGAAAGTTGATATTGAGTTGGAAAAATTAATTTCAAAAGAGGAACTTTGTCTCTGAGCAAAAATAGTTTAAAGAAGGATTAATAGTTTTTAGTTGGGATTGTCAACTATGGAGGTGCTAGTTTACATGTATAATGTTAATAAACTTTCAACTAGCATATTTATTGTTGATAATCTCACCCGAATCTTATCAATCATTATTTAGTCATTTGGCAACTAAGATAAAATCAATGTTTGAAGATACGTTGGTAGATGTGATCGCATGGTACTTCTTTCATTTCGACTAAGTGAGCTTCAAGAGGTATGAAGTTGAGATCAAAAGGTAAACTCGGTTTGCATAACATAAAACACTCATTGCTTAAAGTGTTTCCTGAAGGGAGTTTGATTATGAGATGTGAAAGTGTACAACATAACTATTTGTTGGCAAGCTTAGATAGAGCTTGTATATATTGTGGCTTTTTCAAATCAATTTTCCAGGTACATGTACTTAAATCTTACCTTAAAATTATCGCTCGCACGCTTAAGGTGTCAAGTAGCATGCATATAGCATCACAAGGCAAGTATTTGGAGAAAGCATAAATATTTGCTGACAAGCTTAGATAGAGCTTGTATATCGTGGCTTTTTCAAAACAATATGCCAGGTATAGGTACTTAAATCTTACCTTAAAATTATTGCTCGCACGCTTAAGGTGTTAATCAATATGTAGATAACATCACAAGGCAAGTATTTGGAGAATTACCCGTGGCAAGTTGGGAGGTAATGTTGGTACCCTGCCTTTCATTTTATGTCAAATGAATTTATTAAATTTATTAAACACAATTGGTACAATGTGTTAAGTCTTTTCAAGGTAATTTTCTATGATAGAAAGTCAAGCTTTTAAGGAGAAAGGCAGTCTTCTGCTTATATATATGGATATATTTGTCTTTTAATCTCCATCAAACAGGTTAAGTTGGTTTAAGTAATCATTGCTCTAATCAAAGATTGTGCGATTGCCTAGCATACAAAGGTTTGATTAGGTAACTCAATGGATTATCTCCCGCAAAATTTTAGAATGTGGCTCCCGGTACAAAGCTGGGAGAGCCCAATTATTGGTAAGCTTGAAATGCAGCACCTTCAAATTATTTTCAAGTTTCGTTGCCCTTGTGACTATAAATGCTTCAGATGCATAATTGGGAGCGAGGTTCTTCATCCTAAATCAAGAAGATTGAGCTTTCCATCAAATGTTCTTTCCATCTTTTTATCTAATATCATGGATATATTACAGTGCTTGGATTCAGTTAGTGCCATTGCAGATAAAATGGTAAACGACATATTTTTGGAAAACGATGCAATTCTTCCAGTGCACAAAAATATGTTTTTTCGCGTGGAGAAGGTTATGTGGGTGGTATTTTCCCTCCTCATTTTTTACCTCATAACAAAGTAGTTATTAGTGCTTATGATGCTTTAAAAATGTCTTTAGAATTTTTCTGACCCCAGTCATTTGAATAAAGCATTAACAAGATACTCACATCATTTGGGGAGGGATATGACTGAAACTTTTAGGGAAAAATATCATTACATTTCTTTTCTTCTTCATCATAATTGTTATCATGCAACACCCCCATTGCAAAGAAATTCAAGGTCTATGCACTCTCCATCTTATGAAGGTAATCGATTTGTGGTACAACCACAATCACATGGTGGAAACAATATGAGGCTTGCCATTGCTAACATTCCAGACATGAACATTGTTGTGAACTCTCAGCTGAAGGAAGATGGAAATGAAGAACAGGGTGACAATCTGAATGACTTCATGCAGATGGAGGAGTAAGGGATATGAAGATAAAATCTTGTTTGTAGGTTTTTGCAGATTTTGTAATAGCTTGTAGGCCTCCAGATCATTTTATTTGTAGCAGATAAAAGATTCTAGATTATAATCTAGGACAACTAGATCTTGAATAGACTGTAAATAGTCTTTGCTTTGTAATATTATCAACTCCTATTGTTCTATTTTTCATTATATGGGCTACAACCAGAGGTTTTCTCACTGGCTCTTTCCTCCTGATATGCCCCTTGAGCCAAACAATGTACAATTTATTAATATTTGATATATAAATATATAGTGGTTCGCCACTTTTGCCAAAAAAAATTGAGATAGGACATATGACTTTCATAGTCTATAATATATATAAAGTTTCACTTCTTACAATTTTTACAGCAAAGGTGCTATATATACACTATTCTACAAACCCTAAGGACATTGGTAGCCTTGATGTTGAGAAAACTCGTGAACTTTGTGTTTTTGATGTTTTTGTTAATCCACACATTTCATCGATTGAATCTTGTAGAACATGTTGTTTGGAAAAACCCTAATTTTGATGAGACCAACGAGCTAGAGCTCTCAGAGAGTGAGAATGAAAAAGTTCTGAATAAAATCCTGGATGAGTATGAAGTAGAACACTAAGAGGAGTTCAAAAAAAAAAAAAAAATTGATGGTGAGGATGAGAGTAGTTATGCCATGTCAACTATGGGCACAAAGGAAGTGATTGTGTTGGAGGGATATTTCACCGAATTTGTCTCTAAATAATATTTTGTTACGATGAAATTGTTTAGAAATTTAGAGATAATTTTTGGAGGGAAACTTTTATATTCGGCTACTAGTTGTCAGATTCTTAAAAACATTAGTTAAATTATTTAGTATTAATTGCTATTAAAAATTAATGGAACTAATAACTTTTGAAAAAATTAGAACTTAATATTTGAAACTTATTCAGCACTACAAAATTCATGGAACAATCTACTTTATTTTAGGAAGCAATTCTCCATAAGATCACTTTCTTACTCGTAAACAATGAGGATATAGATTGACATTCCAACTCCAGTCGAAATCATTACTTCCTAAAATTCTCCACCAAGGTTTGACCCAATTTCCTTGGTGAAATAGGGTTTCATTTTTTTCAAAATATATGTCCATGGATACCTCCATCAATGCCTTAGTGCTAGGGCAATGTGACCTCACTTTGTGTCCTTGTTGTAAAGGACATCATCACAATCACTATTGGGGGGACAATTTTCCACACATTTGTTACTTCTTTACATAATGCAAACAAGGGTTCAATCCTCACTAGCCTCCTATGCATCCCCTTATTTCCCATGAAAGTTGTAAACCCTACATTCTTTGACCACAACCCAAACCTCTTCAAGTCTTGTTTTTAATTGTTAGTACCTTTAGAAACCTTGCATGTGTGGATGACCTATTTTTCTATTAGCAACCTAATTGTAGAGGCTGAGTATTATGAAGATTCTAGCACCTTATAGTTTTCCACGACAATTCCACTACTTGATGAACTCAATATGAAGGACGAAATGATGCCTCTTTCTAATGGGAAATATTTCCCCTTCACTCTATTCATTAACAAAGATTGTGTGCATGTAGTTGTCTTGTATGGTTTCAAAATCTGCATCTATCATTATGCACTAAGGTAAATATTTTTATTTTATTTTTGAACATTGGGAAAATTTTGATTAGAGAAAAATAGAAGAGATAGAGTTGTTAGATATAGGCGTTTTTTCAAAATAATTTTGAATTTTGAAAATTCTTCATTTTTTAATTCCATAAATAAAAGTTATAAAATATTTGTGTTTTTAGTGTAGAAAATTGTATACCTTTACAATTTCACACTAATGTTTGGGTCCCTTAATTTATTGGACTTAATTAAGCTTCTAATTTACCAAATTATGCATTCCAAAAAGGTCCTAACACCATACACGTTGTTCAACATTCCTATGAAACAATAGAACTGACCTCAAGGTGTGGACCTTGCAAATGAGGTCAAATCTTTAGAGAAAGCCGACTTCCTCTCATAAACTAGATGCAACAATACTAGTCCAACCCAATTGGATAACTCTACACTAATCTTAATCTATCAAGCTGTAAAAGAAAAAGAGCGAAGGGAGTGTTAAAATTTGGAAAATGGTGATGCACCAAGATTGAATATGTTTCTTCCTACCTGTGATTGCATAGAGTATCAACAAAAGCATTGAAGAAGCTTACACAATTCCATCTTTCATTAATTTTACAAGAAAGCATGAAGGTTATGGTCTAAAATATCATAAAAGGGGTACATATTGCCCATAATTAACACTTACAATAAATTAGCACATTCATACAACCTACAAAAATGATAAGAGTTCATGCATGTATAAAGGTATCAAACATTATAAAGGATACAAGAACTAAAAAGAGGTAAAAATCATGATTTTACTAACACAAAGGCATAAAAGCCAAATTTAGAGTTTAAAAATGTAAATATTGCATAATTTTGCTAGATAAAATCTAGGGAAGAACCATTTCAATGAGCAAAAAGTGCCTTATATTCATCTGCAAGTCATAGGAGAGAGATAGGGCATGTGATTGGGCATGAAACCCTAGCCAAAAACCCTGTAAATCAGGTGTAAACATGTGGACTTCAAATCCTAAGCTGAAAGCTTACCGTAGAGGTCTTGACACCATAGCCATGCTTCCACATTGATGAATTAATGGATGAAGAGCAGAAACCCCCACAAAATTCATAAAAAAATCACGACTAGGGATGGCCATGTGACAAAAAAGTAGTCTACGACGATAAAGGAAGCATGGGTGCCACTTTTCCACTTGGAGTTGGTAAAATATATTTAAATCATTCTTGTAGCCTCAAGAATTAGATTTGGTACTTGGGGAATTTGTTGCAACATTAATGGCATTTTTGGATCAAAACGTGAAAAGTTGGTAGATTTGTCCAAAAGTTCACGCGGTGTCCAAAACTCCACCAAATTAAAGGTGAAGGGAATGAGGAATCAAAAATAGATTTGGACATTTGGACCTTGGTCCAGAAAATCTGAAGGGTACCCAAAGTTTTGATGGGAGAAAGGTGATGAGATTAAGAATCGAAAACGAATTTGGACATTTGGAACTTGGTCCAAAAATTCGAAGGGAGCCCAAGTTTCGACAGTAAAAGGCAACAAGAGTGAAAATTGGAAATAGATTTGGACATTTAGACCTTGGTTCAAAAATTTGAAGGGAACTAAAAGTTTCAATAGGAGAAAGATGATAGGAGCAGGAATAAAAAATGGATTTGGACATTTAGACCTTGGTCCAAAAATTTGAAGGGAACCTAAAGTTTTGATGGGAGAAAGGCGACATGATCATGAATTGAAATGGAAAGTCCTCCCTTTAGGATTCAAAGTTTCAATGAGACCAAAAAGAGGAAGCAAGAATCGAGAACTAAAATGGACATTTGGACTTTATCCAAATGTCCAATTAGGAGCCAAAGTTTCGAAAGGATGAAAAGAGGAAGTGGGAACTGAGAACAAAAACAAACATTTAGACTCTATCCAAATGTTTGATCAAGACTCGAAGTTCCAAAAGGATGAAAAGAGGAAGAAAGAACCAAGAATGGAAACGAACATTTGGACTTTATCCAAAAATATGATTGGGACCTAAAGTTCTAAAAGGATGAAAAAGGAAGTGAGAAGTAGGATTAGAAATGGACAATTGGGACTCAAAGTTCCAAAAGGATGAAAAGAGGAAGCAAGAATAGGGAACTCAAATAGACATTTGAATGCTATCCAAATTTCTGATTAGGAATCAAAGTTTCAAAAGGATGAAAAGAGGAAGCAGGAATTGGGAACATGTTGGTTGACAGATTTGTCCTTTAGAAATAAGCATAAATTGGCTCTATTTTGCACAAGAAGAGGACATAAACTATCAACGATAGTTGGAGAGATCACCATTACATTGGTGATATTCCTCTGAATTTCAATTGAGGTACAACTCTCTCTTTCAATATAAACTTTGATTTTTGAATTTAAATAAAACGGGGGTATGCTTTTAACCAGAAACAGGAAAGGAAAAACTAACATCTATCCATAGCCATGAAAATAGATGTGATCGAAAATTCTCTAAACAATTAATAGTGATGAAAAGTAAACTGGAAAACTATTAATATCGTAGCTCATAGACTAGATTACCAAAAGCTTGTTGACTTGACTCACTGCAATATTAACATTTATTGCAAATAAATGAATTAAATTCCAAAGAGAAACACATCCTCATAGAGAAGGAATATTCAAATACTCATCTAGGCTCACAGACTTATTCATAAAAATTAGCATTCCATTCATATTTCATTGCACATAGACAATAAACATTTACAACAAAATATCAAAACTGCAAAATTTGATCCTTCAATTAAGACCGATTCTCACTCATGCATCATAGTGCAAGGGGGAATCAAAATTTTAGAACCTCACAATATTCGATTGAGGAATATTTAAAACCTCAGATCATAATGATCGGGTTTTCTTAAAAAACAACTCTTGGATGATAACTGTCGTCTAGTTGAATAATTAGTTGGCCATAAACCAACCAATTTCGGTCAAATTATGAGAATATAGTCATTAATGACTAATTTTAAGGGTGGCTATGATTGCTTCACTATTTTCGATTGACATGACAAAAGAATGAATTGAAGCTTGTTGTAAGCAGGCTCTGTGGCATACATTCATGCAAAACGTACGCCACTTCTCACTTCTGGTAGTTGTTGGCATGCCACCTAAGATAGTTTTCATGCTACTTCTTTAAATGAAGAGGATTTTGTCAATTCCTAAATCCAACTTACTAAATTCCTATCATGTCACCTTTTCGAATTCATTGAGTTTGGGAAATTTGAATGTACTTCTAGCATTAATTGCCTTCAAGTGAACTCCACTAGCTCACATTCATTGTTCTATAAGTTAGTTGCATCATTCTTCATTTCACATAATGCTAGTTTCAGTTTCAAGTATATCGAGCTCTTCTAGTGATGCAACTTCTAAGGCCAAGAGTGATTTCCTCACTATTGAGGGTGTTGAGTGCAGTGTCGTGTGAAGGTTGGTTGCAAACCAACTTTGAGAAATCTTCCTCATTCACAATGGTGTGGAATCTAAGGAGTTATCCAAAAGATCATCGATGAGCACTTTGTTATCTCAAGTGCACGTTCATAATTTTGGCCTGCTAGAACACTTCCTTTACAATATCATACACACTTTGAGAGAACAAATAATTTTTAATCATGTTAACAAATAAAATAATTGTTTTTTTACTTACTTTAAAATTCAAACTTTATATCACTAACTACAATATACATAATTAAAAAAATTACTAAGTTTCAAAACATGTGACAATAAAAACTAACACAATTTAGTTGAATAAACTAATTTAAAAATATATTCTATAGTCAAACCTAATAATCATTAGGCAAAAATTTTCATTTTAATTTTTAATTGTTTGTTTAATAGAACACCCATTAACGAGATAAAACCAAAATCAACAAACTTACCTATTTTTCAAGACTCGTGACAAATCAAATCAATTATTAGCCGATAAGCTATATATTGTATGAATGTTTTAGCTGATAGGCTATATATTGTATGAATGTTTTAGCCGATACTTGTCTCACGCTCCCGTCAAACCATTTTCCCAGGTTGTTTGAAAGTTGCAACATGAAATTTTTGGTAGACTTGCTTGCACCATAAATGAAATCTTATCATTTAGAACTAACTTCCACGATGCAGTTAATGCGTATGAATATGAATGCCAAACTCTACCATGTTACTTTACTCGATCAAGTTCACTACTCTTGGTTTCGTGCATGTATTTGGAGTAAATGTGATAAATGCTCTTAGCTGTAGCCATTCAATCGATTGCATTAACTAGCCTCTCATCATCGCCTAACTTGTCTATAAGTGGATTTCAAAACACTAACACCTGCACAAGATCATAGACAAAAGATCGCAAGAGAAAAATACTTAGCTGTTATATACTGCCGAAAATATGTTACTTCAATTGTTTGCATAGCTTTTAAAGAAAATAATGAGAAAATATATTTTAAATAACATAATGCCAAAAATTCCCCTTCAAACTTTAGAATTCAATTCATTAAACGGGGAGGTATACAAACAAAAAAAGGTTTTAGATCAATAATTTTTCTAACTAGACTGGAGGGTGCTGAGAACACTTGTTGCAAGACTCTGAAGGGAGCCCAAGAGCTTGCTATAGATTTCAGCCCTTGTGGGAATGGTCTCTGGTGCCTTAAACTCCTCGAGGGCATAGAATTTCCCCTCAAAAATAGCCCCAACGAAATCATTCACCTCAAGCTTCTCCTGCTTCTGAAAGTCCCTGTAAGGCTTCAATGCCATTGATATTTCTTTAGAGTGAACAAACATATATGCATTATGTCCCTTCATGCAAGGCTTTAATGCCTCAAATAAGGTGCCCTCAATAGCTTAGATCACAATCAGCTTAGTAGACTCTGGAAGGGACTCGCTCAAGTCGGTAAATTGTTTCACTATTAGGCCCTTGTATCGTATGCTTGCTATAAGTTGACAATTCTCTAGCTGCTTTTTCACATCGCCAACAATTTCTTCCTTCATGTTCTTCGTTAGGGCACATTGTAGACTCTCGCCGCACTTGAAGTGAGGATTGCCTTGTCCATGCTAGAGGCTTCTCCGAGGGAATAGTGATGCCCTATGCGAGGAGAATTGTCTTTGTCTTTGAACTGAGAGCAAAGATGGAGAACTAAATACGTTGGTTATTTTTAATCTTAGTAAACATGCATACAAACAAATGGAACTTAGTCAAGGCACGTGGCTTGTTTAACGGTTCCCATGCAACTGTCCAGTTCACATGCTTTACCTACGCCACCACCACTTGTTTGTTTTTCTTTTTTAATAACTGTTCCTATGCACCTGTCGGATTATAGACAAGACCTACCAAATGCAAGCATTTCATTCATTTCTATGGTTCCAATTACTTAATTTTGATAATAACTAGCATTACAACTGAATGGCAGAGTACAATCTATTTTAATGATAATGTGTAAAAGTCTATTTGTTGTCAGTTTAAATACAATATATTGTATAATTTATAAATATGTATACATAATTTTTAATTAAAAAAAAATTTGTAATTGAATCATTATGTTAGATACATAATCATAGAAGACTGCCATAGGTGCACCTTATTAATGAAAGGGAGGCAATAAACAGTAAAGTAGGATCCATTGTGTATAATTAAGTCCCTTCACTAGAAATTGTCTTGGGAATGACTTGATTTTTGAATGTTGATTGGCCGTCCCTGGATTAGATTTTATTCATGTGTCAAAAGTGACTAAAATTTTAAATAAATAATGCTTTCTGCTTTGAGTTTTGATTGTAATGTAATGCCATACTCGGATATTGTTTTTAATACTCATATTGTTTCATGAATGATAAATTTGAAGTGCCTACTATGTCAAGACACAATGAAATCTCAGTTAAGATGGATTTTTTTTGGTTTTAAATACAAATTCTGAACAATTTCAAGTTTTTTGATATTCAAGTTATTTAGAAGGTTTGCATCTAAATTATGGAATGATTTTTGAATATTTTGCTAGAAGAGTTAAACTCCTTCATCATAACTTATATATATATATATATATATATATATATATATATATATATATATATATATATAACTATTAATAATATGATTTATTATAATAAGATTATATATTTATATACAATGTATATTAACAATATAATTATATATATTAACAATATATTGTTGTAAATATGTGTATATATTAATAATCTAATTAATAATATAAAAATTATATTAAGTATGTTTAAAAATATATTATCATTATGAGAAAAAAATTATTATTATTATTTAATCTTTTTATATATGTAAAGGTAAATAATAATAAGTTTTCATTTATAATACTATGATTTATTATCAATTGATTTGAAATAATATTAATTGTTATTATTCATATATAAGTTGAATTAAATATATAATGGAGGATTAGATAATTAGAAGAGAGGACTGAATGATAATATTTATTATAATATTAACTTCATTCTTTTTGTTTGTGTTGATCATTGTATGTTCTTAGGTAGTCAAATGTAGATTGTCTTAATTATAATTAATTGTAACTAGAATATATAAATGTAATATTATTTTTAATTTAAAATTGAAAAATATGATAATATGAATTTATCTATTTTAATTATAATTTTAATATTTAATTATATAACTATTTAAGTTTTAATGTAAACAAGATTGTGTATATTGCTTCTATATATTTTTCTATCGAGCGTAATCCTTGCACCCCGGGTGCAAATGCTAGTTTACATGAAATGGGAGCCACCCAATAGACCGTTAACTGCCTACACAAAATACAAGGAAACTTTGCTTTGTTTTTAAAAATTTCACCGCACCCCGCCAAATGGGGGCTCTATCAAAACATTTGTGCTTCCTGTGCTTGTATTTCCCGCCATCACGAAGCCAACAATCTTTTATTTGTCTAACTACTAATTTTATTTTAGAGATTTACATTTCACAAACAGAAAAAATAGGACATTAGGTCCAGTTCTGTGAAATGACCATGGCGGTGCCAACTTCCTCCCACAAATCCAGTTCTAACTGGTTGGTCAGCTGCTGTAAAAAACAATAGAAATGACACCCAGAATGTCATCCAGGCTTGACAGCCCAACAATTGTTTTGAACTCCAATGGCGCAGGGCTGAAGCGCTGTAGAGAAAGCCCTTCACGGCATTTGGAGGAAGAATGCACTACACCCAAATCAAAGCGCTTGAGAACAAAACTGGAAATGGAGAAGAGCCCCAGTAGAGTTCGTTACAGTCTAAACATGCAAGGATCTGAAAATGGGGTTCTTTCGAATGGGGAGAATATAACAAATAAAAGGAGTCCTTGCAAGGGCACTGTTGGAAAGGAGAATACTCAGAACATAGCGTCCGCGGTTCAGGCCAATGGCATTGGTAGCACTAGGTCACCCAAAAAGGTGAGTTAAAAGGGTTGTATTTTTCTTCTGCTTAATTTTTAAAATTTATTGCACGAGTTTGGCATTGAGATAGTGATGCATTTTTTTTCAAAGCTCCACATTATCATTTATTCGGATTTCTATAGTGTACAATTACATGTTCTATTTGGTTCCATTCTTATCATTAGCATTCCCATTTACAGTTTCACCAATCCTTTGGACAGTTCAGTAATAGTTTTTCTTTAAATGGTGTGTTAGCAGTGCCTTACCTGTTAAATGCTTGTGCCGGGCTGCATATAATTTATTTTTAATGCTCAAAATCCTATTCATCAATAATTACATGTTCTATTTAGTGTTATACTCTTTATTAGCACATCTATTTAAAATTTAACCAGCCCTTTTGACAGATTGTCTGAATCGCCCCTACTACTCTAAAGGGAACCCGTATGCTAGGGAGGGATCTAGGTTAAAATACCTCTGGGACGTGGGAATTTACTAATCTAAAAAAACATCTTAGAATTACATGGAATATCTACTCTCTTTACAAACGTACCTTTTTACCATTTCATAACAGCCCCTATGACATCTCTATAGCTATTTTGCTTTAAAAAAAATTGAAAGAAAAGAAGGCACCACGTGCATTTTTCTGTTAGGATGAGATCCCCGTTATAGTTCTTATAGGGTTTGGGAAGCCTGCTAGGGTCTTAGAGTTACACAGAATATGCCCTGAGATGGCCCAATAGGGCAGTGCAGGCTCATTTCTGAAGTATGTAGAGGTGAAACTATCAGGCTTATCCATTTGTAGGATTCAGATGATTCCTCTTTGAGGTTGACTGTAATCTTGGGTCACTGATTGCCAATGTTTTTGGATATATGTGTTCACTGTAGCCTGGCTTTGAACTGGAAAATTGTTGTTCCACATCAATCAATGCTCAATCAGGCAGGGCAAAGCTGTTTGCCAGGTAGTAGAGGCCAGCTTATTAGGATTTCAGTGTTTGTAGGGCTGAATCATTTTTTCCCCAGTTGTACATATATAGGTTGCGACTGACATATTATAGACAATACTGATCTCCTTCAAGTGAGTGTAATGTACATATAGTAAAAAATATTTGTGAGTGTATGTATATATGCTATTTCTGTTTCTGATGTCGTTTTACGGTTTGTTTCTACATATAACATTTAAATTTTACAAATTTTCAGTAGTGTCCACTGAATACCATATGCAATCCAGATCTTTTTGCGTCAGTTGTAAGTGTAGTTGCCAAAGAAAGTGTGAAACATAGAAGTATGCAAGCTGAATTTTTAATCTGATTTTCAATTTGTTTTTTTGGTGTTCAGGAGATGATTAATTGTAAGTTCTTGATTGTTAGGTAACAAGGGTGGAAGCTGATGTCCCTCGATCGCCAAAGTCTCCAAGAAAGAAACTAAATAACGTAACCAACCAAATACCAAATTGGAATCCTACAGGTATTGCACTTCTTCATAGATGTAGGAGTCTTGAACGGATCTTTGGTCTTTGGTTATTGAAGTTTAGAAGTAACATCCTGAAATTGTTCAGAATACATGTAAGAGAGTATGCTTCAATTTTTTTTCTTGCAGATTCCTCACATATTCTTGCGGTAAAGACAGCTTTGCATTTATCTGAAGTGCCAAAATCACTTATCTGCCGTGAAGAAGAGCAGAAAAAGTTATTTGATTTCTGCAAGACATGTATAGAAAAAGAAAAAGTTGGAAGTTTGTATGTATGTGGATGCCCAGGAACTGGGAAGTCTTTGCTATTGGAGAAAGTCAAATCACTTTCCGTGGAATGGGCTAAAGAGGTGCTCTGAAGACTTTTGCTATCATTTGTGTGCTGAATACTGAATTTATGTTGTTATAAGAGTCCCTACTGAAGCATGAAACAGTTCCTGAACATATTTGGTGGTTTTCTAATTGGTTTATTTCCCTAATTTAATCTAATTGGATGTGAATTGTAAATTAAAAAATGTCTATAGCATTTCTTAGAAATACCTGATGTGAATTCAGTCTATTCAGTTGTTACTTGTTTTTTGAAATTTGGAATTCCCATGTGAGCAGGCTAGGATTCCAGGCTAGGATTCCTCCCCAGATTCAGTGGTCGTTAATTGCACTTCCTTGACAAACACTTCAGACATATTCAAAAGGGTGAGTATGATAGAAAATGAGAGAATTTTCTCCCTAAAATATGACTGTTTGGCAGTATCCATTTACAGCAGATTTAGACATGCGGAATTGATAGCTGATTCAGAGCTTTGAACTGTACAAGATTGGTATGCAGTTTCTAATATATCTTGTATGCTCGATCTGTTTCTAATAGATACTAGAACAATGCCAAGGAAGGAAAAAGAACTCTAAATATAGTTCACCATTTGAAGAGTTGAAAAGTTTATTGTGCCAGAAGAAAAAATCAGATGCAGTAAAGATGAAGTGAGTAATGTTGTTACCACTTGTGTAAAGCATTTCTTTTCTTTCAATTGGTTGACGGTCTTATTGCTTCCAGTTGTGCAACTTGTCTCTCGAATCTCGACAATAGAAATATCAATATGCTTTACAAGTGTTCATTCAATTCTACCAGTTTCCAGCAAGCTTGTGAATGATATGTACACAAGTCATTGTAATTGTTGGGATTCAATACCTTTTTAAAATGGGACATTTTACTGAACTCTTCTATGTTTTCTTAAGGCTGCTGATTGTTGATGAGATGGATTTTCTAATCAGTAGAGATCAATCAGTTCTGTATGATCTTTTCAGGCTTCCTAGTTTCCCAAATTCACAATGTATGCTAATAGGTAAGTTGAACAGGAGTTGGGGAAGCAAATCCTTCATTTTAGTTGTTGCTGCAAAATATTTAGATCTTTTGTGAAGTTTCTATGGAATCCTTTATAGAATTAATACTTTTTGGCTAAGTTACCGGGTTCGCCCCTGGGAAGCCCGGGTTCGATACAGGTTCAGTTTGGGTTCGAAATTCGGGTCCGGTTCGACCAAATTCGCTGTGGGTTCGAAAAAATGATTGTGGGTTCGGCCAGGGTTCGGAATCCTGACTGTGGGTTCAACCAAGGTTCGGTTTTTTCGAACCTGGTTCGAACCCAGGCAGAATTCTCGCCCAGGTGGACTTTTCCAATGCCTTTTTTGCATTTTTTAATTATTTTTTTGACTGTTTGTTGACTTTTAAAGACTATTTTATTCCCTCTAACTCTAATATTTGCCTCTAACACATGAAATAGATATGTGTTATCTTCGTGTGTAGCTGTGTTGAGATGAGTTTCAATTGAATACCATTAATATTTTTTTATAGCTGCATGAATTGTGGTTAGCCGTTAGACCAAAGTAAATCAATTTTTTGCATTTATTTAGTTCATACAAAAAAATCAGTTAGGGATATTATACTGGTATCTAAGCTAGTTTTCCTACCAGCTTGTTGGGTCTCTAAGAGATTGATGCAAAAATACACTCCATATATGCATCCAAGTGATAGAATAAACAAGTGCTATTAGATAGAACTCAAAAGGCCACAATTTCAATGTTTGGAAAATACAGAAGGATTTCCATTTGCAGATTTGGAAGTAGAAGAAATTATGGCAAACAAAGATAAAAGAAATTCACATGAGGACATTAATATAGAGTAGCAACTAAATGCACTTATACAGGGACAACAACAGTTGACCAAGTTATTGACACAAATGTTAAAAATATGAATAGTGATGCAATTAACTCTGCAAACAATGGTGGTGTATTCTGAACTTAATTGCTGCTGCAAATATGTATATATTTCTGATTTTTATATGTTTTTGTATTACCGAACCCAAAACGAACCCAACTCCAAAATTTTTTTTTACCGAACCGGCGAACTGGGTTCTCAAACCTGAACCCGAACCCAAAACCGAACCAGTAACTTAGCTTTTCTGCTTTTTTTTGCAGGAATTTCGAATGCAATAGACTTGACTGATCGGTTTCTTCCCAAGTTGTAGTCTCTAAACTGTACGATATATTTCTATCTATTTTTGATAAAACAACACACACAAATGGAGGGAATTCATAAGTAGTTGGACCTTGATTGACCTACTCAACTCCAATACATCATGTTACTCTTATAGTAACAGACATCAAAAGTTTAGCTTTCGATTTATCAATCCTTCTAAAGAATTTTAATTGTGGAATGTGTAGTTTTCTTAATTCTAACAATGGATTGTATTAATCTTGTAAATTTTATTGATAAAATGTCAAATTATGAATTGATTCTTTGACAAGGAAATGGTTTAACAATGTCCCACACCTTTGTAGGTAATCAAGTACATGCTATCATAAACTATGGTAGTTAAACACTTCATTGCCAACATTATTTAAAGGTTTTCTTCATGAATTATAGTCTGTTGCCTCATTTTTGTATTTAGAGGTGTTTTGTTTTCTAACACCAACTTTATTATTTAATATATGAATTAGCAAGTAAACCTCTTGTTATGACATTTCGTGCCTATTCAAAAGATCAGATACTTAAGATACTTCAACAAAGATTGAAGGTACTCTGATTTGAATTCTAGCTTCCTTGTTGTTGGTAACTGTTCATGTGCATTTTCATTGATGTTTGTAAAAAATATAGTAAATAATGTTATTGTCATATTGTTTTGGGGCAAATATTTTTAAGCTTCTCTTAGCTTATATATTTCTTGTTGGTTTAGGGTCTTCCATTTCAAGCTTTTCAACCTCAGGCATTGGAGCTTTGTGCAAGGGTGGGTTCTGTTTCCTTTTGGATCAAAAATTTATGTGGAAAGACTTTACCTTTTTCATGAAACAAAAGAATCTATATTTTAATTGTGGCCTTTATCACTTAAATGTACATTTTTTTTTCACGTTTGTTACATGCCAAAACATGTAGCCTGGTTAATTTGAAGCCATGCATTCACCAATAAGAGTATGCCTTTGAAGGTTTTCAAACCAATCGACTATGAGGGCTTCCATAATATTGGCTGAAAAGTGAAAACTATCTCATATGCCAAATTACTATGTGATTAGGCCAATGATGAAATGACTTTATAATCTTCTTTTGAAGAGTTCCAAGCTTTTGCCTATCAATTAAATTCTTTAGTTTGATGCTTTGATTGTATAAGGTTGAAAAAGAATTTCAATACCCTTATTTAGACCATTTTTATGCTGAAATCTGAGCTGATTTATAAAGTGAAGGCTCTGCCAAATCGCAGTAACTCTATAATGTGTCCTTCACATTCTTGCATTTAGAGCAGTTTTACGAACAATGTCAATAATCATAACAGGTCCAACGTCTCCAGTGTAGAGCTTTGTAATAAAATAATTGTTTCAAACATAATGTGAAGCAAAGACATAAGATTTCCACAGTCCATATCATAGTTTGCAAACTCGGACTCGTTGTGGACTCGGCAGCCCAAAAATATGACTCGGACTTGGGACTCAGGACGGACTCGGGAAAAGACTCGGCAAAAAAAAAAACCGTAGTTTTACAAAAAAACAAGAACAAATTAATGCATTTAGAGAACATAAAAGCTTAATCTGATTATCAAACACTCATAATTCAAAGATTACACATGGCATATGATCATCAAACACTCAATAATTGAAATTTAATCATTCATAGTCATCAAATACTCATAGTTTCAATGTTTAACAGCATCATAAGTTTATAAATGTTTACATATAATCATGTCAAAAAGAGGAAAACATTAACAACCACAAGCAATCTACATCTTCCTCTTTTCCCTCCCAATGGTACTCAATTTTGGAGGCCTAGAACTAGAAGGTGCCCGTGTTGTAGTATCCAAATGAGGACTAGGAGATCGAGCAGGGGAAAAATGATATTCAAATGTGTCTTCGTTGTCCTCCATGCCCATGGCATCCAATCTTGCTGCTTCTTCTTCTTCTGCTACTGCTCTCTCTAATTCAGCAAGATCCTCATCAGTAAGTAAGACATCAGCCTCATCATTTTGTTCATCAATAGTCCATTCACCATATGGATCAATGTCATCCAAGTCGATGGGCTCGTGTGAAACACCCTCCACCTTTCTAGTTCGAAGGCGAAGGTTGTATCGAACGAAAACTAAATCATTTAGGCGTTGCTGAGTCAATCTGTTTCTTTTCTTTGAGTGAATGTTTTCAAATAAACTCCAATTGCGTTCACACCCAGAAGCACTGCATGGCTGCGAAAAGACACGTATGGCTAGCTTTTGAAGATTTGGTGTGCTAGCACCATAGTTCTCCCACCATAGATCTACAAAAACATGTTTAAAAAATATAAGACTATAAGTATTAAGAAATAAGAATAAAGTAAAAAATCTATATGTAAGAAATTAAGAATCAAGTTTCTAATTTCAATTTTTACTTGGTTGTTGTTTTCCTCTCCTTTCAATTGCTTGTTGGGAGGAAAAGCGTCTCCCCTCTACACCCTTGTAGACCTTGAATAGATAAAAGAAAAAGTAAATCAAATATAGAAAATTCATAGATAGTCAAGGCTCAACATTGCAAATTCATAAATAAGATGTAACAAATCTCACCTCCAACTCATCAAGCACCTTATCTCTTAGCTCACTATTAGGCACCATCCTATCAATGCAAGTGACAACACCTTCCATGACCTCCTCATCCGCCTTAAATGAGTCCAAGAAGTAGAACTTCGGATTCAAGAAGTAGGCAAAGGCATGAATCAGGCTGGTGGAGTTGGTTTGTCCATCTTCGATCAATGATGTGCCATATGATTTCATATTTCTTTTTGTTACCGCCATAGTAATGTAATATGGCCTCTTTGGCCTTATCCATGGCCTCATAGATGAAACCCATTGGCATGCCATCTCCATCCACCATACGAAGAACCCTCACCAAAGGTTAAATTGTCACCTAAAAAAATGAAAACAAATGTTAAATTATAACAAAATTAACCCCTCAAAAAATAAAAAACAGCAAATAGATTATCATGTATAATTTTTTTTGTGTGATTGCTACTTACCCCCATCAGCTCCTCTCCATTTTTGATGAATGTCTCATCAAAAACTATGGTAACAATCCTCTCCCCTTTAGCTCTATTGGAAAATGAGGACTCCTTCCAAGCATCGACACAAACATTTGCTTGAGATGACCAATGGCACCAAGAATGCTTTGCAATGTGAGGAAGTGGCTAGCAAATCGTGTCACTCCAGGTCGCACAAGGTCCTTGCCATTTGTGAATTTCCTCATCAAAGAAAGAGAATGTGTAAAATAAGAAAATTTCATGTAAATTTTCTTAGAAAGAAGTGACATGCATTGAGATCATTTCTTAGATGGTTCCTGATACCACACTGCGACAATATTGATAATAACAGAATTGCTTCTCGTTCAGATTTCAGATTTCATAAGGAGCTTAGCAATTGATGTTATATGGTTTTGTGATTGCAAATGTTTATTATAGCACCAGCAAAGTCCTCAAATTAATTTTTCTTTAAAAATTGTCCTGGGGTGTTGCAGAAAGTAGCTGCTGCATCAGGGGATATGAGGAAAGCTCTTCATGCCTGCAGGTCTACTATCTTCACTGAATCCTATAAGTGCATTTCAGTTGTTACACATTTTAGAAACTGGTGCCAGTTGGATCTAGTGAGCAAAAACTTTCGTTTTGTACACAAATGTCTTGACAACAGTATCATGGTCATCAATAATTTTGAGACTTGAGGCATTTCACAACATATATGAATTTTGATGCATAATTAGTCCAAGATTTATGTGGCATCGTATTGGAAGGTGTCTAGTTTTGGAGGTTTCTTGATTTAGATACTTCTAATGGCATTCAATATAAATTTCATGAAGCACTTATGGTTCTTACAAGTTACACGTAATAAACTTCAATATAATGTTCTAATGATTTTGCTCATTGCAGAGATGCTGTTGAAATGCTTCAAGCTGAATTAGTTGCTGCAGTGTATTCCTCAGATAAAATTTGTTATGAAAAGCTGCCTAGCGATCCAAATTTGTCAATTGAGGGCAAGTTAACAAAGCAGGAAATGCACATGGTAAGTACTTAAGGCTAATTTAGGAAGCTTACAGAATTAAAATGGATAATATGAATAGTGCATGTATAGTGGCAGCATTGTATGAAATTCCAGTTTCCACAAGCTAGTCTTACCTCACAAGCACATTGTTTTATAAGGTTCGCCTGTTTGTAGGCTACTGTTCAAATGCAAATTTTATGTCTATGTTACAAGTCAAGCTAATTGGGGATTTAACCTACACAGTACTTTGAATAGGAAAAGGTTCACAGCTGACAGCCTTTGCATGGGCTCTGCATCACTGTGTCAAGCATAGTGTTTTATTTGCATACCGCCCAAGGCAGTCTGACTCTAGTATTGCTGTAGCCATGAATTGCATTCATTTTTTTCATATTAAGCTGATGATTTTGCTTCTAAAAAGGTGCTGAGTACATTTTGATGGAGTGCATCAATAATAATAGCAAGGAATGTTTCTAATAATTGGTCAAACACTGGAATATGGTTTTGTAGGTAAGAATTGATCATATGGCCAGGGCTCTGACAAGAACATTCCGGTCAGCTGTTGTTGACACCATACAGTCTTTACCACAACACCAACAGGTATATCTTATTTGGGTGGTGTTCTTTTTCTATGTTCATTTTAAAAATACATTATTTACTAATTGGGTTTGTTAGCATGCAAAAGAGACAGTTGAACTTTTAAAATGTTACATGATATGAATCTTGTATGATTGTATCAATGTAAGTGTTTTATATTTTGTTGGAAGAGCTTCTCTTAAACAGATAATTCTTATGGATCCAGCCTAGGGAAAATTTATATTTAGGTTTTCTTGGCTTTATCTACTGAATATCAACTGTATTGCTGAGATAGAGTGTATTTATTGGAAGGTTGCCTTAACAACCAACCTGGTAACCTTCACAATAAAGTTTTAAAAGTTATATCATCAAATGCATTTTACTTAATGTGCAGGTTGGCTCCCTATATATCACTGGGTTGTATGTTACCTGGATGTGGGTTTTAAAGCATGATCTATCTTAGTGTATATCTGGATAAGAAATGCCTGTAGAGATGGTCCTTCATTTTGTTTGCCATATGTTCTATACAACTCTAAAGTGAAATTGATTTAGCACACCTCTTATTAGATTGTATATGAAATAGCCTCATCCTGAATTAACTCTATTACAAAAGAATTAATTCCTATGTGGGAAGTCCTACAAAGCGAACCTAATAATGTTATCATATGATATTAAAATAAGACAAACGAACAGCAGGCATTCATAAGATCTGGTCAAAATTGCAAACAATTATTGAAGCTATTCGTTGAAGGAATGCAAAGCAATGAAGAGTACCTTCGGAGGAGTTTGCTAAGGAGCTTAAACAAGAAGTGGGAATGTTTATGAGGAAAATCTTTAGTCAGTGGTTTTGTCATGGGGCACCGTGGTTGCATATCCAAAAACAAACTTCTATGTCATTTGCTCTTTGAAACATTTGTCTGGTCTGCAATGCAAATTTTCTAGTAACTATGCTAAGCATCTGGATTTCATTACTCTGCAAATTATGCATATTGTTCTGCTTGTTTATTAACTGCGGTTTTCTTGTCGTATTTTTATTAGAGATTATATCATTATAACATTATGAGTCAAAAAAGTGTCATAATACACAGTTTCTTTTTAGCACTAGCTTATGTTTGTAATTCTTGTGCTTATGGCAAGATTTGTTGTGATATTCATATAATTTATATCATTTATTGTGCAGACAGTGCTATGTTCAGCAGTCAAGTTTTTTCGGCATGGGAAGAAGGATGCTACACTAGGGGAGGTAAGATGAACTTGCATTTTTCAAATACATAACCGTTGAAGATATGCTTGGCATCTAATGGAGCATTGGAACTTATTAGATAGTTGTTAAAAGTTGAATTGAAGATCTCAATTGTCATTCTTTTTTGACATTCTGTCACTGTCACTTAAAGTTTGTACAAATACCACTGATCAAATAGTAGCAAGATGCCAATTGTATGGCCTGAGAATAGAGCATATCTTTCATTTTTCTTCTCTTCATAGTCAAATGGAGTTTATTGATGATCTGCTTTGCTTTTCTAATTGCCAAGTACCGGTTACAGATTCTTGACCATCCACTTCAGGGAGTTTTCAAATAAATATAGATGGCATTGCCTGTCTGCAAGGATGGGAATTAGGTACATTATAGACGAGGATGGAAAGTGATAATTCAAAGGTTTTGCAGCTTTCTTATTAGCTTCTAGAACAAAAGTGTGGACACAAATGAAGCTTGAAGCTTTTAGTTTGTTCCAGTACTCATCTCACAGTGTAGGAAAACTGTTTTATGATAGTGATGGTCCTGGGATCAAGAGAGTAAGTTTTTCATTTATATAGCTTCTAAATTTGTGCCAGATTTAGTTCTTGAGTTTGGATCTAATCTCGAGTCCTATTTCTAAGGGCTTACTAGGGACTTTGTTTAGACATGCCTCCATCTCCGATTGAGGATTGTTGATTTTATTACCAATCTTGTGGTAGACTCTTACGGTTTCTTGTTTCTTGCAAAACAATTCAATCTGTATTTCTTTCTTTCTTTAGTTTCATTTTGTAAAGACGTTGCCCATTGCTTGATGCTCCTGCTGGCTGTTATTTGGACTAATGTTCTCCTGTTTGACTGACCTATTTTTGATTAGTCTTTGACATCAATATACCCTCAATTTCAATGAACTTGGTGAAGTTCAAACAAGACCTGATAAGGCTGCCATATATTCCCTTTGGGAGAATAAATGATATGGCATGTCTCTTTTACTTTATAAATGCATTTGGCTCTGTCTGTCCAAGGAACAACAAATTTTGTCCAGCAAAATGTGATCTCTTTGCCTCTTGGGGAAAAGACACAGATATTCACCTTTTTAGCTATTTTGGGCAAAACGTTCTATGTTAACTTTGTAATTATAAGATGCCTTCCATAAAAAATAAAGTTGATTATTTTTCAAGTGTTTGAAAAACGAAGCATGTCATTCAAGGTTGTCCAACTTGCCTTCCTAACTTATTTATCGAATCTTTCATGGCATTCAAGGCTTTTCAGAGCAATTAATATCTTTTTTTAGCAAATTTTATTGTTTCTTATGCAATGCTTTATAGATTATATATCGAAATGTGTAGTTATCGTAACGATTAAATTCATTTCACATATTTGTATCTATTCACTATGTTTTTGTTCGGTATTTTTTTAAGACAATCTTTTAGCTTTTTCAAATCGGATTCATGAAATTTTCGTTTCATCAGCTTTTTCTTGTTTCTAATGCAGCTGAACGCAGCATATTTGGACTTTTGTAAAGCCACATCCATGCACCCTCTTACTGGGCCTGAGTTTTCAAGCATGTGTAGAGTGCTTAGTGATCAGGTATGCTAGAGAGCCCCTAAGGTTCATATGAAATTCTAATCATGACGAGTTCAAAATTTATGAAATCTGCTACTCATCGTATAATGCTTATTTGTGCTTTGCAAATTAGGCTCTTCTTAACCTTGGTCAATCACGAGAAGACAGGCTCAGGAGGGTAACCTTGAAGATCGATGAAGAAGATGTAATTTTTGCCTTACAGGTATATAGGCTATCAACCTTTGCATGAAATGACATTTATTATCTCTATTTTCATCTGTTCTCTAGATAACTATTATTTCTCTTATTAAGGACGGTTTTTTAAAACCATGTTGCAGGGAATACGATTCTTCAGAAACTGTCTTCAATGATGCATCGTCTGGGACCTATTGTTTGTAGAGGTTATTTATTTTCTTCAAAACTGAAAAGACAAGTGTATCTACAGGCCTCAACCAAGGGTGATACCTAGCATACTGAATCTTGCAAGCATAATGGTGATAAGTTAAACATAGATGCATTCAAAATAACAATAATGTCACTGGTAGTGGTACAATGTGCATTTGAAGATTTTCCAGGAATCGTGTAGTCTGATTTTCCTAATTGGGTGTGTTTTAGAGGTTTTGATGGTTCCTTTCACATCTTCTTTTCCTACCAGGAAGTTACAATTAGTGGGTTTCTTGCAGATCTTTCAGTCATGTCCTTAATTTGGAGGTACGTGAAGATCTATATCCATGATTCACATGTATCACTGAAGAGAAACTTTAGTGAGCTCTAGCGATGGCAATTTAACTCTAGCGTGGAGGCATTATGTTACTATTCCCCATTGATTTGATGCCAAATGTTTACCTGCACTTGGACTCAAAGTCCTATCCATGGCATACCAGTTCAACCTATTGCAATCTTTCTCTGGACTATTCACTGATCTACTTCAGAAGTACAACATTTAAATCCTCCACTGGGCGAGCAAAAATATGTATGAACAAAATGCATATCAAATAAGATTATCAAACTCCTTAATGAAACTAATCCTTATAAGTGTATCCTGTGCAAATTGTTCAGCATTATCAAACTATCCTGAATTTCAATAAATGAGGGCCAATTAGAGGTCATGGATGTAAACAATTACTGATATCAAGTTAGCTACTCCATAGTCTCATTTGAGCACCTCGATGCTTTCAACTAGGATTATGACCTAAATAAAATTAATAAATTAAAAGAAATTTAAAATGCTGTGGTCCAGGTGGGTTTGAAAACTTCATGTTCTAACAGAAACTTATGGAATGTTAATAAGAATTGCAAATGAAGAGTTTTCAATTAAAAAAAACTAAACGCAATCAAACTACAGCAAATTACCTGCAGCATTTTGTTCTGAGAAAAGGTTTATATACCAAATATTAGGAGTAGCACCACTGGTATTTTGGCTAATTGGTATTATATGTTGTCAACAAGAGTTGCCTGCTTTTTTCGAAGGGTCGAGAGTTCTTGAATTTGTTCAGGCATAGAAACTAATTCCACTCGCTTCGATAAAGTGGGTAACATTTAGATTGTGCACTATTTCTAATACCTGACATTATGAAATGTCACAACAAAAGTTTTATATGCCAAATAACATATCAGCAGAAGCATCCCTGGTGTTTTCGCTGACATGTCTTTTATTCAGACAAATCCCGCTGGCTTTGATTGAGTGGGGAATTAAGGATTATGCTTATTGTACATTAAGGCATTTTAACATCGAGCATAAGGATAACGAGGCATTTTGTCATTCATGTCAGGAGCACAAAAGGACATCGAGACATTGTCATTCAGGTCATAAACGAAAGAACAAGGAGGAAATTCCATTAATTAACGAAAGGACATTGAGACATTGTCGTTCAGGTCATAAACGAAAGAAAAACGAGGAAATTCCATTAATTACAGTTAAAAGAGGGGTTTGAAAGGGTGTGAAACTAATACAATAAATAGGAAAAAAATATCAACGACGCAAATCAAGAAAGATTAGTAGCAAGGATCAAACAGCCCAGGGGCTGAAGACACGAAACACACGCTACATACTCAAATAAGAGCAAAGAACAAAAGATCAAGTCTCTAAACTGTGAAGCCAAAGTACTCCAAAGAGTTCTGAACACTACCAATGGACCTGCTCACAGAAACATACAAATACAAATCCCACCAAAAAACAAATTTAAGGATTTCTTTTGTCATTTGATTAAATTACTAAGCTAACCGAATGAAATTTTATATACAAATACAACCCACGAAAAGAACAATTTAAGTCTCCTTTGCCATACATCTCAATGTATTTAAACAAAGGATTGACTGCAAAAATATGACCGACTAATTGCTGACTGAGCAAAAGAATTCGATAAATCTATTTCTAATTAAATAGGAAATCGTCGTAACAAGATATGAAACTTCAAGTTTTGAATTTTTTTGTGTTTGTAACAAGTTCCAGGTGATGCCAGATTTATAGGGAGTCGTTACAAAAAAATAGAGGGGGAGGAATTTGTGCAAAGGTCAATAGCATGAAATCAGAGTTCAAAGATTTTTTTTTTTTTAAAATTCCCAGTGACCAGCGAGTAATAGGAGCTTGTTATCCTTTAGGTAATTGAATGTTGAAAAGATTTTGGGTGTGCGGAAGCAACTTTCTACACCAATCTAAGTAAGAGAAGGGTGTAGTTATTTCTTTATACCCTTATACTATTACAGTTACAAATTTAGATACGCATTAAAAATATTAAAAACATATAAACAATGTAATATCATAACGTTATGATTATGTGGAAAAGTTTTTTTGAAAAAAACCCGCATCAAACATATAGTTCAATTGTATTATTCAACAACAAATGAGAGTTGCAATATAATCACAATGTCAATGCTTTATAAGGTTTTCACACAAACAATAGAATCTTGGAGAGATTTTAGCAATATAACAATGTTTTAGAAAATCTTCAATCTATTATACAAAATGAACCAACATAGCTTGTATTTATAAACAACCAAGGTGGGTGCTCAAGATTACCATATGTCATCTTCACATTCATTGCATGCATGTAATTGTAGAAGAAAGAATATGCACGAGTCTAAATTGCCACTTGTGGTGTCAGTTTTAGTTTTTTCAACATGCAAGGCACGTGCAACATGTAAATTGAAACATTGCATGTAATGCACCTACATGCACAACTCCACCTATCTTGGCAACTTTCAAAACTGACATTCTTGAAAATAGAATGTCACTAGTAGTTGACAATTTGACATGAATTAATTATCACCAATGATTTCAATCAACTCATGCAAAGTGAGACGCTTACCATCTAAAAACTAGGAGACATGTCACTCGTGCCATTTCACATGTTGGAAAATGATTCAACTTGCCACTCCAACAAGTGACATCATCGAACGCATAAAATTAATTAACATAGTAAATCAAACAAAATATAAATTAAATAAATAATTACCAAATAAATGCTAGGACTCCAAAGGTTGAGACTTTTTAATCCCAACATTCTCCCACTTGTTGAAGACCTGTCAAGAGTCCATTGTAATTAATTACTTAGGGCCTCAAAGCTCATAGAATCAAAACATCATTTGAACTTCTTAGTGTTCACTAGCTTTGTCAAAGTCTCTACTTTCTCCAACTTCACCTTTCTATCTTCTATCATGTTAGGACCAGAAAAATTCACCTAATTTTTTTTTGTTCATGAAACCCATCCTCCACCAAGATATTGCATTACTTGACTCACCATTTTACCATCCTATCGCTTAGAAAAAAATTCATCTACCCGCCATCCTCATAAAACTCACACCGCACCATATACTTGCATGTCAATTGAGTCACATCGCTGAGAGAATACCTCATCGGATTGACTTATTACAAAGTCCCTTTGAAGGAGTGGCGAAGCAGCTCAGAGATTATCGAAGTAAGACTTTGTCATCGGGGAGAGTCATCTTTGTGTCCTCTCAATGATCCTACTGAAGCCCTGTGGAGGAGAACTTGCCATATTGGAGAATGATGTTTCCAGTCTCCCCGATAAATCAAATGCCTGATGCCGAACTGAAAGTAACGGATCAGAGAGGCAAATGCCTGACCTATTGGGAAGATCATAGCACATCAGAATGAGTCTCTTTGATACCATGAAGAGGGGAATTTTCATTGAGTAGAGAGGTGTATTTCGATAGGACTAAAGAATCACTCTCTTTGATAGGAAAATAAATGTCATCACAAAAGATGATGAAAAGTTTAAGAAGACTCTAAAGTATCAGAGTGATAGGGATCATGGTCCCATCGATAAAAGATAAGAGGAAAGTCAACAAACTATACATGGGAGAAAAGGATCCATATCGGCAAGACTTGACCAATTTTCATTGAGTAGAGAGGTGTATATCAATAGGACTAAAGAATCACTCTTTCTGATAGGAAAATAAATGTCATCACAAAAGATGATGAAAAGTTCAAGAAGACTATGAAGTATCGGAGTGATAGGGATCATGGTCCCATCGATAAAATATAAGAGGAAAGCCAACAAACTATACATGGGAGAAAATGATCCATATCGGCAAGACAAGTAATGTATCTTTATTTTTAATTAATTAATTCGACCAGATTGTATGCTGAGATTGTATGCTGCATAGCCATTTCGCTCCTGGATAATGCCAAGCGGATAAGTAAATGATTAAGGAAAGTATCGAAGAGGGAGGCCCACATCGGGTAAATGAGAAGGATGGTCTCTTTGGTGAGGACGACGTCATTCAGTACCTTAATAAGATATCGAAGGATCGGACCAACTACAGGATATCAGAATAAGCGAGTTGTGAGTCTCTCCGATATCATATAGATAACAGAGCTCATCGAAGAAAAGGGTTTGCATCGGAGAAACAAAGGACTCGGTCCCTTCGATAAAATTAATACTTCCACCATAGAAGAATCGAACAGAGCATGCAAATCGAAGTGAAGTGATTATTGGTTCCGCCGATAGTCAGAAAGGGAAGGGGTTATATCCAGAAAAAAGATTCCTATTGGTGAGAGTCGAACATTGTCCATCCGATAACCCTAGGAAAAGAAGTAACGAACTCCATCTAAGAGAAAAATAGATATCGGTGGAAGGGAAGCACTAGTCCCTTTGATAGAGCTATGATGTTTAATGCAATAAGCTTACAGACACATCAGAACAACAAAGGGGCATTAAAACGACTATTTTCAACTAAGATCTCGGTGAGACATGGCAATATCAGAATAAGGTCACGCCTGAAATGCAGAAAGATATACTAATAAAGGGATATCGGGAAGAAGAAAATTGATAAAACAAAAAATATGTCTTCCCAATGAAATGAACAAGTTGATGGGATAGTGGCATGACGAAGGAACATTTTGACGGCGGTGATAGAAAATCAACGGATGACATTCAAAATAATTAATTGATCACTTGGGTGGCACAAAACTACCATTAATGCACTAGAGCCGAGAAGATAGAAAACCAAATTCCGAGCTACATTCATAACCACTGAGATGAACAAGGAGAAGGAAACGAAAGAGTGCGGCAGGCAACGATAACAAGGGAGGAAGAAGGAGTTTTGCGACCCAAGTAAGTACTCAGGTCTCAACTAAAAGTTCATGATTATTTAAAGCTAGTTAAGATAATAAAGCAAAGAAGTAGGTTTATTTCCTTTCAATTCATGGCAAGCATGTTAGAAAACCCTAGGAATAAAAGACAAAAGTTAGACGAAGAATATCTGAACCAAGACCTGATCGACCAATGTTCGGGTTCCGAACAAAGGTCTAGAAGGCATGCACAGTTGAATCCTCAAGCAGAATAGCTAAAGGATAAGAACACGTATGTAGGTGACACATGGACCCCCACCAAGGGATATGATTTATTCATGTATCATTATAGAAAAATGTACAGACATAAACCAATTTCCAACCCATGGAGGCTCAATCTAGGAAGATTGGTAGTGCCCAACGTATTTGTAAATATTTAGTTAATCAAGGTGTTGGCTGACAGATACAACCCGAAAACTCATATGATTGAATTACTACACAAATCCTCTTTCATGCATGTCACCAAAAACCATATTTCCATGGTATTCCAGCTAGATTGCAGCATGAGTGTAAAATTCAGAATCAAGGATTTATTGAGCGAATATCACAATATGAGTACGAGCTACAAAAGATGGAGACTACTGTTGCACAGGCTTCAGGCAGAGGGAAATAGGCTTGATGTGTTTGCAAGTGGGGAGGACCCCCCTTATTCAGTAAATTTGTTTGAAGGATATTTTCAGTATACTTACTACTCTGTATGTCAAGTATTGGGCCTAGATATGCCAATACTCATGGAATTAGCACCTATGGTTTTGACGACAGATGTGCAAAGTCAAGATGCCAGACCCTTGGATTTTGTAGAGTACTTAGCCACTGAAATTCATAATGACTTGGTCTCCATCAAAAGTAAAGATGGGGGTTTTCGATTCGCACATTAATCGTTGTTTATGCACCTCCTCATGTATGAAGGACAAAGTTTGAGAATATGGGATGAGTACTTGAAAATTAGAGACTTGGACGAGGATGGAAATATCAAGCTAGTCCAAATGTGGACAACAATTTGGGATAGCTGGTGTATGAGATCACACTATATATACTTCGAAGAATATTTTGTAAAACCCTTATATAGAAGGTTTGGTCATCCATGTGAATACAATCTATCACTAGAAGTCCAAAAATTTCTAAGGCCTAAGGACAAGGATGAAAGGGGAAAAGTCAACCACAATTGGGTTACTAATATGTATACAATGATTGCACGAAATTAAGGGTTTATGGATATGAAGGGACCCCTTTACCATTCCCAAAACTTGTCCAAATAGGGTGGATTTCTTGGAGATTGTGAGGCAACTTGCCTACTTTGATTTATGCATCTCAAGAGCAATAACAAACAATCCTTAATGCTCAAAACATTATGTTTTGGAGACTTTATTGTAGTATCTGAGAGATGCTATGAGCTAATTGATAAAAAGTTGGAGCATTATAACCTGCCTAGAGGAAACAAAAGGGAAATATTTGATGCTGATCACTTTATCAACAATGTCAAAGCCAACCAGAAGTTGGGAGGCTATTCACATGTGCCCCTCGTGGAAGATGACTTAATAAGGAACCTTGATGAGAGCCACACCACCAAGAGGAGAAATCAAAATAATAGTCATGGTTGTGGAGGCATGGAAGGCAACTAATGATCCCCAATACGAGGGAGTTTTTCCAAAAAATCAAGATCCCATGAGAAGATTGGAGGAACTTATTTCACATGAAGTAAAATTAACAAAGGATATGCCTCCCTATGTATTCATCAAGAAAAGAACCGAGGATATCGAGGAAACTCAGGTCGAGAATGAAACCTCCTTACGCCAAACTTCTCCTTAGTCTACCTCGGGTGTGAGTTTTTCCATTATAGAGCAAGGTGAAGGAAGCGATAATGAAGATGTACAGATAATTACACCCATAGTTGGTGATTATGAACCACCAATTGAAAGAAATGTAATTGTTATGGAATCACACAATGAGAAATCAAATGGCATAAGATATGAGGCCAACAAAAGTTTTGTTTCTGACGATACCTTTGTCAAGACTCTAGAATTTAAATCATTTATCTACGAGTACAAAGGGAAGTTAGTTAGAGAAAGGAGCAAAGGTATCACAACTAAGCAAGAATCAAAGGCTTTGGAAGAATTTCAAGATGAAATTGATAGGGAAATGAAGGATATCACCCCAGAAAAAGGGAGGGCACTCCTGGAAGAAGCAGGAATTATGTTGCTTCTTGGATGGGACATGAGTTCAACCATTTTGTTTGATAATTTAAGAAGACATAACAAAGGTCTGCAGTTAAGTGTAGAAGGAGTAGATAGGGTATATACAGGGCCAGGTTTAAATCCAGACAATTCCACTCTATTAATGTGGGCCTTGTACCCGTCTAACTAGAAACCATTGGTTATAGATGATCCCAACAAAGCTTTTGGACACCTTCTTGTACAATGAGTTGAAGACACTGACCCATTGGAAACTGCAGACTTAAATGTGTTAATGTTTCAGCATCAGGATAACACTTCCAGCCACAATATGAAGAATAAAATATCATTTAGCCTTATCACCTATGAATTTGATTGTGATTGATATCAAATGGAACGCCTCTCTTAAATATTAAAATAAAATAATTAATTATTATTTAATGAGGCCAACTTAGTGAAAAGTCATGATCTTTCTTTTGAGAAAATATTATTGTCTTGGGCCGACCTCTTGGTGTAAGAGACGCACCCCTTTATTGATACATGTATAAGTACAAGGTGGAGATCATTCATTTGATCATCAAGTTCATTTTCTCATATTTGCACTTGGAGAAGAAGTTCAGACGTGAGTAGCAGGTCTTCATCCTGTAGCAGCAAATCATCCTCTATGGCAATAGTTCGATTACAAGGAGAAACATATTCATTTGTATATTACAAATAAGAGAGGTGCTCTTATTCATTGTATCAGATTTGGCCTTGTGTTGGGCCTACGTTGTAAGCAGATTTATGCTCTTATTCCTAAATATATATGAGATATATTTGCTGGGTTTTTCTCCCTCAGGCTGGAGGGTTTTCCCAGGGTATCTGGTTATGTTCATTATCTCATGTATTGCATTTTCTGATTGCTTTCTTTTCTGATCGTAAAACTAACATGGTATCAGAGCGGGTCTTAGAAAAGTTCTGATCAGATATGGCAGAAATCTATGAGGTACCGATACTTGGAGAAGCAATTAAGTTGTGCAATTTCATTATCACTATGCATTATTTAATCACTTTGCAAGTGTTGGTACTTTGCTACATTGGAGAGACTCTCAGGATTGGTGTGCATCCTTTCGGTGTCGCTTCTCATGGGTCTTCGTATCTGGGTGCCGCATTATATTTGTGGATGCCAAGGATGTTTGGGCACTTCTATTATTATTGGGGTTGGACTCTATAGGAATTAGTCTTGTATGCGAGAGATATCTTTGGGAGCACTTAAGACAAATTCAGGTCTGACGCAAGTCAAATAATTGATATGAGACTAAGGCTCCTGCCCAGTCTAAAGAGGCCAATATTATATTGTAGAGATTGTCGATTTATTTGAGAAAGACTAATTGGGAAAAGCTATGTCATCAAGTCAAACTACAAGAGGTGGAAATCGAAATAATTCTGAAAGTAATCGGAAAAGTCAATCGATGTGTAAAGGCTATAGAAAATACTGGGAGTTGTTTCTTATCATATAGTTGCTAAGTGTGAAGGTCGAATTCCAAAGTCAGACGCTGAAGAAATAACAATTATCTATTGACAAGTCAAGACCGATTGTGTCTTGAAGGAAAAGACAAATTTGGGAGTTGTCATGGCATCTACAGCCAAGCTGGAGGAACAAATAAGCCGATGTCTTATTCTTCTTAAATCACGTCATGTAGAGACAACAAGGATGGCGAATGCAGAAAGCGAAGGAATATATTAGTCGGGCTTCATATCTGGAGGAAAAGATAAAATGCGTGGCTTGTTGGTATTCAAGGTGTTGTATTTGATTGGAGAATTGGGCCTTAACATCAGATAATTCAAGTTGTGCCAGGTACTGAGGGTGAATATTTTTTGTCGCCTTCTCTATTTACCACATTTGTTGTTGATTGAGGAGGTCATCGCTCATCTGGATGGTGAAGTGCTCTTCATTTGGGAAGGTACAATCTTCTTAGTTGGACTTCTTCATCAGCTCATTTGGGACGACTTAACTCCAGAAGTTGCTTAATAGTGGAGAGGCTATGAGAAATGAATTTTGGAGAGTACATCTATTGATTTCACCATATAATCTGAGATCTGGGAAGCATTGGTGCCTTGGTCATTATCTGTGTTTGGAGATGATCTCTGGGTCACTGCAAACCTCGAGATGTGGCTCCTATGATAGGTGTAAATTCAAGGATGAATATTCAAGGTGTTGTATTTGATTGGAGAATTGGGCCTTAACATCAGATAATTCAAGTTGTGCCAGGTACTAAGGGTGAATATTTTTTGTCGCCTTCTCTGTTTACCACATTTGTTGTTGATTGAGGAGGTCATCGCTCATCTGGATGGTGAAGTGCTCTTCATTTGGGAAGGTACAATCTTCTCAGTTGGACTTCTTCATCAGCTCATCTGGGACGACTTAACTCCAGAAGTTGCTTAATAGTGGAAAGGCTATGAGAAATGAATTTTGGAGAGTACATCTATTGATTTCACCATATAATCTGAGATCTGGGAAGCATTGGTGCCTTGGTCATTATCTGTGTTTGGAGATGATCTGTGGGTCACTGCAAACCCCGAGATGTGGTTCCTATGATAGGTGTAAATTCAAGGATGGCATCACTGAAGGTGGAAAAGATGAGTCTCAGTCTCAGATCCAACTCTATGGTGTACCATCAATTAAAGAGATAAGTATTTTTTATTTATTTTTGAAATAATTTTCATTTGAGTTGAAATTCAGTCTGCTAAGTTGTGTAGATTTGACATCATTTATTTGATCTTGTGTGTAGTAAAGATCGTGTTGTCTTTCTCTTGAATAGTGATCCTTGGATGAGATCCTATGGAGACACCCTTCATTCATTGTGAGATTTTCATGCTAGTTGTGAAAATTTCTGTGTGACTCAGAGATGAAAAGAGAATTACAATCTCAATTGTGATTGGTTGCACACATCGTTATCATTCTCTTTGTGCATGGACTGTGATGATGCCTTGAGAGGCCTGACTCTATGGTGTGTATGCTGGCTGCATATTGCATCTAAGAAATCTGAGTTGAGCAAATTATCTTTTGTTGTTCTGAGATTAGCATTATCGAGAGGAGTAAAAGATGGAAGAAAGAGTTATATCAAAACTTAATAAAGATAAGTTTCTTTATCCCTTCATTTTGATCTTTTGATATATTTCTCTTATAGGTTGATTTATTTATTCATGTCTTAATATTGTTCATAAATTCTTGTGCATTTATGCTATAACCTGAGATAGTAAACCTTGTATGATTCTAGCCTTAATATTTCCTTGGATAGTTATAAATTGCTTGTAATATCTCTCTAAAATGCTTCCAGGACAGATCTGGAAGCAAGAAGGTGATGAGATATTTCTTAGTGATGAAAAGCTTGAGGCATCTTGTAAGGAAGTCATGCCAACCAAAGAAATGATCAAGCGTGAAGTCACACTTGCAGCAATGGGACTGAGTCGGTGGCTAGAGGGAGTTCACTTCTAGAAGTCTTCTTTGCAATCTCCGAGGCAGGGATCAAGAGGGAGTACTGTGACTCACAGAGTAGAATTTGCAAGGCCCAATCCTTAGAGGATTCCTTCAACTGCCGAGATCATAATTGCTCAATACTGTTATCTAGATTTGACATTGGTAGCTCCACAAACCTATTCAAAATAGAGTGATCTAGGTTGAGGTCGAGGAGGTCAATCCTAAACTCTCTACAATTTCGGAAGTGTACAATATTCTCTAAGGCAAGCGTTGCAGGAAATCTTGGATGAAGAGGTCAGAAGGTTGTTGCAGGTACTTAAAGATTCAGAGGGAGCTTACTAAACCTGAAGAAGATGATTGGGGTCTGCGATGATTTCCTGGTGCAGCAGGAAGCAGTCTTTAGTGGCATTGAGTATAGCAGAGGCCGAGTATATTGCAGCTCGTATGGTAGCTAGAGGAGCAGTGTGGCTTTGGAAGCTCCTTGCAAGATTGTTTGGACAATCATTGGAGCCGACTGTCATCTATTGTGATAATCAAAGCTTTGAGAAGCTTTTTGTTATTCCAGTGTTTCATGACAGAACTAAGCATACCACTATATCAGAGATATGGTATTGAGGAAAGCAATTCAACACTGATGAGCAGACGACAAACATTCTCACCAAGCCTCTCTTCAGGATAAAGTTTGTGTACCTTCGAGACAAGCTTGGTATGGTGGAGAATCAAGCCCTAGATGAGAAGGAGTCTCAATATCAGTGATCCTCTTTTAATGCATTTCTCTATTGAGAGAGATTTGAGGTGCAAGCCCTTGATAATGCATTTCTCTTTGAGATTTGAGGTGAAAGCCCTTGTTTCCACCCTCTGGGAGAGCCATGGTGGATGTCATTTGTGTGACTCCATGAAAACATCACGAAAGAGAGTCCGTGATGACTTTCTTGTATTTGTGTTTCACCCTCTCGGAGAGCCATGGTGAACGTCATGGTGAGGTGACAACATCACGTTGAGTGATGACCACTTGCACATACCATCCATGGGTGTAGCCATGATGGTTGATATCACGGTGAGGTGATATCTTTCTTTTCCATCCATGGGTATAGCCATGATGGTTGATATCACGATGAGGTGATATCTTTCCTTTCCACATATGGGTGTAGCCATTGTGGTTGACATCATGATGAGGTGATATGTCTTGTGCAGCTGGAAGTATTCTCCCTAATTCAGAGGGAGTGTTGATGTTTCAGCGTCAGGATAACACTTCCAGCCACGATATGAAGAATAAAATATCATGTAGCCTTATTGGCTATGAATTTGATTGTGCTCGATATCAAATGGAACGCCTCTCTTAAATATTAAAATAAAATAATTAATTATTATTTAATGAGGCCGACTTAGTGAAAAGTCATGATCTTTCTTTTGAGAAATTATTATTGTCTTGGGCCAACCTCTTGGTGTAAGAGATGCACCCCCTTATTGATACATGTATAAGTACAAGGTGGAGATCATTCATTTGATCATCAAGTTCATTTTCTCATATTCGCACTTGGAGAAGAAGTTCAGACGTGAGCAGCAGGTCTTCATCCTATAGCAGCAGATCATCCTCTATAGCAGTAGTTCGATTACAAGGAGAAACATATTCATTTGTATATTACAAATAAGAGAGGTGCTCTTATTCATTGTATCAGATTTGGCCTTGTGTTGGGCGTGCATTGTAAGTAGATTTCTGCTCTTATTCCTAAATATATATGAGATATATTTGTTGGGTTTTTCTCCCTCAGGCTGGAGGGTTTTCCCAAGGTATTTGGTTGTGTTCATTGTCTCATGTATTGCATTTTCTGATTGCTTTCTTTTCTAATCCTAAAACTAACAAAATGTCAATGTGGCTAGGTTTACCAAAGCCCAATTTGAAAAACTAGCAAAGAATAATAAGATATACATGGACGAGAATAAGAAGTTGAGACAAGATTTGTCTAGTTATAGAGACAAGTTGCCATCTACTTCCAACACCTACTCCCCATGGTTGGAAGGCAATGACACTATGATAGAAGCCATGGCCAAAACAATTTACTAGAAGAACAAAGTCGAACTGTCACAAAAAAGGAGTGATAAGTTGGAGATGGAGATGAAAAACATTAAGTTTAAAATGGTATCTGAGTTACTCAAAAGAAGATTTGAGAAAATGCTAGAGGAAGTAGATTAGATTTGGGTGATCCACAAAAGGACTTATACTACATATTAGGAACATAAAATATTGTGCCTTAGATTGATGAAAAAAAGGGAGGAATTGATGGCTAAAGGAATTGTTGATCCACATGTATACAAGGCCTGTGATGAATTAATGGAGATGCATGAAAAGTATTACGCTATGCTAAATTAGGAGCTGAGTGACTTCGAGCAACCTTTGGACATGGTCATCCCCAACTTCTTTGATAATGAAGGGGAGATGAAGGAACAAAGTGCTTGGACAGATGAGATTACTAGATATCTACCAGTAGCTTTGGAAAAGGTCAACGAGGAAGTTATGGTCAGTAAATCATACTGATGTACAATTAGAGTAGATATTCCCATTAGAATTCGCTATGAGGGATATAATTAGAAATGGGTGATCCCACAATAGTGGTTTACAATTTTTGGCCAAACTGGACACTGAAATTATTATTTTTAACTAAATCTTTATATTCGGGCACCTATAGCAGCTAAATCGTGAGGAATTTGAAGATGATGCAAACTAGAGTCTCGTCACATTTTTTCTGTAGATTCTAAAAATATTTTTTTCAAAATTTTTGGAATCAAATTGCACTTCTTTTTCCATCTCCCACGAATACTAATTTTTTTCAGAAAACAACATTTGAAAAAAGTGGCACACACCGTATAACACATAACTTTTTTCCATGGAGGATGAAATTCTAATTCTTTTGAATTTAGATTTGTAACTCCGATATCTAGTGCTTCCACTTGGTTAGATAGATTTTTATTGAATATTTTTTCTTTAATCAAGTTTTGAAGTCAAACCAATTACTATTTAGACATAGCGCGACCGTATAATGTGCAACTTTTTTTGTATAATGTCAAAATTCAAAAAAAAATTGTTGGATCAAGCACATCAATATATAGTGCTCTCATATTTTTCAATTTTTTTTTTGATAATCTGCTATTTTTCCACATGTGCAGAACAGAGAGCTTGATTTTTGGTGAAAAACCTACATTCACAAGAAATAAAAAATAAATTTAATAATCAAATTTAATTTAATTAAAATTATTCATTTTTGGAAGCTTATAATAAGGACTACATACTTACAAAAATAAATTTTAAATGAATTCATTTGATCCCCCAAAAGGTAAATCAAAAGTGGTTTTTTATCAGCATTTTGATAGGTGTAAAGGAGACTGTGTTATAAGTATGGTTTAAAACTAGCGGGGTTTTATCCAAGGGGCCTTGGTCTAAAGTGGTTTTATCAAACCCTCTTCAATTGGAATCCTTTCAATGGAACTTTTCAAGGCTTAAATCATTATATTTTCTAAAATTATGTGATTTCAACAAAAATCAGGATCTCCCAGAAAGTGTAAACCACTATTGTGGCAATACCCCAATGCAAATACCTATGCCAGTCAGAAATATATTGAACATCTTTCTAAGGTACATATGCTTATTGCTCGAGTTGTGTAGCGGTCGAGGTAATCGGGCATCGAGTACATTATCATGAAGCGAGGGCTTTGAAAAGATCTCAGTGATCACGGGCGCCTCACAAGGAGTAATAGATTGCAATGTGTTGCGATTTCCATGATCCTCATTGTTTTCTTTATTAATCTTCATATGTTTGAAGTTTTTATTTATGTTAACAAAACACAAATGAAGACATACGTCTTTTGTAAATGGCCTGAAGCTTGTGTGCTTCCCATATAAGTAAGGGAAACCAAGGCCATCAGGAGGGATCATAGATAGGTAGCAATAGAAAAATCGCAAATAGAATCATCATTCTACATGAATGTATAAAGACTTATTATATGTATCGAGTTATCTTTTGAAGCAATATAATGGAGGAGAAAGTTTAATTTGTGACCAAATTATTGGTGTTCAATTGTTTTGTTGGTTTAAATTCATATATGTTATCTTATTGTCTCCATAATGGGTTTTTCCTGTTATTTGGATTGAATATATCAGGGATATACTTAATTTATCGAGACACAATTGTTGTTCTTGTGTGATTAATTCGATTGGATCCTTCAAGGAAGGATTAAACCCTTTTGAGTAATCACAGTAACTAGAAAGATATCATTGGGATTCATAAGAAGAGCTTGGTAACTGACAGTCTTACATATTTATACAAAGTATAAAGTTCTAAAAGTGTCAAAACAATCAAAGTTAAGCCAAGAAGGAGGATATATATATATATATACCCAATAGGAATAGGCACTGGTCATACTTGTCTTATTACAAAATTTCATAAAACCTTATTCATAAATTCAAAATTTCAATATTAGGAGAAGGAGAAGTTGTTAAGCTTACATCTATCTCACAATTACATGCCACTATGGATAGATCCCTAAATTCAACTAAGTGACGAAACCTTCAAATCTACCTTTTCATTTAGGTATACCCACCTAGGTCTAGCAAAGCCTAAAGTGTAGGGGGTTCTCAGACACATCACTCAACCGTGTTCATTAGCCAAAAATGTTACCAAAGAGCTTGGCATCCTCTTAAGGTTTATAACCTGCATTTTTGAGACCTAACAGATTGGCAACTCCGCTGGGGAGTGATCTAGCTAATTCTGAATCCAAGCCTTTCACTATAGAGTCATAATCATTCACATTCACCAGATTGAATAAGAGACTCTGGTAGGGTAAAACAAAACCAATCTTATTAAGAGCCTAGTACTAAAAATTTCCTACTTTTTATAAAGTAGGTGGCGACTTTGTCAAAACCTTTGTATGACCATCAAACTACACATCAAATCAGAAAGATTAGATCATAGGCATCAAAGGATTGCTATATTTCCCAAGACAGATGGTAGAAGATCATTGCATAGAGGGAGTCCCAAGAAAAGTGATGGTAAGTGGACAGATAAGAAGGGGTCACCTCCCTCAAAAGTCGCTGCTAGTCAAGATGGAGCAACATCAAGCCAACCAAAGGCTACACAAATGAAGGACCACAATGATGTACAAGATGTAACTGGACAGCCTCTTGTCACGCATAACAATTTCAACCCTTTGTATAGATCAGAATTCAACAACGATCAAGGATGTCCACCAAGGGACCATAGTATTCACCACTTTGAGGCAAATCCTCAGAAGATGAGTGAATTCCAGGCACAATTAGAATCGAAGAGGATAAAAATCCAAAAGGAATATGATCAAATAATGGATCTTCAACATGGTGAAGGGACCCACTATGAACCGTTAGAACTAGTTGTGCCTACAGAAACCCCTGACAATTCACCAAAGGACACACGGACCGCTGAGCAGATACTACAAAACATATAAGAAATTCAGGAAAAAACTAGGTTGGACATACTTAGGGAACAAGAGCAATGAGCACTACAAGAATGGCAAGAGACAAAATCTCGTAGCTCCACAAACAAGGTGGGCATGTTAGCACAAGTAACCCACAAAGATCACAACAAAACCCAAGTGTTCAAAAGGTTCTAAAAACACCTTATGATCACTAAGGAAATCCTAATAATATCAATCACATCCACACAATATCTCGTCACAAGCCTCATAACTTTATAATACCAATCACAGGGCCCAGTCCATGATCAACATATACCCACCTGCTGGACAGTCGTATGTCCCATCCCACTAACACCATACACCACAACAAAATGTGAAAGGTAACCTGTATCCCCACCACAATACATATCAGTACGTACCCCATAATCAATATCAGCAAGGACCACAATATCAGCTTAACCAATCAAACCAACCTAACCAAAACCCCTATTCATAAGGACCCCCTAATGCAAATAGATAAAAACAACTAGATCTATCCAGGCACCTGGTATGCCCATATCCAATTAGCAGTGATTTAAGGAATGCAAACCCAAAATTCTCTGGAAGCAATGCCATCATAGTGGAGGAGCATATAAGGAATTTTGAGGCATTTGTAGATGACTATGGTGTAGAATATGAGGAGGTATGCATGAGGTTGTTCATGATGTCTTTAGTTGACGATGCCAAGGATTGGTTTAAAAACTTTCCTGATACTTCAATTAGTTCCACAAAAGAATTTAAGAATCAATTCAGGGAACAATATGAAAGCCATTCTGACCTAGATTTTGCTATACATGAATTGATGGGAATCCAAAAATACTATTATGAATCAGTCATTGATTTCAACCAAAGGTTCCAAAAGATGTACAGTAAAATTTCCCCTAGAGCAAAATCAATAGATAGTATGGCCAAGGCCATCTACTTAAGATCTTTTGACCCCAACACTAGTGATAAATAACAAGCTAGTAAAAAAATGTATGATTGATTCAGGAGCAGCGATCAATATCATGCCTTTGGCTATCATGAAGGAGTTAGGTCTATGGGTAGATACCACTTACGAAAAATGCTATGTCATGGATAATAGATGTGTTTCAATGGTTGGAGTCATATGGGATGTAGAACTGAAGTTGGCAGCCTACCCTGAGGAAACTTACAGAACGTACATTACTGTGGTAGATACACCCCCCTATTATGGTATGTTGTTATCTAGACAGTGAACTGGTGTCGTAGGGGGGAATTTCCAACTAGACCTATCATACGCCACCATACCAATAAATGGGATAGAAGTCAATCTACATAGGGAACCTAGATCAAAGCATGTTATAGAAGATTCAATCCCAACCAAATGAACTGCTTTTGTGATATAGATATAGAAAATTTTAGAGTTGATAAATCACAACCTGAATTAAAAAACACATAATTGATCAAGCGAGAGGCTCAAGTTAACTACAATGGCATATGGTAGATGTACTTTGATGGAGCATGCAGCAAAAATGGGAATGGAGCAGGAGTAGTATTCATTTCTCCTTTTGGCAGAACATTCAAATACTCTTTCTTGTTAATATTTGAGTGTACAAACAATATAGCTAAGTACGATGCATTGTTGTTAGGTTTGAACATTGTTGTAAGATACAACATCAAGCTATTAACAGTCTATGGAGATTCTGAGTTGGTGGTTGCTTAGGTTAGAGCTAAATATTCATCAAAAAACAAAAGATTAAAACAATACAAAAATGCGGTTTGGGATACTATTGAACTATTGGATGCATTTTCAATAGATTGGATAGAAAGATCCAAAAAAATAATGGTTGATTTTTTAGCAAATATAGCTTTGAAAAGGGATGATATTACATTAGCGGGGATCACAGAAGTGGAATTAAAAACCATGTCTGTCATCCCAGATAACATATATAACTGGTAGGTATTCGATGATGATGAAGATTTGATCAAATTTCTCCATTGTATTGATCGATATGAATCTTAGGAGATAGATTTCAATGCCTTTGTTGAGGAAGTGGATGGCAAAGAAACTATTTTTGGGCATGAGGTAGTACAACTCAAAACAAACAAAATCCCGAAAGGACTTGTGGCTTTGGAAAGGGTGTTTGATGGACATGACAAGTTCATTATGATATTGCTATTAGGATTCAATCATGTAGCTTTTTGAGTCAAACTCATTGACCCAAAAACCTACTTATCAAATGACAGGTTCAACCTAAAACCTACACCTGTTAAACAAGAAGATGTTGAAGAGATTAACCTTGGAACAAAGCTTTCTCCTAAGAAAGTCTGCATTGGCAAGAAGATCAATCCTAAAGTTAGAGAGATGCTAATAACCCTTCTTTGTAAATATAAGCATGTATTTGCCTGGTCTTATGATGACCTTAAAGCATACAAGGAGGACCTCTTTCAACATGAGATACCATTGAAACTTGATGCTAAAGCGTTTTGACAAAAAACAACAACCCATAAATCCTACTTTTCCATCAAAATTGTAGGAAGAACTTATGAAGTTAAGGGATGGGGGAATTATCAAACCACTCAGGCATTCCTCCTGGGTATCAAACTGAGTACCTATGACAAAGAATAGTGGGGACATAAGGCTTTGTGTAGATTTTAGGAATCTAAACATGGCATCACTTAAAGATAACTACCCCCTATTGAATATGGAGGCAATGTTGCAAAAGGTAAGAGGATGTGAGCTATTATCCATGATGGATGTCTTCTCAGGATACAACGAGGTAAAGGTCAAGGAGTCAGAACAGTATAAAACTACTTTAACCACCCCATGGTGGACATATGTTTATGTGAGAATGCCTTTTGGTCTCACAAATGTAGGGGCAACATTCCAAAGAGCCATGGATGTGGCCTTTTTCAACGCTATTATGGTGGTATATTAGGATGATCTAACGGCCTACTCTAAGTAGTCAAAGGATCATTGTGCACATTTAGAGAATATTTTCATCAAAGCACTAGAGTAAGGCATTTCCTTAAACTCTAAGAAATTTCATTTTGCGGTTACAAAGGGAAAACTATTGGGACATATTGTCTCAAAGGATGGAGTATGAATTGATTCAGAATGAGTGGAAGTCGTTGAGAAAATATCCATCCTGAAGATGATGAAAGCTATCCAGTCTTTCTTGGGGCAAATTAACTTTGTTTAGTGATTCATCTCAAATTTTCCAGAGGTTGTAAAACCAATCTCAAAGATGTTAAAAAAGGGTTCAAAGATTTATTGGACTGATGAAACCATTGATGCCTTTGTTTCGATCAAGAGATCTATCAAGGAAACACCTATATTAAAATCCCCAGAATTTAACAAACCCTTCCAAATATTTTTATTTGCATCATTCCACACAATAGCAGTCGTGATGTTACCAAAGAAGAGTGTTAGATACAAACAACCTATTTCATTCTTCAGTAGATCATTACAAGGGGCTGAGCTAAAGTACAACATTACTGAGAAACAAGATTACACCCTAGTAAAAGCAGTTAATCCATTTAGGTTGTACTTGGTGGGAGCATAAGTCATTGCCTATGTGCTAAACACTACAATAAAATATGTCTTTTCACAAACTGAGGTAACTGGAAGGTGTCGCTGGATCAACCGTATCCAAGAATTTAACATCAATATCCAGATCACTAAATTAATAAGAGGGCAGGGGCTAGCAAAGTTGATGGTCGAGTCCAATTTGAAAGCTGCATATGTTTACATAATGGAAGGGGATGAATGTTGGGTGTCAAGCATAGAAAACACACAGTGGTACACTAAAGTCACATACTACCTTAAAACTCCAAGCGTCAAAATATTTCTTTATAAATGGAGATCTATACTAGAAAAATAGGGATGGTGTGTTGTTACTATGCTTAGACAAAACACAGGTAAAACAGGTCATGAGAGAAATGCATGAGGGTGTATGCGGAGGACACTTTTCGACAAAGACCATTGCGCATAAGATATTGAGGGCAAGTTATTATTGGCCTAGAGTCTTTAATGATGCTTACAGCTATGCAAGAAAGTGTGAAGCATGCCAGAAATTCTCTAGCAAGATGAAATATCAGGGAGCATTGCCACTAAGACCTATGCAGGTTGAGGCCCCATTCAATCAATGGGGAATCAATTTTATAGGTGAGATTGCAGACAAATCTAGTGGTCAACATAAATGGATCCTAGTAGCCACCGATTACTTCACAAAGTGGATAGAATCTATACCGACAAAACAGGCTACTAGCAAGGTTGTGATAAATTTTCTATTGGAAAACATTATCACTAGATTTGGAGTCACCGTAAGACTAATAATAGATAACGACATGTGTTTTAGATTTGATGAATTTTGGAGGTTCTATGAGTCATATGGTATAGAAATCTCATATGCTTAACCATATCACACCCAGGTGAATGGGCAGGTTGAATCCAACAATAAGAGCATTTTGAAAATAATCAAAAGGATGTTGGATAGTAACAAAAAGGTGTGGCATTCTAAGTTAAGATTAGTAGTTTGGGCAGACAGGATCACAATGA